>WELB01000084.1:151480-164535 GCA_009602725.1 Spirogloea muscicola | reverse complement strand
CTCTTCCGATCTAGCGGGCGGCGAAGACCGCGGCGGCGGCGGCGGCGGCGGCGCGGGAATGATGGACGGCCACGGGCGACGCTCGCGGCCCGCAGAGGCCTCGTCGGAGGGGGAGCGGCGGCCTGCGCTCGCCGGCTACCCCGGCGCCATGGCATCCTTCGCGCTGCACCTCGCGCTCCTCGCCGCCGCCGCCGCGGCCCTGCACACCTTGCTACAGCTCTCGCTTCCCGCGTCGCTCCTGCTCGTGACTGGCCTCTCGCTAGCGTTACAGGTGAGCCGGCGAGCCTTGTGGACCTCCGGCCCGCCTAGCGACTGCTCGCAGTCATCGGGACGAGCGATGCGCATTGTCGTGCGAGCACTGCAACGCCGTGGTGCGGCGATGGGTTCGGCTTCGCAGGCTGAGAGGCTGAGAAGGCGAGAGGCGGCCGAGATCCGCAGCTTCCAGGCGCTGCGCAGCCTCCTCGGTTCCCAGGTTCTGGCCCTCACTCGGCCTCTCCCCTGCGAATGACGCTCGCATGCTCAGGTTGCCTACGACATTACCTTTCCCTGTCATGTCCTTAATGAAATGGATAAGCGCTTCAAAGGAGAGCAGACTACGTTACTAGAGGTCCAATTACGTCTGGCAGTCTGATGATTGTGGTAAGTCTTGGGATAATGCAGGAGTCCACAAAGAAGGAGTCCTGCGAGTGGCTGAACAAGCTGGCGCAGACAATGTGGGCCAACCTGCTGGAGCCGAGCGTGCAGAGGCACCTCAGGTCGTTCGTGCAGGAGACACTGACGCAGAGGAAGCCTTCTTTCATGGTGAGCATCCACGTCGCACTGAACACAGTTTTTGAGCATCTCTAGCTTTTGTGAGGATGTCTACTTGATGCACCGGCTTCAGCTCCACCCTCTGCCTAAGAGGCTTGATTCCATGCTGCATTTGGCCGCAGCGGAGCGTCCAAGTGGAGAGCTTTGTGTTGGGCTCCACTTGCCCTGAGGTCGGCCTGGACGACGTGCAGTGGTCTGTGGACGTCAATGGCCAGGTGAGTCACTCCGTGTCCACACTTGGCTGGCATGTAAGTCATCTCCCCAGCTGGCATGAGCTCCAGGCAATGATCAAATTCGTTTTTATCCGTCACCAGTGTGCAGACCTGAAGCCTGACTACTGTGACATGTTGCTTGGCAACCCTGTTGTTGTCAATGTCCTCAGTGACAGCAATGCAGTTACCGTGTCCACTGACCTGTTGTTCTGCACTTGAATGACTCATTCTGGTCCAAGTCCATACAGTGTGTTGGAGGGGATGTCGTGGCAGAGTCTCGCTGAGAACCGAATGCAGACAGCTCTGTATGCAGGTTTCAGATGGCGGACCAGCGACCTTAATGTAGTACTCGCGACTAGGTTTGGCAGCGCCGCCAAGGGCACGGTCAAAATCGTCGTGAACCGCCTTCAGATGACCGGGAATGTGAGTAATCCTGATGCCAACGTCAGAGGTTCGTCAGTAGTGACGGTTGATGCTTCCTTCCTCAGGGAAAGACCTTGCAGGCATGACATTGGGAACTGTCAGTGGATCCCATTGACCTGTAATTCACACATTGATTGGCAGCTCTTGACTTGCAGTGTCCTGCTGAGCTTGGCCGCAGGTCAGATTAGACCCAGCCTTCGATGGAAGAGCACTTCTGTACACGTTTGTGGGGATGCCATTTGTAGATCTAGGTGTCTCTATCGGCGACCGCAGCGGCCAAATGAGCGTTGGCTTTGACATGCCCCTTGCTACTGGCTGGCTGGTGAGTCTTTCTTAGCAACTCTTCAACCTTGAATCTGTACTTTAATAGGTCTTTATCATCGAGCTGCACTAAGCTTAAAGACTTGACGAGATTTGCAAGCTGGATCAGCCCTGTGCTTCTAGACAGAGGCCAGAGCTTAACCTTGCTTCGCGAAGCTCTCTGATCGTTCCTCGCACTTGCTGATGGCAGAAGCATGTCCTGGTGGACACACTGCGAAGACAGGCCGTGCTTCCCAAGAGACTCCTTCTTGAGCTACCAGCTGCTGGGGCATCAAGGGTGGCCGTCTATGGCATGCTGAATGTTGGAGTTCTTGCTGTGGACATGGAGGGTCAGACAGGGGCGCCATCGCATTTTATCGAGATCACCTTGAACCACATTTTGCAGAGGGCCAAGCCCAAGGCCAACCCGTCCCCTACAAATCCTGTGGAAGCATTGCCCTTTGATCTGGAGGGCTGTACAGGGGTCCTGGAAGTCAAAGTCTATGAGCAACTCGGGACTTCCACTGGAGCCAAGGTTGTCGGTACATCCTCATTCCAGGTCCGTTAGCCATGCTCCTTGATATGGTCCTCTCTCCTCTTCCTCTCCTCGGTCAGTGGTGTTGCTGATGTTCAAATGATTGGTTCACTTCCATTCTGTGCTGAGCAGCTGACAAATGGATATTGCTGATGGCTTGTGACGATGCAGGTGCAGCATGGCGGAAAGCAAGGCACGTATATCTGGACCATTGGCAAAGATGACAAATTAGAGTCAGCTTACGCAGAGTACTGTGGCCAGGAAGTCAAGCTTGTTGTCACTTGCTCTTCTCATACTCTGATTAAGGCAAGTCCTCCCCTCCCACCCCCCAGCTCTTTGGCTATCCTCCGCTTCTTTGCTTCTTGTATTGCGTAAGTGCATGATGTAGGATTTTCCCAGCCATAACGTGCTTGCAAATTACCTGTCGATCTGCTGGGCTCATGCGAACCTGCATGAGGTCTGAGGCTCTTGTGCATTGCAGGTACACCTCGCCTTGAGCGTGTCAGAGTGGCACTTCCTGGACGGCTCAAGGGTGACTGCTGATGCATCACTGCAAGCAGGCTCCTTGGATCAGTCCAGCCTACCACGAAGGTCCACGGGCAAGAAGATCACACTAACAGTGATGGAGGGGCGAGGCATCTTACCAAAGGGCAGGAGTCAGGTGTACCTGAAGATTATCTATGGCGAGGTAGGTTCGCGTCCCATAGTATGATGAGGTACAGCAGATAGCCTGCTGTTGTCTTCCTGGTCTCTTGCCTTTCAGCAGTTATGGAATTGCACACTAAACAGGATACGACTGATATTCTCGGACTGTTCTGACTGAAACCCACCAGGGCGAAGCATGTTCAATGCCGTAATGACCAAGTGCTGTGGTCTGTCTTAGAGGGTGAGAAACTCAAAGACAACGTCAGCTGATGGCAGTGCCATGTGGAATGAGACATTCAGCTTCTTGCAATACAGCGGGCAGCTTCTGCAACTTCGTTGCTATGCAGCAACTGATGTCGGGGATCAGTTGCTTGGCAGTGCCGTGCTTGATATCCAGGTATGTAGTCAATCTTCAGATGTTGCACCATCGGTGGACCGATTGCGGCACGCTGCAGTATTGGCAAATCTGGCTTACTGTATGCTTCATCTGTCAGCAGGCACTTGCGGATGATATGGTGGATGGGTTCTGGATACCTATAGATGCAGGCACTGAAGCAAAGCTTTTTGTCAAAGTAGCCGTGCATGATGACAGCTATGAGAGTTCGCCGAGTGGAATACTCCCCACAATGCAGCAGGTAAACTCCAGACAAGCAGCTTGGCTGCTGGTATAAGCATCGCGCCCACCTTGAGGGCAGGTTGCGTCCTCACTCAACACTTATCATGGGTTGGTCATCACCATACTGCAAATTGTTGGCACGACGAGTTGTTGGCAGTCTTCTGGCATGAAGTGCTTATTGATGTTTTCAGGTTGGCTTGAACAACGAGCACGGGCCAACACTTGAGGTTGTTGTTGGGGAGGCAAGGCAGAACACCCAGGCGGAGCTTGCTCATGCCAAGAAGCCCTATGTCTCTGTCCGTTATGGCAATCAGAAGCAGAGGACAAGGGTTGTTGACCACCACATACAACTTCATATGTTTAGTCCAGATCCTGCATCAGAAGCTCCTGTTCACCAATCCGTCCCCTGTAGGTCAATTCGTCAGCGCACTGTGTTAAGCAGCTGGAGTCAATCGGCTGGAATCAGCTGTCCATGACCTGTGAGTAGTTCTCCACTTGTGTATGCTGGCGTCCTTTATGTGTGCCACCTCATGCTCTGAATGTGCTGCTACATTTTGGCACTGCAGGTCGTAGATAGGTCCACCACTCCTCAATGGTACCAGACCCTGCAATTTGTAGATATTGGGGCCTCACTTGAGCTCCACCTCAAGGACCATCACAGTCTCAGGAAAGCGCATGAGCTTGGGCACTGCATCATTGACTACAAGAGCCTGCCGCAGGGCCAGACTCATGACAGGTGCATCTCCTCTCCCGTGCCCGCTCCGTGGAGAAAATCTGATGCAGATCAACTTCTTGGTCCTTGCCTTTCACAGCATAGTATCAGTGATGTCCTTTGGACCATCTCTTTGGACCAAAGTCATTGCGCTTACTCCTCTCATGCCACTTCAAGCATGGCAGGTGGGTCCCTCTCATTGGCCTTCACGAAGCAGAGCTGCGAGTGCAAGTGACGAGAAGAGGCTCTGGCAAGATGCAGGAGCTTCCTAGGGCATTGCTGGTGAAAGAGCCTCGGCCTGGACAACACAATCTCCAGCAGCTCTCTGATCAGGTGGCAGCACGTCCATGGTTCGCTACTAGTGCTACTCTTGCATCCTCTCTGTCTGACGTTTTTGCCTGATATCTACTGTGCAGCTCTGGGCATCAGGGTTCCTTGTTGATCTAAACATTGGCATTCAAATGATCATGTTGAGGCTGCAGGCGCGCATGCTGGTGAGGAAGGCCGTGGTGATAGCACAGGGCATTGGCGAGGATGAGTCGCTAGCGGCCCTTCTGGAGGACCTTGAGCGGGTAGAGTCTGAGCGCGAGGATTTGCTCGAAGAGCTGCAGAGGGACAGGGACCTCCTGGTTGCCAAGGCCAAGGAGCTGGAGGAAGTGATGTCCGAGGCATGAGGTCATCTGACGACCTCAAAGTACTCATAGTGTTGCTGGCTATCCCCAGTATCTCAGGTTGCTCAATCTGACCACATCTTCTATACGTGCAGTCAAGTACTTATCACTGCACTTCTTACTGCTCAAGCAGCTCCAGCGCTCTAAAAGTATAGTACATTTGGGCAGTCCGCCTAGCCAGTTGAAGCCTAAATGTTCTGGCACTGCCAGGCAGGGTCTTGAAAGAATCGAAGGAAGTTGGCCTTGGTGGCATGTGCCTCATGCTGCGCTGAGCTTGGACTGCATTGACAGCCCAGAGGTGGACCCCAAATTGCTTGGATACTGAATTGTGGACAATGGGTGAGCAAACCCTTGTCCTTTGTCAATGCGTCTGAAGCTTCACCGTTGGACAGAGTCACACCGAGTACTTGATTTAAGCTTTGTTGGTGGCCATCTTCACACCCTGCTGGCACCACTGTGCCCGACTCTGGGCTGACAGCACACAGCCACCACATTGCTGGGCGCTGTTGTCCCTCCCCCCTTATCTAGTGGGCGCAACAAGCATCTATAATTGAAGTGCTTGAAGTCATTCTGCAGTGACTGGAAACTTCAACATACTCTTTTTGGGCTGGCCAACAGCTGATTAGCCAGGTCTGTCGATGTGGGAGCTTCCAGTCCTCAGGCGCGCCATGCGAGCGAACCCATGTAAGCATCGCTAGGTCGATAGGAGTGGACAGTGGGACGAGTAGCCGGTGCTGGATAATTGCCACTCGACGGAACGGTTTCAAAACGGGGCCAACGAGAGGCCACGAACGGTGAGCGGCGTTTCGTCGGAATCAGCCCTGTGCGTCGGTACTCCATGTCACGTTGCACCGCGAGCGGCTAGGGCGCGCGCGGCGGGCCGCCATGGCGCGCGGCGGCGGCGGCGGCGGCGGCGGCTCGAGGCTGGCAGGAAGGTCGGGAGGGTGTAAACTGGACCAGCGCAATCACAACCTCGGCGCCGCTGGGCGGTAACGGACACCGGGCCCGGCGACTCGCATTTAGCACTCCCGAAACCGTGGGTTAATGCCGCCCCTGCCGGGGGGCGGGGGGCACGGGCCCCCACCCGGGCCCTTGAATCAAATCCGTGGACAAATCCCGGGCCGGGCCCGGGAACTCGTGGCCCAGGGCGGCCCCCCCGCCGGCGCCGTGGCGATCCTGGGGATAAGGGGCCCCCCGCTGGGCGCGNCGACGAGGACCGGAACGAGCGGCCGCCGCCAGGAGGTGGCCGCGAGGAGCGCCGGGAGGAGCGGCGCGAGGAGCGACGCGAAGAGCGGCGCGAGGGGCGACGCGAAGAGCGACGCGAGGGGCGGCGCGAGGACCGCGCTCGCGACGAGGACGGCCGGGAGCGGCGGAGGCGCGAGAGGAGGGAGGAGGAGGAGGAGGAGGAGGAGGAGCGCCGAAAGAGGCGGCGGCGCGATGGCGATGAGCATGAGGACCGGCGGCGGCGCGACGACGGCAGCCCTGCGCAGCGGGACGCCGGGAGGCGCGACGGCAACGACCGGAGGCGGCGCGAGAATGGGTGGGACGAGCGCCGGACGAGGGACGGGGCGGAGGACGGCGCCGGCAGGGGCCGCCAAGCTGCCGAGCAAGATGGGAGGCCTGCGGAGGCCGCCAAGGCGGCGGAGAATGGGGAGCGACGAGAGTCGGGGGCCGCGATTGCCACGCCGGAGCTGGCGGCGCTGCAGAACAAGGCGGCGGCGGAGCCGCGCGTGGAGAAGCCCTTAGGCAAGGCGGGCGGCGTGTACATGCCGCCCTTCAAGCTCGCGGCGCTGCTCAAGGACGCGGCGGCGGACAGGGGGAGCGCCGAGTACCAGCGGCTCACGTGGGACGCGCTGCGCAAGTCCATCAACGGGCTGGTCAACAAGGTGAACGCGAGCAACATCAAGAACGTGCTGCCGGAGCTGTTCGGCGAGAACCTGGTGCGGGGCCGCGGCCTGTTCGCGCGCTCCGTCATGAAGTCCCAGATGGCCTCCTCGGCGTTCACGCACGTCTTCGCTGCGCTCGCCGCCGTTGTCAACACCAAGTTCCCCGAGCTCGGCGCGCTGCTGCTTGCGCGCATCATCCTCCAGCTCCGCCGCGCCTTCCGCCGCAACGACAAGCCCGTGCTGCTGGCGACGACGCGCTTCGTCGCGCACCTCGTCAACCAGCAGCTCGTGCACGAGATCCTGGCGTTGCAGCTCCTCTCGCTGCTCCTGGACGCGCCCACCGACGACTCCGTTGAGGTGCCACGCCTGCCCCCCCCCTCCTATCTTCCTCTCGCTGCTCCTCCTCTCCTCTGCCCCTCTCACCCTCCTTCGCACACCCGCCTGTGCCTGCGTGGGCACCCAGGTGGCAGTCGGGTTTTTCAAGGACTGCGGCGCGACGCTCCACGAGGCCTCGCCCAAGGGCTTCAAAAGTGAGTCCTACGCCACGATACCACCGTTTCCTCGGCGGTGGAGACCTGCTCCTTGGGAACACTGCACCCATGCCTGCTGCCAGAGTCAGGCTCCGGTCGTGTCTGGCGCTGTCCTGGCTCCTCTGCATCACGGCACTCACAGACAGACCGCCCTCCTCTCCTCCGCTTTTTGTGGCAGTTGTGTTCAACCGCTTCCGGGCGGTGCTGCAGGAGGGCGAGATTGACAAGCGCGTGCAGTTCATGATCGAGGGCCTGTTTGCCATCATAAAGGCCAAGTTTGAGGTATTGGAGCAATCACAGTCCCCTTCGCTTAGCAAGCTTGCCATGTCCACAGGGTCTCAGGTTGCCGTGGATTTTAGCGTCGTTCACGAGAATGCTTGCGACTGGCATGCAGCTGATCATTGCAATGGTTGTCACGCCTCTTGCAGGGCTTTCCGGCTGTCATTCCGGAGCTGGACCTTGTGGAGGCGGACGACCAGATCACGCACCAAGTGCTGCTGGACGAGGAGCTCGACGCAGAGTCGGGCCTGGACATCTTCAAGGTCGACCCAGACTTTGTGGAGAACGAGCGCCGGTGGGAGGAGGTGAAGCGTGACATCCTGGGCGGTGACGGTGACGAGGGCGGCGCTGACGGCAAGGATGGTGGTGAAGAAGAGGATGAAGACGATGATGACGAAGATGATGAGGAATCGGAGGAGGACGAGGAGGCGATGGCGGAGCGCATGGAGATCCAGGACCACACGCAGACGAATCTTGTCAACCTGCGGCGCACGATCTACCTCACCATCATGTCATCGGTCGACTTCGAGGAGGCCGGCCACAAGCTCATGAAGATCAAGCTTGAGGAGGGCCAGGAGGTAACACCCACATCCAACTTCAAGGCAGGACAAAGCGCTTTGGTGAAGAAGCTTCTGAGATGGTCTATCAGGCAAAGGGGATTGGACAGGCATAGTGCGCGGCATAGTGCTTGGCTCTTGCCATCAGAGACCACCAAACAGCGATTTAGTTCGTGGATCTAGGTTCGTCTGCTTCTTGGCTTGACAGTGAGCTTCTCATATCTTGAATTTGACCTTCAGCCGCGAGTCTACATGGACGTCGTTTGCAGATGGAATTCTGCGTGATGCTGCTAGAGTGCTGCAGCCAGGAGCGGACATACCTGCGGTACTATGGCCTGCTGGGGGAGCGCTTCTGTATGCTCGGACGCGTGTATCAGGACAACTTCGACACGTGCTTCGTGCAACAGTACTCCATGATCCACCGCTTGGAGACAAACAAGCTGCGCAACGTGGCCAAGTTCTTTGCGCACCTCCTCGGCAACGATGCGCTGCCGTGGAACGTGCTCGGCTACATCCGCCTCACCGAAGATGACACCTCCTCCTCGTCGCGCATCTTCATCAAGATTCTCTTCCAGGTTCGGCCCGGGGGTGTCTCTCATCCTGCCGGTTTACACACCGAGTGCCGCCACTTGACAATGAACGTCTGTGTTTAGGGGCCTGGGAGCTAACCTGTTGCTGTACAGATGATGCACCACTCAAACTCTTACTTGTCTAGTCAGTTGCTTAAAATGCATCACTCCGTGTGCAAGAAGGGTATTGACCGATGTTTCCTGGTGAATATACGCTGGCAGGAGCTGTCGGAGCACCTTGGGTTGCGCCGGCTGAATGAGCGTCTGTCGGACCCCACCATGCAGCAGCACTACGATGGCGTCTTTCCCAAGGACAATCCCAAGAACACTCGCTTTGCTATCAATTTCTTCACATCCATTGGCCTTGGGGGCCTCACTGACGGCCTTCGCGAGTACCTGAAAAATATGCCCAAGCTCATCATGCAGCAGCAGGTATGCCCCACATTCCTTCAGTACGACTTGCAACACCTGTCATCACACGCAATTGTCTGAGGGCATGTGGCGTGCTAAATGGTTAGGCACACAGGTGAGAATGCTCAGAGTGCATATCGCTTTGCTGCGTGCAGCAACAGAAGGCGGCAATGGAGATCAAAGAGGACAGCCAGGAGAGCAGCGAGAGTGATAGCTCCGACACCGACACTGACAGCGACAGCCAAGACAGCGAGGACAGTGACGACAGTACTGAGGATGACAAGCGGAGGGGCAGCAAGAAGAGCCGCAAGAAGTGATGCTGTGGCTTCTGAAATGAAGTAGTATTGCATATCAATACTGTCTAAGCTGCTTATGACGAGGTATCCAACAGAAGACTCTAGCCTGGGGGTGCCAGGAGGACTCTCGTTCTGCCTTCTGAGCAAGCTTACTATGCACAGCTGCGTCTGGTGCACGCTTGTCGCGTTAGCAGGTCATCCCGGTAATACACTTCGCACTACGGTTTGTGCATACCAAGGCATGGCAAGCAGAGCCTAGCAGGTCCCACAGGTGATGGCCTCTGCGCAGAAGCCAGGTCGTCTGCTTTCTCTTGCATGTCACAGGTCATGTCTTGTGCAAGACGCCCTCCATATCTGTTCTGCCTAGTAGGCCCAGCAGCTAATAGAGGCTGTGTTTCTTAATATGCTTCAGGAGCTCTCATGGTTAATGCTGCAGCAACTCCTGCTTTGAACACAGTGCTGTCAGGGAGAGGGGTGGGTGCCACAATCTGCTAGGATAATAACAGCGTCTCTTCTCCTCCTGTAGGAGTCTAGGCCGTGTCTCAGTCCTAGTGTGGCTGATTATTTGAAATGACCAGCTAGGCATCATCGGCTTGGTCAGGTTTACCTAACCAACTACCTTACTACTACTCGGGCTCCTCAAACAGCGCTGTTTTTCGTCCTCGAATACCTTTGACGTGATAAAGATGGTAAACGAGGAGGACGAAAGGGTCTATCTGTCATACCTGCACGTATGTGTGCACCTTTGGGGGCTGCGCAAGCATAATAGCTTCCACGTGATGCTCAAAATGGACGATGGACCACCAGTGGCAGACAAGGGCCTCCCTCTTCTATCAAACATTCAGGGGGTGCAGAAGCAGAAACAAGCAAAAACATGAGTCCAGACTTCTTCTATCATCTCTCTCGCCCACACGTTGAATATGTTACGAATGAAGTAGAAAGCGGCACATCAAGGGACTGAATCAGGTCCTGATGTAGCAAAAGGTGCAGCAGAAGGTGCAGCAATTGGTGCACCGAGGTGCACCAAGAAGGTGCAGTCACTGCTGGTGAAGCTTGTTCGGAGGCAGGAATGGAGGAGATGGCTGCCAAGCTAGGCCTGGCAAGCCAATGAATTGGGCACCGGGCGCACACACACACAGGTCGGCCGCACAAACAGTAGATGGTGATGTCTGACTAGCAACAATCAGGGGCGTGCTTCCCCTCCTCTACCTTCACCTACTACTAATGCTTGCACTGCTGCGTAGGCAACAGGAAGTGGTGCACCAGCTGAGCTCATCTTGCGCAACCCCAAGAGGGCTCAGGTGGAAAAACCTCCTGGTAAAAAGGTGGTCCTACTCTCGAGCCCGTGTCCAACATGGGGCCTCTTCAGTTGGCTGCAGGGAACGGCCCCACAATGAGGCGCACGTTCCTAAAAAGCGGCTCGGCTTTGAGCGCAACCAGGCTCTGCACAAGCTGCGTCACCTCCGCAGGGCCAAGCGAGTCCAGCTCGCTGCTCACGTAGATGACGGTGATGACCTCCAGCAGCGGGCACATTTGGACCAGCGTCTGGAGGTCGTCGGCAGTTGGCAGCGCAAACGTGAACATGACCTCCCGCAGGTTCTGAAAGAGGATGCTGCCGCCCCTGTCCAGCTTGGAGCGCAGGAAGAGGTTCGGCTGGCACCTGCCCAGCGAACCCGCCCGAATGCTGTCAGATTGCAGCGCCAGCTTGCAATTGCACATCCATGTTGACCCGATAGCTCCAGACCCTGACTACTGCCCAAACCGTGACAGCAAGACTCTTAAGACTGAGGACCTCACCTAAACAATCAGAGATCCTGTCAACGCTCACCTCCTAACATAAGGCTTTCCATCAAACCCAACCTGAACATGCCAATCAAGACCACCCTGGCTTCCTGTCGCAACTCCATGCAGCGCTACGCAGAGCAAGAAGCTGCAGCTTTAAGCCAGGATTGAGATAACGCTGACCTGACGAGATCGAGGCTCTGGAGCTGCGTGCAGTCTTGTAGGGCGAGGAGGCCGTTGGTGGTGATGTCGCGCGCATCCACACGCAGCTGCCGCAGCTTGCACCATCCGCGCCCCATGAGCCGCAAGGACTCGTCGCTTGGAACACTGGTGACGCCGATGAAGCACTGGAAGCGCGTGAGGTGGGGGCAGCTGCAGGTCAGCGCCCACATTGCGGCGTCCGTCACATCGTGGCCGTTGAGGATGTACGCAAAGTCCTCGAGGTGGCTGCAGTGGCGGGCAGCCAGCCACAGCACCTGCAGCAGCATCGGCCAGCTTGGAGTCAGCAGCGTCGAGAGCGGCTTTAGGGTCGAGGGTTTGGGGTTTAGGGGTTCCTGCCATGCGGTTGGAGCCTCACCGAGCACTCTGTATCACCAGCAGCCCACTAGAGTGGGAGCTCTAACCCAAACCCTGACTTGAACCCTGAACCTGAGTCGTTGAGTTCTATGAGTGACGTCAAACTAATGCATGCTCACATCATCTGAACCCATACCCTAACGCAAAAACCTAAATCTGAGGAGTAACCTTAAAACAAGGCCAACCTAGTGCTGCACTACGCTGTGACAGAAGTCCCTTGCCGACTACCGCCGTGGGGCACCCAGGCCGACAGAACGGGCTACGACCAGCCTGCAGCCTTGAATCCTGGAGTATCTGCCAGAGCCGCCGGCGGGCCTTCCCGCAGCAGCTATCGGGCAGCTCGGGGCAGTGCTTGCCTTTTGCGTGATTGCCTCGCTGGAGCAATTGATGACGGTCAAGCGCTGCAGGCTGGGGCCGGCAGCCCTCAGTATGGCCTCGACGCCATCGTCCAACTGGCCCTCATCGGCCTCCTTGGCGTCCTGGAAATGCTTGGCGCTGTTGATGTTGGAGAGCGTGAGGCCCTGCAGCTTGCGGCAGTGGCCGGCCACTTGCTGCAGCGCACGGCTGGAAACTTTGCAGTGCTTGAGGTCCTGCACAACATGCAACGCTTCAGAAGCGTCAGCCACCAAACAGGGGGAGAAAGCTGCGAGGAGCCGGGAAGGGCACGCAGTCAGCAGCCGGAGGACGAGGCAGCTGCAGCTGGACGAGGTGGGTGAGCTGCAATTGCGCACCTTGCCGTCAATCTCCACAGACCGCCACGCCTCCTCGGAATGGCAGGCCGCATAGAAGGTCTTGCTGACGCACATGTTGCGGCAGAGCTCGTGAATGGACAGGTTGGCGCGGGCGATGATGGCATGCAGCAGGCCCTCGCCGAGGTCCTCAAGGCTCCTGCCGCAGGGCGTGGCGGAGTGTGCGGAGGGCTGTGGCGCCGGCCAGCTCCACTCGCGGGCCGCAGCCGCCGGCCTTGTCGTGATGCGCGGCGCTACAGCCGCCTTGGACGCAGCCTCCGCAGCCTCCATCTGCTGTGCCTTGAGCAGCGCCGCCTGCGACTCCTCGAAGATGATCGCCGACGACGTCCGGCTCAGGCTGCCGGTGGTGGGGAGGGGGATGAGCGGCTCGGCGGGCGGCCGCTTGCCGGCGGCCTCGGCCGTGCCGTGGAGCTCGGCAGAGGCTCGGTGGCGCTTCACCCGCGCGCGCTCGGTCTCGCCGGCAGCCCGGGGCGAGGCGGCGGCGGCGGGGGGCTGC
>WELB01000084.1:128151-151278 GCA_009602725.1 Spirogloea muscicola | reverse complement strand
CCCGTCGCCCGCCACCACGGCGCCCGCGCGACATGGGCTGCGCGGCCCGCCCGGCGGATCGTCCCCCCCGGCCCGCCCCGCCGGATCCGATCGGGCCCCAAATCCGGGCAGGCGGGCGGGACCCTTTTGCGCCTGCCCGGCCCCGCGCTGGCGTGCCCGGGCAGCCGCAAAAGCTCCACTCCGGGCAGGCGCGCATCGGATTCGTATCTGATCTCGCATCGGGCCCCCCCGCCCGCGCACGTGCTCTGCCGCGGTGGTCCGTACCCGCGCGCGTGCGCCGGCCCGGGTCCGCCGGGGCTCGCATCCGAGCCGTCCGTTGTGGTCCGCTCTTACCCGTCAGATCCGACTTTAGACGAAGCATCTTGCAGAGGGAATGTTTTTATTTATATATCTATTTTTCGCCGGGCCCAAAAGGTTGCCAAATCGAGCTAACACGCTGTCCAGGCAAAAGCTTGTGCAAAGTACACAGAGCGAAGCCCCTTTTGCCAAGGGGGCGACAAATAAACCCCTGCTAAGCAGCCTCAGGTCAGAGCGACTGGGTTCCTGGAAGCGGGTCCCCTGGGCAGAGCGACAAACCGGAGGGAAGCGAGCAGAAGAACGAGATGAGACTCTTCCAATAGAGAAGCGAGAGTAGCGGGCGATGGCTGCGATTGGGAAGAAGAAGTGGCTCTCCCAATGGGGGCAAGGGCTGTGAGAGCTGCTTAGCTCGTAGTTTGGCCCCTTCGAACCTTGTCAATTCTTTTCGGGCTGGCTTCTCACAGCCCTTGCCCCATTGGGAGAGCCACTTCTTCTTCTTGTGAGAAGCCAGCCCGAAAAGAATTGACAAGGTTCGAAGGGGCCAAACGGTGGTACCTCTGGGCTGTGAAAGCCAGCCCGAAAACGGGCAGCCCAAACAGAAGTCATCACAGCCAAAGCCACTTCTGGTGGTCCTTTCTCCTTCTGAATCGACCATAGGTAGAGGCCGAGAATGTGAAGCACGCTGCTACCCGGCTTTGCCAGCCCCTCTTCTCTACGGGCGAGCACTTTCTTCCAAGTAGCCCGGGTGACAAGCGGTGGCACCTCCTCCGGGGAGCCCACCGGTGCGCTGCTTCGCCTGCCCCTGTCGGCAGGCCATGTCCTCCACCGCCCCACCCCCCCCAAGTACAAGCTCGCAGCACTTCCGGCACCGCCACTCTGACCCCTTCGGATTCGTGTTCTTCGTTTTCTGGCTGGCTTCCTCACAAGCCGTCTCCCCCTTACGGTTGAGCTTCCTTTTCCTTGCTTTGGCCCGAGCCGTCTGCCGCTGCGCTGCCTCCTTGCCTCCTCCTCCGCCCCCCTCCTCGAGCTCCTACCTTGCCCTAGCAGCTGGCTGCCGGGCGAAGAAGCGGCCCAGGCCCACCTCGCCTCACGCTTCCTCCCCAAAGGCCACATCGCAGGCTGTGGATGGCCAGCTGGCACAGAAAACGGCTTGCGCACTGCAAGCCGACGACACTTACTGGGTGACAGAGCGCCCCGGATGGGAGAGAGGATGCTCTCATTCGACGCCACGAGGTGCTCTTCTACTGCCATTCTCTGATCCCCATTAGTGAAGTCGCCTCGTCCAGGTCGACCCTGCAGCTGACAAACATATGGCAGGCAGCCTTAAGTGCAGGCAAGCTAGTCAGAAGGCTTGCTCGCTCAGAAGGCTTGCGCTTTTGCAGAGTACAGCCATACAGTCTTCTTGCTGCAATGAGGTTCTTGGAGCATGCTTGAGTCATATTGAATCTGCTGATGAGGTGGAAATGGCATGTGCTGGCTTGAGCCGCCGAGCTAGAACTGGTAGACTCTGTATGTGTAGTCAACCATAGCACTCGTAACAAGCTCGCAGACGGTTTGGCAACTGCAAGCCATCCTGGGAACATCTGGTAGCTCGGCTAGTGGCAGTTCATTGGACATTGCCAGATTGTGCTGCCCGAGTCATTTCCACCCTTCCGATTCCATGGGTTGCCTCCAAAGGTATCATGTTGGACTTTCACCTAGCCTACACAAGCCCGGCATGTTGCTTGCTCCATGCTCTCACCTATACGATTGAGATGTGCCGAGCTTTTTAACAATCCCTGCTCGGTCGCACAACCTCAGAAGCTATGCCTGGGTCTCTGTCACCAACTCGCCATAGAGAAAGAGCTAGTGAGCAATGTACAAGCTGGGATGCTCCACTCCGTCCCATGAGCAAATGCCATCTCTCCTTGTCATTGTGCTGCCGAACAGCAGTCCGTGCACCAAACAGCCCTATTCAATTTGTGGTCATGGCGATTGGCCTCACCAGTGCTCCAGCTACTTTTCAGCGGATGATGGATGACCTCCTTGGAGACCTAAGATCTATACAATGGTGTAGCTCGACGACATCCTCGTCTTCTCCCGCGCTGGAGAGGAACATCTCCAACACGTCAAACACGGTACGAGCGCACCTGGAACAAGCAGGGCTCCGGCTAAAGGCATTGGAGTGCTACTTGCCCAAGGGCAGGTCAAAGTGCTCGGCCACATCTCCGACGACCCAGGGGTGAGACCAGACCCTGGCCAAGCCCAAGTCATCAAGGACTTCCCCACACCAACCAATGTAAAATTTGTCAAACAGTGGGAGCCTGCCCCTTCCAACATTGGATCATCCCCAACTTTACTTCCGTGTCTGCTCTTGTGCGAAATCTTTCGAAAGTGGACATTGAGTTCCAGTGGACCAGGCAATGTGAGGAGGCGTTTTGACAACCGCAACAAGCCCTGCAACAACCACGTCTTCTTCGACATCCAGATTTCACACGACCGCTCATCCTTTGGACTGATGCAAGTGACCAGGGGCGTGGAACAGCACTGCAACAACAGGACGCCTCGGGCAGTGTGGGCACCATTGCTTATCTATCTCCCTGACAGCTCCAGAGAATAGATACTCTGCTACTGATAAAGAATGTCTGGCTGTGGTCCATGCTCTTCAACAGCCTCAGCCCTACGTGTGCACGGCACCCATACTACCATCTACACTGATCACGCGGCGCTGAAAGTACTCTTGAATCGGACTGAACCTTGAGAATGCATCGCCCGCTGGGATTTCTTGTAGTCACCTTACCACTTCACCATTCACCACCGCCCTGGCTCCAAAAACCAACAGGCCAATGCCATGTCACGCGCTTTCCACATCACACAATCTCCCGACGCCATGTGCCTCCACGGACAAGGCATCGGCCTATTTGGTGTGTGGAGCCTGGTCGGCGGTGAATGGGAAGTGGTAAAGTGACTACAGCGGTTGATGCGTCCTCGAGGTTCAGTCCGATTGAAGAGTCGTTGCAGCGCCGCGTGATCAGCATGGATGGTAGTATGGGTGCTGTGCACGCAGGGATGAAACTGTTGAAAAGCATGGACCACCGTCAGACATTCTTTATCTGTAGTAAAGTAAATGTTTTGCTGGAGCTGTCAGGGATCGGGACAGGTAAGCAATGGTGCCCTGTCGTGCCACCTGGTGTCAGTTGCTAGTCAACGTCGATAGGACAGAGTTGTGTGAAATTCAGGTGACAAGGTAGAGTCGACATGACTGACAACGCCAAACATTGTGAACGGAAATAGAAAATGAGAACATTGGACATTACTTGGTTTGAGATGAGATAGATTGTGTAGTATCGCATTGAGAATGTAATTGGAGCTTGTGCTGGATGATTATCCAATAACCCACCCCCCCTACTGTGAGTCCTGACCAGGTCGCAGAGTTGGGTCAGCACACAAGCCTTGCAGAACCAATCATCAGAAGGAATACTTGTGAGTGGTGGTGTTAAACAATGAATATGCCACCCTTTGTTGCAAGCAGAACACAACAGCATGGTTGCTACTTGGTCTTCCCGATGACAAATTTCGCAGGACAAATGCTCAGAAATCCATTGCATTGGACAACCTCCGTACTGCTCAACATCGCAATACGCAACGACATGCTGCAATTCGCAGTGGAAATTATCAACCCAGACTTCAGACAATTGCTGTCAACGACTATGTATACCTCAAGGTCAAGCCTCAAGATGCACTGGATGCCTCTACAGGTCCTTTCAAAGACCAGGGTTGTTGGCAAGAACAATTCAGGCGTCATTCGTTTACAAGACTCATGAGGCAGGGGAATTTTAGATCACATACAGAATGTCACACCCTGTCATCTTTCAAACATTGACACTACAAAAGATCCTGCCCGGTAGTGGGGTTTTGCGCATTTTTTGCATTTGCATTTGCATTTGCATTTGCGCAATTGTCATCGGGAAGACCAAGCAGCAACCATGCTGTTGTGTTCTGCTTGCAACAAAGGGTGGCATATTCATTGTTTAACACCACCACTCACACGTATCCTACGTTATTACACGGGGGGGGTAATTGGAAATTCATCCACCACAAGCTCCAATTACTTTCTCACTTCGATAATACACAATGTATCTCATCTCAAACCAAGTAATGTCCAATTTTCTCGTTTTCTATTTCCTTTCACAATGTTTGGCGTTGTCAGTCATGTCGACTCTACCTTGTCTCTACCTGAATTCACACATTTCTGTCCTATCGAAGTTAACTAGCATCCGACACCAGGTGGCACGACAGCTGTCACGAGATATCCCGTCGATGGCTCATTGATGTCGACAAGGCATGTGAGGTGGCTGTACACGTAAGACATCTGCGGCACGTCACCTATCTGTATAACGTAAAACAGAGTTTGCAAACACAGTACCTTCAGCTCAGCTCCGGTCGAGTAAGTGTGGATTTGACCTTCGGCACCGTCGATTTCTAATCATTAGGCCAATCCCATCCTACCATCCCAACTACTCAAATACCGTGCGTATCTGCCGCTGGGCCAGTGGATTTGGCATCCGAGGGGCAGCCCCATCCTACGGCCCGAAACCGCTCCAAAAGCCCGAAGAGAAGCCGAAAAGCCCTTAAATCCTAGCTTCTTTGACCTGAGGCTGCTTAGCAGGGGTTACTGAGTGATACGTAACGTACAAGAAACAGAGCATGAGCTGCTTTGTTTCTTGTTGTGCTTGTTTTTCTTAGCGCTTCCCCTGGCCCCCTTCTCGTACTGTATGCCTTCTATTTTGGGCTGGCTTTTCCAGCCCTTAGCTTCAATGGGCGAGCCCCTTTCTTCTTCCATTCCTTTGGGCTGGCTCTCTCAGGCCGACCACCCGGCTGCAGATGAGTTCGTCCCCCTGGCTGTGGACGTGCACGGGGCTCTCGGGTCCCAGTGGCTCGACCTGCTGGCCAGGCTTGCGCGGCACGCTGTGTCCCGCAGGCGCGGTGAGCCGGCTGACTTCATTGCCGCTGGCTCGTGGGCTCAGGTATACCGCATGCGATTGTCCGTCTCCCTTCAGCGGTCCATGGCCCACGCCTTGCATCTGCCTGCTGGCCGTGCTCTCGCTGCGGCCTCCGGCTTTCGTCAGGGGGATGTTTTCCGGCAGCTAGTCTGTCGGATTTGAGGCTCCTCACTCGTGACTACTGAGTGGTCCATCCTCCCCCGTTCTGCCATAGCCTCATCAGGCCCCTTAGTAGCTGCTTAGCTCTTACTTTGGAGCCTTCGAACCTTGTCAATTGTTTTCGGGCTGGCTTCTCACAGCCCTTGCCCCCATTGGGAGAGCCACTTCTCTTAGCCACCAGTGAATCTGGCCGCGCTTGCTGCTTTCTTCTTAAAGCCCGGTCCGATGGGGATGACCCACCTTGACGAGCGAAGGCGGGTACCGGCCAGGCTAGCGGCGGGTAAAAATGAAAGGATGAGGGAATACCAATCCCTGGCTACACTGGCCTTGGGGATTAAGGGTGGAGGGGCAGGACGGAAATAGCGGTCTCAGGCTACATTGGCCTTGGGGTCGAGGGAGGAGGGGGAGCCAAATGGGCCAAAGAGCCTGCTCCAAAGGAAGCAATTCCGTTCTTTTGGACCGCAGATAAGCGAGTGGAGGGCTGGGACCGAGCAATTCACTCGGTCCAGTCTCTTCCTTTGAGCCGACTTGCCGCCGCCGCCGCCGCCGCCGTCGCTGCTGTCGTCGTCGCTGCCGTTGTTGCTGCCGTCATCGTCGCTGCTGTTGCCAATATCTCCGTCGCCGCCACCGCTGAACAACCAGCGGACATCGAGTGAGCGTTCCGGACGTGCCAGGAAGGCACAGGCTGGCGCGTCAGGTCGTCTGCTTGAGGAGCCTTTTACCGGCGAACTCCGTCAACCGGCACGTAAACCGGTGCCTTGAAAAGACACACGGGATCTTGCTTTATCCTCAATTCATTGTATTGCTTGTGAGCATTCTGTACTGACCTAAGACCCTTCATTGGGCGCTATCGGGTTACTGGCCCTAAGACCCTTCATTGGGCGTGAAACTGGTTACTGTCCGAAGTCCCTTAATTGGCGGTTATCAAAAAACCGTTACAGTTTCAAAGCCGCTACTGTCACTGATACAGTTACTGTGACGGTCACTGGACATCAGTTCCGGATCTAGTCCTTGCATCACTGTTGTTTGCTTGGTGTTTCCGCTGCCTCTTTACTGGACCGAGTGAACTGGACCGAGGACCGAGTGCGCCCTTCTCTCTTTCTGTGCACACGGTCGCCTTGATGATTCCTTTTATGCAGCCGCAGGTTAGAAAGACTGGCCGCCCGAAAGTATGCTCACCAGTGGCGAGCCAGGGCTGCGAAAAGCCAGCCCGAACTCTAGGTCAGGGTTGGGGAGGCTCCGGGTTTAGGGCGCCACCGGCACCCCCGCCGCCTGCCGTCATGGCGGCCGCATGACCGCGCCCGGCCGCCCCCGCGGCCGGCCGCCGCNACACCGGGCCCGGGCCGGCTCCGGCGGCAGCCTCTGACGGCGGCCGGCGGCGGCGGCGGGCTGGGCCAGGAGTGAGTCGTCGCGAGCGGCCGCCGGCGATGCCGGCTCGGAGGCTGCAGGTGAGCGTGCGCCGTGGCCAGCGGCAAACCCTAAATCCATAAATCCTTGAGACCTACAACCCTAACCCTAACCTAAAATCAACGGCAATGCTGCGGAAGCAGGAGCGGCCAAGAAGTGGCCGCGCCTCCAGTGCGGCGGCCGCTGGCGGCACGGCGCCGGCGAGGAGCTCTCGAGATGCGAGCGCGTCTTCGGCAATGGCTTCACGCAGCCCAATGCGGTGCTGGGCCGGCCGCCGGACGCCCCAGGCGCGCTTTCTCGGCGCCGCCCCACGGCCGTGCTGGCCGTGGCTGCCACTGCGGTGGTCGTCGGATTGCTCTTCTGAGTCTGCGGTGTTTACTAATTTCACCAAGCGAGTTGCTCACCGTTGGACTTGAAACGATGACCAGAAGGAACAGATTTTAAGTCCGTCGTCTATACCAATCTCAACTGCAAAAGTCTGAGCGGCTCTGGTGCTGTCTGTCGTCCCTCCGGCGTGCCGCAGCGGCGCCCGGCAACGGCTGGCTGCGCTGCCACCAGAACAGCCAGCTGCAGACGTCCCTCTGCGAAGCGGCGCGCATGGCGGTGCACCCCAGCAGGTCAGACCCATCAGCATCGGAGCTCCAGCACGATGGGTTGTGCTCCAATGCCAGCACATTGCTGCGAGCTCTACTTCAGGGGCAGCGTCAGACGACAGCCTATGTGTGTTCCTTGAAAGGAACATACAGCGATCATCTCAATGCACTGTGCTTGCGGCTCTGCTGGCACTTCGCCAGAATCTCGCTGTCACGGGGTGGAGAGGCCGTCGAGGACGTCATGGGCCGCGGGGAGGATGAGGAGCTTCCGCGGTACGCCCCCGGGGCGTTTGAGGTCGAGCTTGGCGAGTCAGCTGCCTCCTTCCAGCCAGTCGCCATGGGGATGGCTGAGGGCCTTGTCCCCTCACGGACTGCCACACTGCACCCCATCACCAGCATGCTCCAAGTCGTCCGGGCAGTGCACTCGCTCGCCTGCAATGTGGTACGTGCCCGCAACCAGAGTCCAGGGTGCTCCTTTGTTGCCACCCTCGCCTCACATCCCACAGGTATCTAGGCGCGATCAGGGTGTTAACTCTCCTGAAGCTTTACATTTAAAACCTTGAAGCTCTGTATCCAGGTCAGTGGTCCGTCTGCATCGCAGCGCTTGTGATGCTCTTGCAGACAATCACCGAGCCAACCGTCATTGTCACGCGGTACGAGTATGCCAACCTCTTCCACACCATGACGGACTGGTACAGTGTCTACACGGCCGCCAAGGCTCTGGAGCTCGGGCACCCGCCGCGCATCCTCTTCATTGATGGTCACTCTCAGGTGAGCGTGGAGTCTCATGCGCCAGTGCTGCCTTGCATGTTCCCTGTGGTAGACAGCTGCCCTCTCATTCTGTATTCTTCTGATTTTGCCGTTGTCCTGTGGTTTGCTCCAGCTTCAGCTTGAGTGCGTGAATACTAAATACCTGAAATCCAAGACTCCGCTGAGAGGGCGGCAATTAGGTCCAGTAGCTTGCATATGGAGGTTCCACTCTTGTTTGCAGCAGTTCAGTATCTGCTTACTGTCGAGGTTATGGCAATGACAGATGCATATTATCTGTTCCTGGCACGTTCTCTCCAGCAGTCTACCCTGGACGGGGGTTGGTCGGCACTTTTCCAGGCGCCCATGTATGTGAAGCACGTGGAAGGGCCCATCTGCCTTGACCACGCCATATTCGCCCCGCTTGGCTACGACATTGGCGTCACACACGCCTTTGTGCAGGGCGACCGTGCTTGCACTGGCTCGAGCCATCCGAGTCTAGATTCGCAGGGCACCACCGCGAAGGTCAGGGAGTACGGCGAGTTTGTCGTCAAGAGCTTTGGGCTTGGCATGCAGCCTGGGACCAAGTGGTGGTGAGAGACCTTTTTTTGACCAGCAACAGGAGCATTGGCCTCAGTATCTCATAGTGGATATGGCAGCTGTCCAGCCACAAGTCAGAAACGTGACCAGGGCTGCAGTGTGGCATGTTATCTTGATTGTGCGTTTCTAGGAGCTGCCATTCTGCGCATGAAACCCATACTCGCTGATGTGATGCTGGATGTCCCCGTCCTCACTCTACAGTAATGAAGAGGAAGATCAGGGGGGTCCAGATGCGCGCACGGGTAATGGTCTGGTCCAATGTCTGCTACATACCGTTGTTGACATCTTTGGGCAAGCACTCGTGTCCAGCCTCAATGGCAGCAGTATGGAGATGGCTGGCATGTCTACTGCCATTGACGAGACCCCTGCATCTTTCAGCTGTGCGGGTGCTGTGGATAAGGAGGGAGGTATATTTGGCTCACCCCCGGCAGACTGGCAACTTAGAAGTGCGCCTGGAAAATGAAGCAGAGCTTGTGAAGGCCTTGCAGCGTTGGGCATTGCAAGTATCTGGACGTCGGGACCACAGGTCTGCAAGGAAGTCCTGCGCCTGTGAGCTAGCATTGCTGGCCTGCCAGGTTGACAACAACATCATATCTTTGTCCTTGTCTTATTGTGCTCATAAGACGGCTAATAACTCTGCACAAGGCCAGTATGGCGTACAAGAGTCTCTCTTGGTTGTTGACAAACTGGAGTAGTCTGCAGGGACCTGGAGGAGGAGGAGAAGCTAACGAGGCACCAGCAGACAAAACCGGTCGCTGGGCCGCGTCGGAGGGTGTACATAATCAATGGCCTCTTTGCGCACATGAGCATGCACGAGCAGCTGGATGCTGTGACTGCCGCCGATGTCATCGTCTCTGCCCATGGCGCGGGCCTTACACACCTGCTCCATGCCCGGCCCAGGACGATCGTCCTGGAGCTCATTGCTCCCTCATACCAGCGCAATCACTACGAACTGCTCTCTCTTTGGCGCAAGCTCAACTACAGAGGGCTTCTGCTGACCTCCGCGAAGCCAGCAATTGACTCTGTGCTGAAGGAGGTCAAGGACAGCGTGATGAGCTTTTGGAATGTGACAACTTTGTGAGACAACACTTGTGCACCTCAAGAGCTGCGCCAATCTAAAAGAAACGCAGATTAATCCCCAAAAAAATGGACAAGCTCAGCAGGCAGCTCCCAGAAGGCCCGCACTTGGCCTTGTCGAGGCCTAAATATTGAACCTGAACTACGACTGCTGTCTATTCTAGCCGGTTGGACTTTAAGGTGTCCGCCTCTTCCTCTTCTTCCGATGCTCTTGCATCTTCTCGGCAACAATCTTCTCTCGACCCTTGGCCAGCTTCGCTCGAATCTCGAGCACCTTGGCAGCAGCATCAGAAACTGGGTCGCTGGATCGAACGTCGAGCACATGCTGCACAAGAACCTCCAGAAGACACTACGATCAGTATTCACATGCTGGTCAGCCAGCTACTCCAAGCTTCTACTCCTTGTTCTCCGAAGCTCAACCTGTCTGATTGATGTTGACACTCGCTACTGAGCACACACGCACAAAGACGTCAGTCGGAAGTGAATAGGCTGCATGCATTACCTGCAAATGGGCCATGGCTGCCAAATTGAAACCCATGCAATGCTTGAGGTCCTGCATCGGAACAGAAGTGCATTAGGACAAGCCCATGCAGCTATGCTGACAGACTGCAACAGCAATCTCCTCCTTCACTGGGCAAGTCTTGGGCCTTCAAGACTTGCCCAGTGCCAATATGTCTTCCTAAGAGCATCTCCCTCTGTGATCATGCTCACATGCACTCCTACTTCCATGCATACCTGCACTCTGGTGCGAAGATGACCGTGGAGGGATGTGAGGGACCCGCGAGCAGAGGGTGTCGCTACCAGCTGATTGTGGTGCATCCGCAGAAGCAGCACGGCCACCCTGACCGTCAGCTCAATCTGCGGAGCAAGGACAGGGTGTGTTGACTATCAAATTTCCATGGCTGCTCGCATGGCATATCTATCGCATGCTGAGTAAACCGCACAGCAATGCCCCTTCATAAGCAGACGTGATGCAACCAAGTCATGCTACCTGACTGCCTTCAGAGAGCCATTGCTCCAAGAAGCCCAGGAGTTTGAGCACATCGCTGAACGGCAGCATCTGAACATATCGAGAGACGGGGGTCTGGTGTGAGCTCAACGAGAAGGCAACGAGCCTCGCTGAACTCAAATTCCTCTCGGCTCAAGTCAAGTGCAAGTCAAACTGCAATCTGTGCTAATTCCCCTGACAATGGCAAGTGAAAACGACGTAGACAACACTCAGATGGAGAAAGTCAGTGACCCTGCAGCTGGAAGCTCAAGGCTTACAACGAGAGCTTGCTCAAGGTCGCTTGTCCGCACTTTAGAGAGCACCCCGAGCACGTACAGGGTTGGGGATTGTCCCAGCATCAGCACGTTTTCCGGAGCAGTCTTTTTCTGGGCCTGCATAACGTCCTCCTCTCATCAGTCTGAGGAGAGTAGCTGTAAGTCCATCCTGCAGTCAATGGCACTATGTCCATCCATGAATGCAAACAGCAAAGCACCGGCATACCAACCTGGAGCAAGAAGACTCGTTCTATCTCCACATTGGCAAGATCTAGAGCAGCAATGATATTGTCTGCTGCTGTGACAGTGTCCTGCGTCTGCCTCCCTGCTGGCCCCACAGCACCGTCTGCAGGCGCCTCCTGCTGCTCAGCCGCCAGAGGCTCGCTCTCCAAAGTCTCCTCAAACATCGACTCAAGCCTCTTCTCCCTCTCTTCCTGCACACAACAAGGAGCTTCCTCCATCAGAAAGTGGCAGCAAGCGCAAGAATACATGCCAGATGCAGTGTCTAATCATCATGCCAAGGCCAGATGAGTGTGTACAGTACCTCAACAAAGAATGGCTCTTCAGTGCGGTCCCAGCGACGGATGGAGCGATCGTGGGAGGTGGACACGAAAAACTCACCGTGGCTGCTTATAGTCAGGCTCCAGACCTCAGCGTGGTGCCCCTCGAGTGTCAGCAGGTGCTCAAACTTGTCCCCATCCCAGTACTTGATCAACCGATCTTTGCCAGTCGTGAAGAAATAGTGCGTGTTCGGCACGAACTGGACCTGCATCACACTGCAAGGGACGGGAAACCCCTCACAAAAAGGATCTCCGATGTGGATGTATCTGATGAGTTTACAACTTGAACTCCATAATCTGAGTGCGTGACGGAATGCCGTCTTGCCTGTCGGCGTGAGCGAATAAGGACTTGTGGCAGTCCCCAAAGTCAAGGCCCCAGAGCTTCACGTTCTTGTCAGCCGACCCAGTGGCTAGCAGCGAGCTGTCTGATGAGATGTCCATGCAGAGCACTGGGAGCTTGTGCCCGTAAAGCGAAAGAAAGAATTTGAGGGAGTCGACAAAATAAACCTGAGCGTGACTCAGGCAAGACCGAGCCCATCAGCAACTGCCGAAACGAAAGCCCGCCTCAGCCAGGTAGTGTTAGTTGTGTGCAATCTTGGCTTCAGTCTACGTCAGTGGGAGAATCTAACCTTGACGGTGAAGTCAAGGAGGGCCACCGCGACGTATTTGCCGTCTGGGCTAAATCGCACGCAGAGGACATCGTCGTGCATGCGCAACGTGGTGACATGTACGACGCCGAGCCGCTGCTTCGGCGGGGGTCCTGCAGCAGAGTCCTCCTCCAGAGCCGTGCCTTGGCGGAGCTCATAATCCCAAAACTGCACAAACGAGCCCAATCGTCTCATCTGTATCACAATGGCTGGCCGCTAGCAAGCAGCATTGCAAGCAACACGAGGCATTGATGAAGACCTTCACGTCGTGATCGGCAGAGGCGGTAGCAAAGCCCGAGCCGTCGGGCCTGGCAGCGATGGACCACAGCGCACCGCTGTGCGCGTCCACACTCTCAATGCGCGAAGAGGAGTCGATGGAGAAGATCTCCAGGGCGCCGGACTTGGTGCCGACGATGACATGGCGGTCCCCGGGGGCAAAGAGCCCGCAAAGCCCGTACCCGGCCTCCATGCTCCGCAGGCACACCCCCGTGCGCGGGTTCCACAGCTGCGTAAGACAAGCACCTGCCCACAGTCTGATGCTGAAACTTGATTGAAGCTTTCCTCTCTGGACTGGGCACCCTGAGCAGCTCGCCTCGCCTCACAGCAACGCCGGACCTTGACTGCGTCGTGCGATGTGGAGAGCAACATGGAGGCGTCGGAGCTCAGCGCAGAAGCGCGCACGCCCGACCGGTGGCCGGGCAGCTCCACCGTTAGCGCCACGGTTGCAGACGTGTCCTTCACCTCGACCGTCTGACAGGAGGCGAGAGACAAACAAGCGACAATGCAGCGTCAGCGGCGACCTCGACCACCTGGCAGGCGGCGAAGAAAGACACTGACGGCCACGAAGTGACATCCAAGCTCTCCGCAGCTTGAGGACAAAAGATGAAAGCGAGGTCCATCGAGCATCACAAGCACCCACGATTGCCTATGCATCAATTGCTAAATGCAGGAGCTGCGTCCAGAGCCAAACTTGGAGGCAATTCGTGGAAAGGGCGACCGCCATGACAGCCTCCACGCCCTTGCGGGCAGCGCCAGCGGGCAGGAAGCAGAAAGACCGCACCTTGTACTTGAGCCTCACCACCTGCGAGAACGACATGGCATAGCCAGCAACGTCAAGGCCTGGCCAGGATGAGAGGGGAAGCAGCAATGGCAGCCCATGTCGCGGGGAAGGCACAGGACTCGGGGTCTCTGAGCTCCAGAAAAAGCGATGAAGGGGTGTGAACAAGAGTTGGGGCGTGGCTACTCCAATGAGGGATCCAGCCGATTCAACTCGAGCTTGCAAGCACCAGGCATGCCCATGCTGTTGTACTGCAGTGCAGTCGCTGCCGGCGCAAGCAGCACCTGAAGCAGCGCAAGCTCGTCTGCCGCCACTACCGTCCCTGTGCCAGCAGGGCGTCCCTCCCCTGCAGCATCCTCGTCACCGCCGCCTCCGCCCTCGTCGTCGGCGACATGGGGGGCAGCAGCCCTGTCCTTCTCTCGCCTCCGCTTCTTCCGGCGCTTGGCCTTTCTGGCCGCCTCCTTGTCGCCAAGAACTCTGCGCCCCTCAGACACCGCCAGCGTACAAGCACGTCTTGAGCAGCGCGCCCCGAGGTTGCTCGGCAAGCTCAGGAGACGGCAGTTGTCGGCAGAGCGCTGTGTCATAGTGAGCATGCCTGTAAAGCTCAATGGTCTTGCCCGCGGCCAGGACGGCGAGGAGGCGGCCGTCGTCGGAGAAGCGCACGGCCACGGCGCGGTCGTTGCTCTGCCGCCTGACCGTGCCCAGGAGTGTCAGCACGTCGCCGCCGCCTCCCTCCCGGTCGCCGTCGCCGGCGACGGCATAGAGGCGCAGGTCCCGGTCGGCGGCGGCGGTGACGAGGCGCGGGAGGCGGGGGTGGGGGTCGAGGGACCACACCTCGCCGCGGTGGCCAGCCACGACCTGCACGCAGCGCTGCGTGTCCAGGTCCCACACGCGCACCAGGCCGTCCTTGGCGGTCGTGGCGAGCCAGCGGGCGCCGCCGCCGCCACCACCGGCGGGCAGCTCCACGAAGGCGACGTCCGTGACCTGCCCGCGGTGGCCGCGCAGGCGGAAGAGCCCCGCCTCGCCCGCCGCGTCCCACACCACGACGTCCGTGTCGGCGCCGCCGGACGCCAGCAGCGCGCCGCCGGCGTCGTAGCGCAGCGCCGAGACGGCGCCGCGGTGGCCCGCCAGCGTCACCTCGCACGCCCCACCCACGAAGTCCCACACCCGGATGCTGCCGTCCGCGTACCCCGCCGCCACCTGCGCCGCCAGCGGTGGAGGCTCAGGGGTTTAAGGGTTTACCTGCAACGGCGGCGNCAGCCTCGCCGGCGCCCGGCGGCGGCGGCGCCAGCATGGCCACGGGCTCGCCCTGCGCGGCGGCTCCAGCGGGCGTCAAGTGTCAGGGCTGCTGTCACTAGACCAGCATTCACAGTCTCACACCGTTACTAGACCAGCATTCACAGCCTCACAGTCGCCGCGATGCTGCGCGCTCAGGCTTGGCTGCGGCGGCGAAGGTGGTGGTGGGGCTTGCCAGGCGGGCGTTCCAGACGGCGACGGACTCGAGGGCGGGCGTGAGGAGGAGGCGGCCGGCGGCGTCGCCGGGCGCGACGGCGGCGCCGGAGGTGACGACGCCGAAGGCCGCGCCGGGCGCGTAGCGCAGGTACGCCTTCACCATGGCGCCCGGCCGCGCCGGCGGCGGGGGGCCTTAAACCCCACTGGGCGCACACTTGGGTCTGCTTTCCGGGCACCCCTCGGGGAGCCGAGGGCTTAAACCCCAGTGGGCTGTAGCTGGGTGATGTGTTTGTTGGGCGCCCACAAAGGAACTCGCCGGGCTGCCGTTCCTCCTTCCCTCCGCCATGGCGCCGCGGCGCCGCGCGCGGCCGCGCTGAAGCCCTCCCACGCCGCGCCCGGGGGCCGCAGCTGCAGTGTGCCGCCATGATCTCGCAGCCCTTTGTGCTGTCGCCGCGCTGAAGCTTCAGCCCTCCCACGGAGCGCCCCTGCGCTGCAGAAGCTGCAGCGCAGCGGCAGCCATGATCTCGCAGCTGTTCGTGCTGTCGCCGCGCGGCGACAGCATCATCTTCCGGGACTACCGCGGCGACGTGGGCAAGGGCGCGGCGGAGGTGTTCTTCCGCAAGGTCAAGTTCTGGGGCGCCGGCGCCGGCGGCGGCGAGGCGCCGCCCGTGTTCGCCGTCGACGGCGTCTCCTACCTGCACCTGCGCTCCGGCGGGCTGCTCTTCGCCGCCACGACGCGCGGCTCGCCGCCGCCGGCGCTGGTGCTGGAGCTGCTGCAGCGCTGCGCGCGCGTGGCCAAGGACTACCTGGGCGTGCTGAGCGAGGAGAGCGTGCGCCGCAACTTTGTGCTCGTCTACGAGCTGCTGGACGAGATGATCGACTTCGGCTTCCCGCAGTCCACGTCCACCGAGGCGCTCAAGGCCTTCGTGTTCAACGACCCCGTGGTCGTGGACGCCGCGCGCGTGCCCTCCCTCGGCGCCGCCGGCCTGTTCCTGCAGGGCATCAAGCGCCTGCCCTCCACCGCCGTCACCAAGTCCGTCGTCGCCACCGACGGCGACGGGCGCAAGCGCGAGGAGATCTTCGTCGACCTCGTCGAGCGCATCTCCGTCACCTTCAACGCCAGCGGCTACATCCTGACGTCTGAGATCGACGGCAGCCTGCAGATGAAGAGCTACCTGACGGGCAACCCCGAGATCCGCGTCGCGCTCAACGAGGACCTCGCCATCGGCCGGGACTCCTCCACTGCGTCCTCCTTCGGGCCGGACTACGGCGCCGGCTCCGGCGGCGCGGGCATGGTGCTTCTGGACGACTGCAACTTCCACGAGAGCGTGCGGCTGGACGACTTCGACCTCGACCGCACGCTTGCGCTGGTCAGCTGGTCAGCCCTGTGGCCGCTCTGGGCCCTCTCCATTGGTCGGCTCTCGCTGTCGCCCGGCGGCCGACAGCAGGTGCTCACGCGCTCGAGCTTGCTGCTGGCGGCCGGCTGCTGCATGTAGGTCCCGCCCGATGGGGAGTTCTCTGTCATGAACTACCGCATGACGCAGGAGTTCAAGCCGCCCTTCCGCGTTTACCCCGTCATCGAGGAGGCCGGCCCGTTCAAGGCACTCGCCTTCTCCTCTTCTGTACTGTCGCTCCTGCCGGTATCGGTGTGTGCAAGTGCAGAAGGCACATCAGCTCTTGCCCGATCCATGGGGGCTGCTAACATGCCTTTTGCTGTTCTGCAGGTCGAACTGATGCTGAAGGTTCGCGCAGACTTTCCCACTGTCGCAAGCGCAAACTCTGTCGTTCTCCGTGTTCCACTGCCCAAGTCAACCTCCAGGCGAGTGCAATGAAGCATTGGGTTCAGCCTGGCTGGCGCCCAAGCTGTGAGTTTCCTAGCATGTAGATGCCTGGGGGTGGCAGGAACTCAGTCGCGCTCCTTATTGCTCACGAATGCCAGGGTCAGTTTTGAGATGGAAGCAGCATCTGTGGGACAGTCAACTGACTACAAAGAGGCCACAAAATCCATGGAGTGGATGCTCAAGAAGGTACGCTGCTGCACTGCACCCCTTGATCTACGGCCATTCGAATTGCACATTGTGAGGGCTTGTGAAAACAGTGTGGAGCCTGCGCTCGTCACACACCATACATACGATTCATCACCCTGATCCCCAGTTATTCTCAATCACGGCTTCTGGGCAGATCGTTGGGGCCTCGGAGCACGTGCTGCGAGTGAAGCTAACCCTCAATCAGGAGCGCAGTGGTCAGACACCCAACCCAAGTCTGGGCTTTTACAAGCTCCATGTGGTTGAGATGCTGCTGCAGCGGGCTGAGAGCATGCAAGATGGCTGAGGCCTTCTCTGCTCTGGCTGTACAGCGGTCAATCTGAAGAAGGAGGTGGGACCTGTGAGCATGACGTTCACCATACCTATGTACAATGCGTCACGCCTCCAGGTCTCATTCTTCTCCTACTTGTAAAGGTCTGTGATGTAATCATGACATGCGTAAGCTGTACAGTGCAACGGGATGTGACCTCTCAGGTATCATCATCTTGGTGCAGGTGCGATATTTGCAAATCATGAAAAAGAGTAAGTCCTACAACCCGTACCGCTGGGTTAGGTACGTCACACACGCCAACTCCTACGTCATTCGAATCTAGTTTGAGTGGGTTGCCCCACTAGGACCAGCTTCCAACAACCACAGGACATTTTTGGTTGCACAATGAGCCCGGCACATATTGGGGGATGATGAGAGGTTGCTATCTTAGGTTAACAAGCTCCTTGTACATTCACTTTTGACAACAAAAGCGCTTGAGATGCGGATATCAGATAGACAAGCCAGAAGCAGCATTGGGGCAAAGGGAGCTTGTGTATACTGAATGTACTGGAAGTTGGCCCTGGACCCTCAGAGCCCATTTCACTAGGGCTGTAAAGTAGGAGACATAAGTCAGCTATGAGCCAGGGGACTTGTTGGCTTCGACTGTCTTCATCTCCTGCTTGCTTTTCTCGGAGCCACCGTCCTCCTCAGGGGCGAGTGGTACTTCTTGTGCCTGAGTTTAAGCAGGTATTGGCAATTAGCACTTAGCAAACATGTACCTTGGATTGTGCCAGCACATGATCACAGTTGCATTGAAGATGGGCGGCCTTACAAGCTGCCGGAATTTCAGTCGGTAGAACATCTCTAGATAGCGGCGTGTCTCCCGCCGCTCCAGGCCGGACACGTACTTCCAGAAGCCGTAGACCCGAGACAGAGTCATCATTCTCTCCGCATACAAGCTCCACGTGTAACTGCATACAGTCTCCGCAGACAAGCTCAACGTGTAATGGTGTCGTGCAAGCACTCCAATGTTTTAGACCTGCGGACCTCTCAACAGACTCCAAAGCATGCATTGCACATCATCCTACAGTGTAGATCTCTTATCGCATCTGACCTGGTAAATATCCGCTTGAGCCCGCCCTTAGAGATGGCCTCCCACTTAGACGTGTCCTTGGCACTCTCCTCAAAGAAATCTGCCATAAGCTCTGCAGCTGCCTCTCCGTGGTATGGGTCAATGTGAAAGCCCGACTTGCCATTCTCGATGATTTCTACTGGGCCCCCATGGCAGGTGGCAAAAGTGGGCAGGCCGCATGTCATGGCCTCGATCACCGTTAGACCGAAGGCCTCGTAGAGTGCAGGCTGTGCAACAAAAGGCAAAGTTGCGTCTCGCTGTCAGATACGTTGAACTCATGCTCAGTCAGCCATTGTTGCATGCTGGTGTTCTGTCTGACCCATGCTGTACACTAAACGAGTTGGTGCTTGAGTTTGTCAACCTGAACAAACGCTCCATGCGAGTCAGCAATGACGCGATAGAGCTCGCCGTTCCGGATGCGGTCCTTTTGCGCGCTTATCCACCGAATGTGGCCGTGCAGATTGTGCTCCTCTATCAGCTGGTACATCTTCTCGATCTGCAAACACAGGATGCCAGCTTCAGGCTTGGATGTTTAGACTTCAACTTTAAGTGTCCACATATGGCTGCCGCCATGTACGAGAAGCTGCGTGCCGCTTTCTGGCAGAAACTCACTTGGTCAATCTCCTCCCGGTCACCCGACTTTGACTTGTCCAAAAGGCCTCCAACAATGACCAGGTTGACCAGGTCGCGCAGCCGGTCATTCTTGGCAAACGACTCCACCAGCCCAGTGAGATTCTTCACGCGGTCCAGTCTGGCCATGGAAAATAGGATGGGCTTGTTCCGATCTTTGAGTTGGCCGCTGTGCGCACGCACCAATTAAAGAGCAACGTCAGCACAGATAGGAGTCATAGTGGCAAATGATTCCATGCATATCCTGTACAAACCTACTGTCAGGAGTTGGGATGCAAGTCGCGAGAGAAAAGCTGAGGTGGGGGCGATTTACGTATGCTCGGCGCTGTCGCCCTCGCCATACAGGAGCTCCTCGATGGCAGGGTGCAGGTCCTTGAGACGCCGGTCAGCCTCCGTGGAGGGGAAGTAGACATCAGGGTCAGCCCCTGGGGAGACAATGTTGAACTTGGGGTCGAAGACCTCGATTCCATTCACGACGCGGTAAAGACCGGGCATTGTAAACGCAGCGTGGCTCTCATACTGCCCGACGGTATCCTCCCTACGGCGCAAGCAATACAGGGAACAAAAGAACGTCAGGCTGGGTCCTTGAGGCAGTGCTACTGGAGAAGTTGATGATAGGCGCGGTGCAGCACTGGCCTCAAAGCTCACATGCCAGCAATCTCCTGGTATGTGGACGTGATGATGAAGTCTGCATGGTTCATGGCAATGAGGTCCGCCGTGAATTGGCAGCTGAAATGGTACTTGTCGTCGTACTTCTGCCAGTAGATGTCTGACTCTGGGTACTTGGTTTTCTCCAGGGCATGCGCAATGTTGCACTGCAGCGCCCACCACAAGCTCACGCGAGACGCGTCAGCTCTTCGAGCCCCTCAACCACTCTCCGCTGCAACCCAAGGGCAGCCAGCACTATTCAGCACAGAAGAGAAGGAGCTGACGGACCTGAGTGATGCCCAGCTTGTGAGACAGTAGAGACGCCACAAGGTTGCCATCACTGTAGTTGCCAATGATGAGGTCAGGATTGCCGCCCAGCTCTTGCTTGAGCTCCTCCTTGACATCCTGCACCAGAGCGGGTCATCAGGCTGCTCAACCTGTGAGCAAAGGTTTAGACTTTGTGACCAGGGCTTGGAAGCATGGGCCTTGCAGGTGCCCATGATACCCTCAGCACCATCCCAGTCTGCAACGGGTTCTTCCAAAGGCACAGCGTGAAAGGTAGCGCAGGCCCAGAGAGAGCTTCCTACAGTGCAGCGAAGGCATGCAGCGACTGACAGCAGACACCCATGATAGCTAAATTGCACCACCACATTCCCGGCGAGCAGCATGGGCCTGAGGGGCCGGAACAGGGTGTCAAGGTGCAGAGCCAGACGGACATCAGCAAACTGCTCGATGTAGGGCCACAGGTCAAAGCGGGACACCCACTGCTGCAGCGGCTCGCCATTGTCATGCCTGCGGAAAGGCACTCGGAGGATGCGCGAGTGCTCGGTGCCCTCGATGGCCTCGATCCGCTGGTTGCATGTCGTGCCCTTGGCCTCTGGGATGAGCCGCGTCACCTGCAGTGGCCCCCGGCAGGCTGTGGGTCAACCTGGGGGCATGGAGGAAACAACGGCCACAAGCCATGCATGCATGGGCCCAGGCGCTTGGGGCACAAACCACGACGATTTGCGGGCGGATGGAGTCGAGGCCCTGCATCTGCAAGTGCTTGAGGAGCTCCGCCTCCATCGCGCGCACCTGGTCAAGGATGTACACCACCTGGCCGCCGGTGTCGGGCATGCCGAGCACGCCCTTCTGGCCGAAGAAGCCGTGCGGGCTCAGGATGAGCACGGAGAAGATCATGGGCAGGCGGCCGAGGAACTGCTCCAGCGTGCCCGCGTCCGGCGCCTGGAGGATGTCCATGAGCATGCGCACCATCTCCAGGATGCGGCCTGCCGTGTCGCCCCAGCCCTTCTCCAGGCCTAGCTTCCGCAGCCTGGCCCACAGCGACCGTGGCCCCCGGCCAGCGGTCAATGAGACTGGCGCTCGCGGACGGCGGCAGGAGCACAGCCATAGGGGCTGACCGGTGGCCGCCCGCGAGAGCAAGCGGTTGCATGCGGGCGCGATGGACGCGCAGGCAGTCCGCACCTGACGGCCACGTCTTTGTAGCCCGTCGCGGGGTCCAACTTCCGGAGCATCTCGTCCACCTTCTGCAGCGACGACTGCAGCGTCCCGATATCCTTGAGGTCCTCGCTGATCAGCAGCGTCTGCGCCCACAATGCGCCCGGCTCCGAGTCTCGTGAGGTTTGTCGAGGAGCCAGCCTGGCGTCGCTTGTTGGGCTCGGAGACAGAGAGCCAGTGCGGGCAGTGTTGGCAGGGCGGGGCAGGCGTCGTCGACCTGGCCGTCATGCTTGTGGAGGCGCAGGAAGTCGAGCAGCGGCTGCAGGCTGGCGTCCTGGTGGAACATGCGCGACGAGAGGAAGCGGTTGAGGAACTGCACGCCGTTGCCGATGGACCGCGACTGCGTCAGCTTCGGGAAGGACGCGTTAAACGGCTCGAAGTCCAGCTCCAACTGGTACTCCCCCACCTCGCTGCCGCAGCCATGGCGGCGGGCGCGTCAGAAGCAGTGCGCGGTCGGCAGCTAGGGGCATTCATAGCGGGCGCGGCGCGGCGAGGGCCCCACCACTTGCTCAGGCTCTCCTTGAAGGCCAGCCAGGCGGCGACGGAGAGCTCCTCGGCCTCCAGCTCGTCGACGTCGATGCGCAGGAACTGCCACTCGCCGGGGCGCGGGCGGACGGCGAGCGCGACGTAGGGCGGGATGACGACGGCCTCCTGCGTGCTCTGCAGCATCTTGACGAAGTCGCTGTCGCGCACGACGTCCGGCTGCTCCGCGGCGGCCAGCGCGGCCTCCAGCTCGTTGAGCAGCTGGTGCGGCTGCAGCAGGTGCTGGCCCGCCGCGACGCACCGCGACAGCAGCAGGATGCACTCGTCGCGGTGCTCCAGCAGCGACTGCCGCACGCGCGTCGCCAGGCTGCGCGCGCGCGCCAGCCGCGGCGCCGCGCGGGAGTCCATGGCGGCGGCGGCGGCGAGTGCGGCCGCTGATCGTTGCCGGTGACGACAGCCAGCCTGGGGGGCTATCGGGTCCGGGGGGCCACGTGGCGGGGCGCGAGCCGGGGCTCGCCACGTGGCGGGTGGGGCCTCCGGAGCGCGGGCTGGGTCCGGGGTGGGTCCGGGGTGACGGCGCATTGGTTGCCCCTCACTGCTGGTAGACGTCCACGGCCCCTATCCTGAGTGATTTGTAGCTGCTTTCTTTCTTTGTGTGCTTTGGTTTCTTAGCGCTTCCTCTGGCTTCCTCTGGCCCCCTTCTCGTTCTTTGTTCATTCTTTTTTGGGCTGGCTTGTCATCTTAGGTACCTTAGATTAGGTCTCCGTGTTATGTAGCCTTGTTTAGTCTGCACTCGACTCTGCCTGAACAATGTATTGGCTTGAATTCTTTTTTGGGCTGGCTTGTCCAGCCCCTATCCTCAATGGGCTTGAATTCAATTGGCCTCCCTTTCAATTCCGAGAGTCGGGAAACACATCCGCAAACTCTTTCAGCAGCTGATCAAGAACCCCGCCATGTGAATTTGCAGCATTCACACACAAGTCAGGCTTAGACTCGTCTTTTAACGCCACCATCACAAGAAATGCCATCTGGACAGTGCTCTTGTGAATCAATCGCTTCATCTGCATGGCGGATAGCAGAATGGAAGCCCCTGCCGCCAGCGGCGGTGCACAGGGAAGCTGCTTGCAAAGGACAAAGCGCCGTGCGCCACGTTGTACCGTGCAAGTATGGCGTTTAAAATCAAGGCATGCTGATGTGGCGCAAAGCCAATCATCTCCCAATATCACATCAAAGGCGACAGTCAACGCAATGGCATAACAAGGCACCTCGGCTTTGTATTGCTGGATGCGAATGGGAACCTTGCACAGGCCCAACACAGCGGTTGGGTGACCATCGGCCAATGTCACTCTAGGCAGGCCATCTGCTTGCAAATGCAAGCCAGCGGAGCACACCAAATCCCTTTTGACGAAAGACACTGAGGCCCCTGTGTCTATGAGGATCCTCGCTGGTGCCGCAGCAACCAGCCCCTCAAAAAGCATAGTGTGTCCCCCATGGACACTGCCAAGGAATGGGGTGCGAGCGACATATACCCTGACCGCTGTCGGGTAAGGCCTAAGCCGAGTGGCATCAACACTACGCCTAAGGAGCCTGTGTCCCGCCTC
>WELB01000084.1:54129-117311 GCA_009602725.1 Spirogloea muscicola | reverse complement strand
CGGGCCCGGGCGCCCCGCTGACGGCGCGGCCTCCGGCCCCGCGGCTTTCTCGGCGAGCAGGCTGCGGCGGCGCAGCTGCAGGCCGACGGCGCGGCGGTGCTGCTCCTGGCGCTGGACGGCTGGGACCTGGACGAGGACGCGGTGGAGCTGTCCGTGCTGCTCTGCACCGACGCCTACATCCGCGGCCTCAACCGCCAGTGGCGCGGCAAGGACGAGATCACGGACGTCCTCTCCTTCGCGCAGGGCCGCCCGCCCGGCGACCAGCCGACGGTGCACCGCGAGGCCCTGGCCTCGAGCCTTCGCCAGTCCGTTCACTGCTGAGCCGGCAATGGCTATGGCCCCTTCGACGACCCCACCGTCCGTGGCTGACTGCGAGGAGGCCGGTCGCCCGGGCTGCCCTTGCAGTGGCTCCTGGGAGATGTGGTCATCTCAGTGGAGACTGCGGCGCGGCAGGCCGAGGAGCGCGGCCACGCCCTCCTGGACGAGCTCCGTATCCTGTTGGTACCGGCCCCCATCGCCCGCTTCTCATGTCATGGCGGGCCTGACGGCGATGCCGTCTCGTCTGATGCTCACGCCTCGGTCAGTGCCGCACTGTGAAGGGCATCAGCGCCTCCGGACTGGGTAGACTGCCGGCCGCCACGCCGCTCGCTCTGCTGAGACTCAGCTCTGTGCGAGTCGGCTGCGCAGGTGCATGGCACCCTGCATCTGCTGGGGTACGACCACGAGGAGAGCGAGCACGACGCGGAGCAGATGGAGCTGGAGGAGGAGTTCATCATCAGCAGCCTCGGTTGGACGGGCCACGGCCTCGTCAACGGCGCCAAGGCGCCTGAGGAGCTGCCGGCAGCAGCCTTAGGCTCGAGTGCCACAGCAGACGCCAGGGAGGACGGTGTGAACCTCTTCCGAGAATGCCTCACCACAGGATGCACACAGTCACCAGGCGATCTTGTGAGCGTGCCTCTGACTCTCCTCACCTCCCATGTGTCTGGACAGCTGTGAAGACGAAGCAGGCCTCGGCAGCAGCGGCAATTCTAAATCGGACAAAGAGGCCACCATTTCGGCTGCTATTCCTGGACATGGATGGTGAGAGCCTTGCATTGGTCATCTGCACAGGTCCGAGCCTGCTTGACTAAGCGGCAGGGCAGCAAGTGAGTGGATGAGGCTGTTGGAGAGCTGCAGGCAGCTGACTGCAGCGCAGCGGGTTGCTCCGCCCTGGTTTGGGTGATGGGTGCGCCCCATGTGCAGGCACAGTGCTCAACAGCCAGAGCAAAGTGTCCAAGGGCACTGCGCGAGCCATGCGGGCTGCCAAGGAGAGGGGCGTTGACATTGTCATTGCCACCGGCAAGGTGATGTTACTCTCCTTGAATCAATACGTTCCTTGAGTTATACACGCCGTGCTCCACAAATGGGAGAGTTGGGTTTTTTTTGCTGTCCAGCTGTGCGAGCTGATGTGTATCTGCGAACAAGCTGACTGCCTGCAATATGTTCCTGCAGGCTCGGCCTGCCGCGCTTGCTGCTCTCAGCTCAGTGGGCCTCACAGGCGACGCTGGCGTGGTCACGTTGCAATCGCCGGGTGTCTTCCTGCAGGTGTTTCAGATGCTGCAGCTCAGATCATGCGGCCCTTGCCTTGCAGCCGTATATACCGTAGCTATTGCTTCAGCACCACTCTCTTGTACCTCTTGCTACCACAGTCAAGTAAGCGGACGACTGTTTGCCAGGACCTAATACAGTGTCCAGCAGTGGCGGGCTTGACTGCCTTGTATTTGCAAGCCAACTTATGAGGCTGAGGCCTGGGTATGGTGATAGGGGCTTCGCGTGTACGGCTTTGGAGGCAGTGTGGTCCACAGTGCAGAGCTCCAGCCAGAGGTCTCCACAGAGGTGTCCTTCTTGGTTCCAAAGCCTGCAAGCGCACAACGAACATGCTCGGTGTTGTCTGTCAGCACCATATGAAGTTATAGGACAGAATATGCCATCAGTCTGACATGTGCTGTCATGTAAATGCAGGCTTTTGCTTACGCCGAGAAGCACGGGCTCGCTCTGATCGGCTTCAGTGGAGATCGGTGCGTCGCGTTGTTTGATCACCCCAAGGTTGACGCCCTTCACAGCATCTACTATGAACCCAAGGTGAGTGCCCTTGAAGTTGCCATAGAGGAGACCCACATTGATTGTGCAAAAGAGGCCATCAAGCGGCAGCTTCTGCTGACAAGCCATACTTGTCAGCAGCGGCAGCTGTTGACAACTTTGCGCTGTTTTGAGTGTTGCAGGCTGCCATTCTCCCCTCAGTTGAGCAGATACTACGGGAAGCCCCAATCCAGGCAAGGGCAAGGGACACAAGAGGCATGCCCGTCTTCCAAGGAGTCTGCTTGCATGAAGCTGGAAGCGATAGGAAGCCTCACTTAAGCCTTGCTTGTGAGATGACTTTGATCCTCCTCTGCACATGCATACTGCGGGGCTGTGCAGAAACTGCTGTTTTACGACACAGCGGACAGCGTGGCAACGATGGTGAGGCCCTATTGGGAAGTAGCAGCCGGTGGTCGGGCTACGGTCACGCAGGCTGTTCCAGACATGCTGGAGATCCTGCCGCACGGTGCATCCAAGGGCAATGGGGTACGGCTGCTGCTGGAACATCTTGGCATTCCCACCAGTGAGGTCAGCTCGCGAGACTCTAGCCATAACCGCGATGTAGGCATGGCCCCATTCCAAGAAGCCCCTGCAAGTGTGCAGCTTTATTCCACTGAATTGCTTAGGGCTCTGCATGGAAGCTCAGAGCAAGGACCTGCTTGTCAGATGTCTTGACATTGTTGACTGGCAAGGCGAAGATATGTTGTCATGTGAAGTGCTGTGGTTCATCTGCTGCTCATGCAAACACCACTGCGATGTGGCAGGTGATGGCAGTGGGGGACGGCGAGAACGACCTTGAAATGATACGGCTGGCTGGGTGGGGTGTGGCCATGGCCAATGGCAACCCGCTCACACTGGCTGTAGCCGATGCTCGTGTGGGCAGCAATGATGAGGACGGCGTCGCAGAGGCAATTGAGCGCTACATATTGTCCTGAATGTTAAGACCCCGTCTAAGTCGACATTGCTCTGAGCATCACTTAGGTACATGTTAGTGAGTTGAGGTGCCCATCAAGGTGTTAGAGGTGATGAGGCTGCTTCAGAGCAGGTAATTATTGTATGACTGCCATGATTCTTGTCCACTCTGCATGGTGTGAGCAGCCCAGATTTGGGCAGGCTATAAAGACATTACTACTGACTTAAAGTCATGAGGTGCTCAATTCTTTCGGGCTGGCTGTTCACAGCCCGCAACCCCTTCGGAAGAGCCACTCCTTTCTCGAAGTAGACACTGTGGAGAACAGGTTGTTGAGCGCTAACGACTTGTCTTTACCTGTCGAAGCACTGCACTTATTGCCGTTGCATATGAAGGACGTAGTCATTTCTAGCAGCTGCTTTTACAGGCATGATAGTGTTGCTACTGAGCTTCCTAGATCACAGTAATACTTTTGATGCTGTGAATGTCAAGGCAGGGAACTGCAATGCACAGAAATCATTACTTAGAATTACAAGTAACAGATACCGTAATGAGGAGAGTACACAGGTTGGGGCATGTGGAAGACTCAATGCTTACATGAATTGGAGCAGCACGGGATGCACTAAGCAGCTTTTGCAGACAGCACTTCGGGCACCAATATCGCCGGCTATCTCTGCTGTGCTGGAGAGATCTGGCGTTAAGGGCGGCGAGCTTGCAAGGAGAAGCCAGAGGGGTCCGGGTGAGGCAGGGGGGGGGCAGAGAGGTTCTGAGCAGTCCTTTCTTCACGGTGCTGCTCATGTGCAGGGCCGTGGTCACTAGACCCACTGCTATCCTGCTCTATAGGGACAACACTATTGGAGCCTGTCCCTAGCACGTTCTTGTACATGGTCAGAGCTTGAGCTACCATGCTGGCTGGGTCTGAAGCATTAGCTGGTAGCAGCAACGTAGTGCCCTGCCACCAAGAGGTCAGCGCGAGTCAGCTATCCACCGCCCCCCCATGTACACTGCCGCACTCCCAGGAAAGCGTCAACCTATGGTTGAGACATCTGCGCGAAGGACTGCCTTGAGAGCATGTGAGCAACTGGTGGCACTGGTGGCGCTTTTGAGAATGTCCAGGAGGTTTAGCAGCAGACCTGTTTTGCGAGATTGCCAAAAGCCATAATGTACTGCTCGGCAACCCTCAAAGCCACGGCCTGATGCACATGGAGAGGACATACGGTGAGGGCCCAGCCACCCAAGCTAGCCTGTGCTCTACTTATTTTGATAGAGAGTCGTCTTACAACAGGCAACTGGCCTACCTGCTCTCTGCTTATGAGCTATGAGAATGATGGTGACCCGAGAAAGCGGGGGAGCACAACGAACCGGATACAATCAGTAAAGGAAAGCACTTGCCTCTGAGCCTCCTTCCGACTTGATTGCAGCTGAGAGCTCCCTGATCGATCGCGCCGTGGCCTCAGCCTTGGCAAAGATAGCTGCCGCCTCTCCTGCATCAGACGGGACACAGGTGCTTGTCAGCCAGGAAGAGGCTGGGAGTGCGGACGATATTCTCGGTCCAGTGAGTGGGTCTGTGAGATTGCTCATTCGTGATGGTCCGCATGGACACAATATGCATGCACAAATTTGGCAGTAGCCACCATGCGCTGACCTTTTGCTCTGTTGACTTGATTGGTCATGGCAGCCTCGGACTCCAGGATGACTGAAGCCTTCTTTCCATCCGCAACGTTGATATTAGCCTCCCTGTCTCCTGCGCAAGACCACCAGCTCCTCTGCACTTCTGAAATAATACTTGGAACCTCCATTGCACCTACCTTGTCTTACCAATTCTTCTTCCAATCTGCAACATACATATATTAGAATAGCCTGCCTGCCTCCTGTGCAAGATCAACAGCTACTTCACACTAAAATGACATGCTACTTCAAATTGTCATCGCGCCTCTCTCATGTTTTATATCAGGTGTCAACTGAAATACATCAGGTGACTTGGACAACTTTCACAAACCTTCAGACTCCAGAACCTGAGCCCTGCGTCTGCGCTCTGCCTCGGCCTGCATCTCCATGGCAGCCCTGACTCCTGCTGGCGGAGAAATGTCCCCTGATTTGCACAAGGTAGCTTTGCAAATTAGTGTTCTGAGCAACATGAATCTGCAGCAGCCAACATCTCACACCTACTTTGGACCCAATTGGCCCATCACTACAGACTGGGGGACCTGATGGCCCACGCTCTGCAGCCCAGCAAGGGCTGACTTTCTGCTAACCAGGCAGCCCTGGAGCCAAGCATATCACTCACGTATCTCGTATCGCATGCACTCCAAGCCCCACGATATGGCGGCCTCATTGATCGATTTCTGCCCATCAGGACGGAATCTCGCCACCAGTCAGATCTGCGCCCTCCTGCACGCCTCAATACTCTCCCGCCTGCGGCTGGGAGTCATGGCGTTTTCCATGCCTTGATGCCAGCAGCGGCAAGGTCTCAACAGCTGGAGAGGACGGTCTAGAATCAGCAAGGGATGCAGGCACACGCACCACAATGGCAGTATTGAGGGCATCGCGCTCTGCGAAGGTCTTGTCGAGGCTGATTTTGCCAAGCTCGCTGCGCATGGTCGTCTGGGCCAGCTGGATGATGGCGTAGATGGGGTTCTCGACTCCGTAGGAGGCACGCATGGGGTCCACAATCTGCGGTGGGCGCAGGCGGCCGATTGCCCAAGCCTTGTGAACGGCTGATCACAGTTGGCCTGCCAAGTGCCACCCTCAGAGAGGTGGCTGGGCACTCTTGAGCCGAGCAGAATAGGACCCCAAGAACGGGATGGTGTCGTCGGAAGTGCCAGGCTGCATGGTCAGGTTCGAGGCTTCGGGGAGGACCTTGACGTAGAGGACGCCGTCGATGGAGATGGAGACATTGTCCTTGGTGATGGCGGACTGGTTGGGAATGGGGATGGCCTCCTCCTTGAGCGAGTGGACGTACGCGATGCGGTCGACGAGCGGGATGAGCAGGTGGATGCCGGACCGCAGCGTGCGCACGTACTTGCCAAAGCGCTCGATCACGTACGCGCTCTGCTCGGGCACGATGCGCACGCCAAAATTCACAGGCGCGCGTGCCTCGTACCTGCGCGCCGCCACAGCGGGCGCCTCAGCCGCGTCTGACATTGACGTACTTTTCTCGTTTGAAAGCGCCGCCGCGAGGCGCGTCAAGTCAAGCGGCCCGGAGCGGGCGGTGGAGGGGGCCAGCACCGGCGGAAGGCATCGCCGGGCGGGCCGAGCGGCCGGCCTGAGCTGAGCGCCCNGCGGCGGCATGCCGCGCGGCGCGGCGCATGGCGGCCTGCCCGGTGGCGCCGCGGGCCTGTCGCCGAGTAGCAGCAGCCAGGAGTGGGCTTGCAGCTACGAAGCACTCAGTAACCCCTGCTAAGCGGCCTCGGGTCTGAGAGACTGGGTTCCCGGAAGCGGGTCAAGCTTGCAGCCGGGGAAGAGAAGCCCTGCGGACGAAGGGGAGAAAAAAAGAAGAAAGCGCGGCCAGGTTGACTGGTGGCTGTGAGAGGCCAGCCCTTCCAGGAACCGAGTCTCTCTGACCTGAGGCTGCTTAGCACGCAAGCGCGGCCAGATTATCTGGTGGCTAGGAGAGGCCAGCCCAAAAGAATGGACAACGTCTGAAGGAGCCGGAGTGCTGAGGACTGAGACAGCAGTAAGCGAACTCTCAGTAACCTCTAGTCAGTAGATGCAAATCTGAATAGCTAGCAGGCGGAAAGACGTCGCCCAGACGGAAGCCAGAGGCCGCCGCCAGAGCGCGGCCTGCGCGCAAGTGGACCGCGAAAGCTAGGGACCGCTGCAAAGAGACGGCCAGGCGCATCTGGTAAACTTGGGCGAGGGACCCGGCGACATGGAAGCCAGGCTGCTCGCCTTGCTGCCCGTCGCGGCGGGCCGCTGCTTGTCGTGCCTGCCCGTGTAGCGCTAGCATGGCGTCGAAGCGCCTGACCTGAGGCTTCATCGGCGGGCCAGTCCAAGCCTCGTAGTACCTGGCACTGACCCTGACCCGCACGACGTCGCCCCAAGCCAGACTGACGTAAGAATGTGACAAATAAGGTGCCACACCACCCCCCAATGGGCTCGCTCTCTCACTCGCTCATCCACAGTGCGTGTCACCCCCGCCGGGGGATCTCCCCCGCTTCGGCCTCACTGGCGCGCCCGCTCTACACGCCCGCTCTACACCCCCAGAACCCGCGCCAGCATCCCCGCATTCCGCGGCGCCGCCATCGCTAGGGCGCCCCGGTTCTCCAAGAGGACTTGCGCAGAGATGGGTCTCTGTCCGCCAGCCACGTGACTTACCCCCGCGGGGGGGTCAAGGCAGTAGGTACAGGACTTAAGCCATTTCGACGCCCCCGGGGCTCTCCCTCTCTCCACACGGGTGGCGCCGCTTCCCGGGGTCTACTCCCCCGAGGGTCCCGTTCACACCTCTCCTGCCTATGCCACGTGTACCGGTACGATGACCTGGCACCTTCCGCCCAACCACCCTCTGCACGACACTACGACGACGCCGACGCGCCCGGGCATGACATGCTCGCCGCGCAAGGCGGTGAAGGAGGTCCAGCTATTTGGCGCCAAAGGCACCGTGTACGTGCTTAGCAGGGGTTACTGAGTGCTTCGTAGCTGCTTCGTTTCTTTTCTGTGCTTGTTGTTCTTCGTACTGGCCCTGGCCCCTTCTCGTCCTTTGTTCATTCTTTTATGGGCTGGCTTTTTCCAGCCCCTATTGTAACGATCCAGCCGTTTGGTTATGCGACACGGTGCTGTTAGCATTACATGACCGCTAGCCGCTTGATGGACAAGTGGGCCCGCCCAGGTGCGGGCAACTCCCGCCCGTCCTGGACTGACCCTCGCCAGGTTCCACCCTGCCAAGGGGGGACTTTGGGACCCGCCGCAAGGGCAGGCCTCGGGGCGACCCGCTCACACCCCTGGAAAGAAGTGCGCGCCCATAGAGAAGAGGGGCTGGCAAAGCCAGCTCAAAAAAGAATGGACAATGTCCAAAGCCAAAGAAAGAGGAGCCGGAAAAAGGACTACACTACAAAACACTGCAGCACACAGAAACGATGCAGAGGGAAGCTCAGTACCCACGAGTGAGCAACATCAGGTCTGAGTAGCTCGCTGCAGGGAAAGAGGCACTCCACCCAGAGGCGGCGGCCATAGCACGGCCTGCTCGCGTGTGGACGGCGTGGGCAAGGGAGCGTTGAAGCGATACGGCCAGGCGCATGCGGAAGACTTGTGCGAGCGAACCGGCGGCCCTGGAGGGCGGGTGGCACGGGTGGCACTACGAGCCTTGAGCCGAGACCCGACATCAGTTCGGACCGGCGAAGCCCAGGAGCAGCCTTGCCGCTGCTCGCCGCCGCAGCCGCCGCCGCAGCCTGCTGTGGGGCTCGCTGCGGGGAGTCCGTGGCTGCGCCCGTTGGGGGCCAGTTGCTGGCTCGCGCCCAGGAGGTGGGGTCGCCGCCGGACGGCGGCGCCACAGGGCCTGTCTTCCGCTCCGCTATGCGCTAGTGCTTTGTCGTGTAGTGGGTTGGTCCCTAAAACCCCTACACCCGAAACTTAACAAGGACGACAGCTTGAGGAGCTTGCATTAGCTGCAAAGCAGTATGTCTGCTTGATATTTGACAACCAAGTGCTAGCAATGACAATCCTGCTCATCACTTGCAGTTTGTAATATATAAAGACCTCGAGTCTGGAGTTTACGCAAATCATCGTATATAATTAAAGCATGCATACCATTATCTCTAAAGTACTCTCCCATAGCACAACCTGAATAAGATGCCAAGAATTGTAATGGAGCTGGATCAGATGCAGTAGCGCTTACAATAATATAATAATCTAAAGCACTGGCTTCAGAAAGAATCTTAACTAACTGTGCCACAGTAGAACGTTTCTGACCAACGGCCACATATACACAGTATAACTTCTCGCCTTCTGAACACCCTAACTGCGTGTGTAGGGGCGAGTTCACTACACCTATTGTAAGGAACCTCGCCCTACACACGCAGTTAGGGTGAGCAGTCCTTCTTGAGTTCGGCTGTAGGGGTTTAGGGACCAACCCACTACACAGGCAAAGCACTAGCGCATAGGCGCAGCGGAAGACAGGCCCCGTGGCGCCGCCGTCCGGCGGCGACTCCACCTCCTGGGCGCAGGCCGGCGCAGCAGGCCCCGCAGCAAGGTGCGGCGGCGGCTGCGGCGGCGAGCAGCGGCAAGGCTGCTCCTGGGCTTCACCGGCTCGAACTCATCGAGCCTCAGCCCCAAGGCTCTTCGTGCTTCCCCGTGCCACCCCCCCTCCAGCGGTGTGTGCGGGTCGCCCCAAGGCCTGCCCTTGCGGGCGGGCCCAAGGTCCCCCCTTGACAGGGTGGAACCTGGCGAGGGTATTTCTGGGCGGGCGGGGCCACTTGCCCGGCAAGCCAGCCCGCCACCTGGCGGGCCCACTATAGCCGGTCATGTAATGCCAACAGAGCCATGTGGCTTGACCAAATGGCTGGTTCATTACATACCTCCCCACTCTGGTGTTCACGTCCTCGGGAACAACGATAAAACAGCCGACAGGTAATAAGATGCCCGACGGCTGCTGCCTCTACCAAGCCTAGGAGAATTACCACCCTTGGGCCAGGTATTCCCTGAGAGCATCTGGACAATTTGCCAAATTGGCCGCAGGCTCCCACGTGTTGTGCTCAGGCCCATACCCGAGCCATTTCACCAGATACTCATGGGTCTTACGCCCTCGAGGCTTGTCCCTGGGAGACAAGATCTCTTCCACCTCAAACTCAAGATCATCCTCGATGACTAGTGGGTGGGGGCGGTTGGACACGACCATCCGAAAGGAAGGCCCTCAGCTGAGACACATGGAAGACGTTATGGACCTTCCAATGCACCGGTGTCTTCAACTCGTAGGACACCTTGCCCACAAGGCGTACTACTGCAAATAGTCCAACCCACTTGGGCAGCAACTTGCGCGTACCCACAGCCCGCAAGGATAAGTGCTTCGTGCTCAGCAGCACTTGTGCACCAACATCGAAGGACACGTCCTTCCGATGTTTGTCAGCATAAGCCTTCTGGCGACTCTGGGCAATTTCCAGGAAATGCCGAGCTCGTCTCTGAGCCTCCAAGAGGGTCCCATAAAGGCTACCGCGGCGGGAACTCGTTCCGGCCTCCCCACCTGAAGTGGAGCTCGGGGATGCTGACCATAGTCGAGGAAAAATGGAGTCTCTTTGGTGGACGCATGATAGGCATTGTTCACAGCATATTCAGCTGGAGCCAAATAGTCATCCCAGTCAGTCTGGCTAGAGTTGACAAAGTGCCTCAACATGTCCTCGAGAACTCGATTCATTCGCTCAGTTTGGCCATCCGTTTGTGGATGGAAGGCTGTGGACATGGACTGCTTCGTGCCAATAAGCTTGCAGACTTCTTTCCAGAAGTGACCTGTAAAGCGAGGATCGCGGTCCGAGACCAGTCTCTCAGGTATTCCATGTAGCTTCCACACCTTATCCACAAAGATGCCAGCGAAATCCTTCGCCGATGCCCGCGTAGTAGTGGGAGCAAAATGCACCATTTTACTCAGGCGATCCACAAAGACGACAATGGCATCATAGCCGTTCCGCGTCTTAGGCAAACGTGTGATAAAATCCACGCTTACATCAGACCAATTCCGCTCCGGAATCTGCAAGGGCTGAAGTAATCCGGCAGGCTTGCCAAAGATTGCTTTACTACGTTGGCATGTGGCACAGCTTGCCACAAAAGCGCGCACCTGGGCTGAAAAGCCCTTCCACCAAAAGAGGCGTCGCACAGCCTGTTTGGTTTTGCTCACTCCCAAATGACCACTGTAAGGCGTATCATGCAGTTCCTGCATTATGTCTGTGCGCAAGGCATTGCAGTTCGGGACCACAATAGCGTCACCTTGCCACTAGAAGCCTTTGTCATCAGTGAGGGTGCTTACGTTGGCGGCTTCAGCATACCATGTGTCTGTGCCATACCCTTTACGGATACGCACGTAGAGCTCAGAGAGCTCAGCCGTGGTGTGCCGAGAAGCTCGACGAGTCGGACGCAATCCTGCAGCCCGCACTCCAGAAGCGTTCAAGGAAGCCAACGCATCAGCGCCGCGAATGTTGCGACTCACAGGGTCTGCAACATTAAGACGTCCAGGGCGGTAAACCCACTGGAAACCGAATTGTGCCATGCACTCAGCCCATCGAGCTTGACGCCTCGTCAAATGCTGCTGCGTGTGGAAATATGTCAACGGGCAATGATCCGTGACAACCGTAAATGCCACACCTTCCGGGTAGCAACGCCAGACGCGTAAGGCGTGCACCACAGCCAGCAGTTCCTGCTCGCCCGTAGTGTAATTTCGCTCTGCAGGGATCAGCAGACGACTCTCAAACGCTAACGGGTGACCCTCTTGCAAGAGCACGGCACCAATGCCGGTCAAAGAGGCATCGCAGACGAGTTCATATGGCACGCCTTCACGAGGAAAGGCCAGCACAGGCGGAGATGTCAACGCCTGCTGTATTCCCTCAAATGCCCTCTGGCATTCGGACGACCAATCCCAAGGTACGTCCTTACGAGTCAGCTTCGTAAGAGGAAGTGCCAAGTTCCCATAGCCTTGTAGGAATTTTCGGAAATAATTTGCGAATCCCAAAAAGGAGCGCAATTGAGGCACAGTTTGTGGCACAGGCCAATCCCGTACGACCGAAGTCTTCTTGGGGTCGACACGTATGCCGTCTTTGCCCACGACATGCTCGAGGTATGTCAGCTCTGGCTGGTGAAATGTGCACTTGGACCGCTTGGCATACAATCGATTTTCACGCAGCAACTGCAGCACTTGGCGCAGGTGCTTCACGTGATCCTCAGGCGTTTTGCTGAACACCAGTATATCATCCAAGTAAACCAGCACAAAGTGGTAGAGCAGGGGGCCAAAGACCCTCGACATCACTGCCTGGAACGTAGCCGGTGCATTGGTCAGACCAAAGCTCAGCACCTTGAACTGAAAATGTCCAAGCGGCGTACGGAACGCCGACTTCGGAATATCCGCAGGCGTGATTCGAATTTGGTGATACCCACTTGCCAGGTCCAGAGAGCTGAACACCGTAGCCCCTAAAAGCCAATCGTACAGATCATCTATCCGAGGCAATGGGTATCGGTTCTCGATAGTAAGCTTATTCAGAGCCCGATAATCAATGCACATCCGCAGAGTGCCATCCTTCTTTTTGACAAAGAGGATGGGTGCTCCATATGGCGACTGAGATGGCTCAATGTAGCCCTTCGCCAGCAGGTCCTCGACCTGGGATTGCATTTCTCGAAATTCGAGAGGGCTCAGCCGGTACATGGGACGGAAAGGCGGGTTAGCGCCTGGCTCCAATGGAATTGTATGAGCCACACCTCGGTGAGGAGGTAGACCGTTCGGAAGAGAGTCGAGAAAGACATCCGCAAATTCTTCCAGCAGCTTATCAAGAACCCCGCCATGTGAATCCGCAGCATTCACACACAAGTCAGGCTTAGACTCGTCGTTGAACGCCACCATCACAAGAAATGCCATCTGGACAGTGTTCTTGTGAATCAATCGCTTCATCTGCATGGCGGACAGCAGAATGGAAGCCCCTGCCGCCAGCGGCGGTGCACAGGGAAGCTGCTTGCAAAGGACAAAGCGCCGTGCGCCACGTTGTACCGTGCAAGTATGGCGTTAAAAATCAAGGCATGCTGATGTGACGCAAAGCCAGTCATCTCCCAAGATCACATCAAAGGCGACAGTCAACGCAATGGCATAACAAGGCACCTCGGCTTTGTATTGCTGGATGCGAATGGGAACCTTGCACAGGCCTAACACATCGGTTGGGTGGCCATCGGCCAATGTCACTCTAGGCAGGCCATCTGCTTGCAAATGCAGGCCAGTGGAGCACACCAAATTCCTTTTGACGAAGGACACTGAGGCCCCTGAGTCTATGAAGATCCTCGCTGGTGCCGCAGCAACCAGCCCCTCAAAAAGCATAGTGTGTCCCCCATGGACACTGCCAAGGAATGGGGTGCGAGCGACATATACCCTGACCGCTGTCGGGTAAGGCCTAAGACGAGTAGCATCAACGCTACGCCTAAGGAGCCTGTGTCCCGCCTCGTGCGAGCACAACAGCGACATCCCCAGCGGAGCTTGATCAACCACGCCGCGCTTCTGGGCACAATGAAGAACAGCATTTCTTCAGGCCGACGGCACTCAGGCCAGCTCAGGTAGACATCTGCAGCCTCCTGCAAGTCATTGTGGGCAACCCACACAAATAGAGGCCATCCGGCCTCCAGACCTTGCAGTAGAGCAGAAATGGAGCGCACAACCTGTATGTTGGTTGGCGGGCCAGCGATGCCAGCAAGATCAAACAGCTCAAGTGCGTCTGGCTGAATGAGATGGCTTGCAGAGGCAGGAGCCAAGCACTCACGCTTGCCCTTGGCATTGCCCTTGTCCCGGCCCATAGGGCGCTGTGGACGTGGCCGTGAAGAAGAGGGACCTGCCTCCGGGCAGTCCCTGAGCTGATGGCTCTTGGCACCGCACTTGAAGCAGCTGCCAGCCCCTTCCACCCGCGGCTTGGGGAAGTCGCCTTGAGGTCGAGCGTTCAAGCCGTGCCTCGGGTTGAACCGCTTCTTGCTTCGTTCCGCATCGAAGCCGCCTGCCTCCAGCAGGGGACGCTTGCCTGGACCGGCAATGTCCGGCGTGCTGAGCACCTTGCGGGCGTGCTCCACCATCTTGGTGAAATCCGTGACCGGTTGTGCCGTTGCGGAGTCCACCGCGACCCAATTGTGAAACCGAGAAGGCAGTCCAGCCTTGAATCGCTGGCATTGGTCGATTGGCCATCGGCTCGCTGCGCAGCTTGGACAGCAGCAGCCGGAATCGCCGCACATAGGGCTCAAAGCCCTCGCTCCCCTCGCCCCTCACGCGGAGAGCATACAGCTCATCGCGGGCGCGCAGCTCCGCGTGTGGGTCGCCATACGCCGACGTAAGCGAGCTGCAGAAGAAGTCCCAGTCACCGGACTCCTCAGGCGTAGAGCTCTTCTTCAAGGTGCTCCACCACTCCCGGGGCTCCCCTGAGAGGTAGGTGGCAGCGAGGCGCACGCGTGCCCCCGCGTCCGTGTTGGAGCAGACGAACCATTCGTCCATCTCGTCCAGCCATAGTTGCAAGCCTCCCCGATCATCGTGACCGGAGAACTGCCGTGGTGCATGGGCCTTGGCAAGTCCATGCTCAGGGTTGCCACTGCTCTTGCGCATATGCTGCAACGAGGCATCCACCTCTTGCATGCGCCGCGCCTCGGCGCGCAGCTGGACGAGGAGGGTGCGCTGCTCCGCGCAGATCCTCGCAAGGAGACGATGTTGAGCCGGGTCCGTCGCAGACTGGGCTGCCGCCAGATCTCGAGTGAGGAGTGCAACGCGTTGCATGTCCCCAGCCGACAAGCCCTTCAGGCCTCCGGCTCCCAGCTCCACGTGCCCCTCGTGGGCGTGCCCCGCTCGGGCGTGCCCCTCGTGGGCGTGCCCCTCGTGGGCGTGCCCCGCTCGGGCGTGCCCCTCGTGGGCGTGCCCCTCGTGGGTGTGCCCCGCTCGGGCGTGCCCCTCGTGGGCGTGCCCCTCGTGGGTGTGCGCCGCAGCAGCCACTGCCGCAGCAGCTGGCCCTGCAGCAGCCGCTGCCTCAGCAGCCGACCGCTCTGCCTCCCGAGGAGGGCTCGGCCGCGCACTGGACGTGTGTGATACCATGCTGGCTGAAGAACACTGAGTGATCAATTCAGGCTCCACCAGTCAGCAAATCACACACTCCATACTGCAATACAGGACATTGCAAGACTGGTGCACCAGCGAGCGAGCAAGCAAGGCAGCGCGCAACTCCACACCTCAATCAGCAGGCAGGCAGACAGCCGCAGATATGACCAGGACCGATGCACACTGTCACTGCTGGCCACACGACTGACCTTACCACACAAAGGCTGCAGACTCAAGCCACACCTCAAAAGGAGCGAACGCAGCAAGTGGTCCTCAAGGATCAGTCGATCAATGGTGATGGTCGTAGCTGGCTCACAGCGCGAAGATGGCTCCGCACCCGGCGCTTCTGCTGAGCCGCCTCACGAACCAACGTCTGGCAAGCACTTTATCTTTGACAGAAAAAAGTATGGCCAGCACATCAGGGTGATCCTTGCATCATCAGCGGCAAGCACAATAAGTCACAAGCGCGATGGATGCAAGACCGCCTCTGCTACCAAATGTAAGGAACCTCGCCCTACACACGCAATTAGGGTGAGCAGTCCTTGAGTTCGGCTGTAGGGGTTTAGGGACCAACCCACTACACAGGCAATGCACTAGCGCATAGGCGCAGCGGAAGACAGGCCCCGTGGCGCCGCCGTCCGGCGGCGACTCCACCTCCTGGGCGCAGGCCGGCGCAGCAGGCCCCGCAGCAAGGTGCCGCGGCGGCTGCGGCGGCGAGCAGCGGCAAGGCTGCTCCTGGGCTTCACCGGCTCGAACTCCTCGAGCCTCAGCCCCAAGGCTCTTCGTGCTTCCCCGTGCCACCCCCCCTCCAGCGGTGCGTGCGGGTCGCCCCAAGGCCTGCCCTTGCGGGCGGGCCCAAGGTCCCCCCTTGACAGGGTGGAACCTGGCGAGGGTATTTCTGGGCGGGCGGGGCCACTTGCCCGGCAAGCCAGCCCGCCACCTGGCGGGCCCACTTGTCCCAAATAGCCGGTCATGTAATGCCAACAGAGCCATGTGGCTTAACCAAATGGCTGGTTCATTACACCTATCCTCAATGGGCGAGCCCTTCATCGCCCGAAGGAATGGGCTGGCCTCCCACAGCCACCAGTCAATCTGGTCGTGCTTGCTCCGAACGATTGGAAAAGGTCTGAAGGAGCCGGAGTGCTAAGTGCAGAGCTTAGTTGTTGTGCTTGTTTTCCTCAGCGCTTCCCCTGGCCCCCTTCTCGTACTTTGTTCTTTAACAAGGACGCCTCACCCTAATTGCGTGTGTAGAGGCGAGGTTCATTACAGCTCCCCTTGGGGACAGTCGCTGGCCCATACTCGAATGCTGAGTTGCCACTTGTCGGCGGCGCCTCAGGGAAAGGTATTCCGCTGCGTTTATGTGGTGCTTCACTGTGCTGGAGGTTTGTCTCTGAACCCGGCGACCGAATACAAGAAGGACGATCTGACCCTTAATTGTGTGCATAGGGGTTGGGATCTACATGCTCACGAACCTGCGAACACGACATACTTCCCCTCATAGGTGTTCCTGTCCTCGAAGACATGGACAACACAGACTGGTGCAATGAAAACCAAGTAAGACTGGAACAGACCCCTTCACGAAACTCGCGTGGAGAGCGGAGGGGCAAGTGGCAAGATAGGCCGCAAACTCCCACGTATTATGCTCAGGCCCATAGCTGAGCCACTTAACGAGATACTCGGGACTTATGCTCACGGATCTGTCCCAGCGTGACAACACTCATTTCACCACGTACTCTAACTGATTCTTAACCAAGAGCGGAGGTGGGGGCGCTTGGACACGGCCATCTGTATCAAGGGCCGAAGCTGGGACACGTGGAAGACTGTTACTCGGCAGCGGCAAAAGGCGTATGCTGACCAACGTCGATGTGATGTGTCTCTCAACGTGGGTGCTCATGTGCTATTGAGTATACAGCACCTTCCCCTGCGGGCAGTGGGTACACGCAAGTTATCACTCAACTGGATTGGACCCTTTCCTGTGTCGCCTTGTTGAAAGAGTTGGCATACAAGCTGGGTACTCCGGTCCGGTGGCAGACACATCCAGTCTTCCACGTGTCCCAGCTTCGGCCATTGATACAGATGGCCGTGTCCAAGCTTCCAGCCCATACACACGCACTTAGGGTGAGTTGTCCTTGTTGGATTTTTGCTGTATAGGATTTAAGCCAACCCTCTACACGGAGAAGCACTAGCTTATAAGCACAGCGGAAGATAGGCCCTGTGGCGCCGCCGTCAGGCGGCGACTCCACCTCCTGGACGCAAGTCAACGGCTGTCCCCAAAAGGGCGCAGCCACGACTTCCTGCAGCAGGCTGGGGCTGCGGCTGCGGCGGCAGGCAGCAGCAAGGCTGCTCTTGAGCTTCACCGGTCCGAACTGCCGTCGGATCTCGGCCTAAGGCTCGTAGCGCTTCCTCCGTGCCACCCACCCCTCCCGGGATGTCAGTGGGTCAGCCCAAGGCCTGCCGTTTCGGCTGGCCAAAAGGTCCCCCCCCAGTTGGCAGGGTGGACCTGGCAAAGAGTATTCCAGGACGGCGGGACTCGCCCGCACCTGGGCGGGCTACTTGCCCGTCAAGCCGCCCGCCCGCCACCTGGACGGGCCACTTGTCCGTCAAAAGGCGAGCGGCCATGTAACGCTAAAAGCACCGTGTGGCATAAACGAACGGTGAGATCGTGACATGCCGGGCAACTGCCAAAACATGCCAGGCCCTCCGCTAAGCGTCCAGGAGGTTCCCAGTAAAGGCTGTGGCGGCCGGAAAGCGCTCCGGCCTCCCTACTTGTGAAGGTGCTCGGGGGTGCCAACATAATGGAGGAAGAAGGGGTCAATCCCCCTTGTAGGCAACCGGGTGTCTGGAGACCCATCACCACCATAAAGGGCAAGGTGGTCGCCGGCTGTGTGGACACACAGCAGGGCGAGCCCTTGCAGAGGTGGATGGTTCACACCGCCCCTACGGGGCACAATGTAGAACACGGATATTCTGCTTGATGGCACTGAAGCCAGCTCAACTACATACTTGGTGCAAATTTACCTGGTGCAAATTGCGAGCTTTGGGGTTAACCAGTAACAGAAGAGGCCCACCGGCTACAAGGGGCTTGCAACAACGCATCAATCACGCGTATAACAGGCAGTGCATGTGGCGGACAAATATTACGAACCCAAACGAACAGCTTACATACAAACGAACAGCTTACGTACAAGGTGTCAAGTAAAAGTCAAGGGAGGAGCAAGCACGAGGGCCCCACTTTTGCCGGCCTTGTCCTTGCCTTGAGCCTTGTCCAATATCGGGCATATTGGCCCAGGCCTTGACGAAGGACGCACTGGGACCTCACAATCTGGATACGATGCCCTTTTGAACCAAAGTGGAAAGCAGGCACAATCCGCTTCTGCAATAAAGTTGCTCTTCTCATTGACCTTCAGCTGTAGCCGTCACGGTGCTCGAACCTCTTGACAGCAGGAAGCCCAGCTGGACAGCCGCCTCAGTGGTCACACGCTTCCCTAGTGGGGAAGGATACAGTTTGAAGGCCCGCCGGGCTTGGTCCACCAACATAGGTAGATCTACAATGGGTGCTAAGGTCATATTGTGCACCTGTAAGGTCCCAATCCCTACACGCACAATTAGGGGTCAGATAGTCCTCATTGACTTCGGTCACTGGGGGTTTAGAGACGAACTCCCAGCTCAGTGAAGCACCACACGTACAACGCAACGCAATACCTTGCCCTGAGGCGCCGCCCGCAGGCGGCGACTCACCTCTCGGATACGGCCAGTAACTGTCTCAAGGGGAGCAGCCCACACAGTCTACGTACAGGAGAGCCGGAGAAGATCCGCAGCGACGGGCTGGGGCGACGGGCTGCAGCAGCAGGTAGCAGCGGGGCTGCGTGACGGGCTGCGGCAGCAGGCGGCAGCAGAGCTGAGCTCACTCGTGGGCCTCACTGATCCTGACCGGGTGCCCCGAGTTTGGTCTCAGCCACAATTATAGTGCTTCACGTGCCACCCTCCCCAAAACGGCGAGGACGTTACAGCACCCCTGCCAGAGATACAATATGCTCAGGCAAGCCCGATGTGATACGTTGACATTGATCGACGGGGCCAATGGGGCAGATGCGGTATATGGGAACCAACAGGCAGAATGCCGTACGTAGTCCTCAAATCAAATCCCTGCATCTCGAGGGCGTCGAGGTTATTCCGGACTTTCGACTCCGAATGACTTTTTAGTATGTACTGACCACAGTGCGTTTGAAGCGTTCCCATGATGTATTGTACGTCTTGGAATTGGACCTCTTTTTTACAATTTCCCACCACTGGCCGGATCTCCAGAGAGATAGGTCGGGCGATCCCTACACGGGCCGCCGGATTTGTGTCACAAAAAAAACCACGCCTGGCTGCAGATCACCACTAACTGAGTGACCTGAGTACTTGGGAGGAGCAGACGGCTAGTGTAACGTTCCCACTGACTGTGAGTGTCAGGATCCTCGCCCTACACACGCAATTAGGGTGAGCATTGAGTTCGGCTGTAGGGGGTTTAGGGACCAACCCACTACACAAGCAAAGCACTAGCGCATAGGCGCAGCGGAAGACAGGCCCTGTGGCGCCGCCGTCCGGCGGCGACTCCACCTCCTGGCTGCAGGCCGACGCAGCAGGCCCCGCAGCAAGGTGCGGCGGCGGCTGCGGCGGCGAGCAGCGGCAAGGCTGCTCCTAGGCTTCACCGGTTCGAACTCCCTTCGAGCCTCAGCCCCCAAGGCTCTTCGTGCTTCCCCGTGCCACCCCCCCTCCAGGGGTGTGAGCGGGTCGCCCCAAGGCCTGCCCTAGCGGCGGGCCGAAGGTCTCCCCTTGGCAGGGTGGAACCTGGCAAGGGGTATTTCTGGACGGGAGGGGGCCCGCCTCTGGGCGGGCCACTTGCCCGGCAAGCCAGCCCGCCACCTGGCGGGCCCACTTGTCCCAAATAGCCGGTCATGTAATGCCAACAGAGCCATGTGGCTTAACCAAACGGCTGGTTCATCACAGTGAGCGCTAAGCCAGGTGGTTCAGCTTACCTGATTGGCACGTGACCGACCTGGCCTGGCCAGGTGGTTCCGTATGAAGGGCCTCGGTGGCTCGGTGTCGACAACGGCGCATCGTACAGCTCGGTCCCTCGGCGTGGGCCGGTCCGACAGGTCGGCATTCCCTGCGCGGGCCTTCCGCCAGGTCGGCCCCCCGGCGTGGGCCTTCCGGCAGGTCGAGCCCTCGGGGTTGGCCTCGTGCGGCCCGCCCCTCGGGGTGGGCCTCGGGGCACGCAAGAAGCACTAGAGTCTGGGGCAGAGACCGGACGGGACTTCCGACGGTGAAGCCGAGAGAGAGAGGTGCAGCCCTGCTGCTGCCTGCTGCTGCCGCCGACTGTCGCCAGCAGGACGCTGCCGGCTCGCTGCGAGGCGTCCGTGGCTAGCCCTTGGTGAACTAGCTGCTGGCTGGTGCCCAGGAGGTGGAGACGCTGCCTGACGGCGGCGCCACAGGGCTAAGTCTTCCGCTGCGCAGATGCTCGTGTGCTTCTTCTTGTAGGGGTTTGCTCCTAAACCCCCTGCAGCTAAATCCAACAAGAACAACTAATTCGTAACTGCGTGTGTAGGGGCGGGTTCTTACATCTGGTACCAGAGGAGTTGCTTGCCAGATTCTCCTTTGCACGCGTACCACGTCTGTCAGCGGAGTGCCTACCTAAGAGTGGGAGTGAAAACGGCAGCCGCTGGGCAGCAAAGGTCAATCGTTCCACCAAGCTCGAATTTGTGCTGCGGTCTTGGACCTTCTCTGCGGTTCCTGCCTGTCATGCTGATTGCAGCTACGGGGTTAGCGCGCTGTCCTGCTTGCTCGCTTGCTGCTGGCAATAGTACAGCGGTGTCTTGCAACTCAGTATGGAGGCGTGATATGCTGACCAATAGAACTTGAATTGATCATTCGGTATTTCCCAAGCCACGGAGTCGCATAAGTCCAGTGCGCACCCCAGTCCTTCTCGGCTGGCTGTAACGTTCCCTCCGTTCGGGAGTGCTAACGCTGCCGGTAACCTTACATGATCGTATCATGTCTACCGTTTGGAAGTCACAAACGGTACCGGTAGCTTTGCTCCACTGTATGTAGCTACTCGGCCTAGGAGGCGCCGCTTCGCGCCTCCTTGGAGCCGCCCGAGGCACCGCGTCGCGCCGCCCAAGGCACCGCTTCGCGCCTCCTTGGTGCCGCTCAAGGCGTCCCTTCGTGCCTCCTTGGTACCGCCTAAGGGTCGTCGCTTCGTGTCCCCACTGGTCAGGCCCGCCCCTCCAAGAGGAGGACCTTGGGGGCGACCCTCGTCACAGCTTCGGGGGAGGGGTGGCAGACGGAACGCGTATCAGTAGAAGGCCGAGATCAGACTCCTCAGTCGGACCCGTGACGCCAAGAGAGGCACAGCATTGCTGCTGCGTGCTGTCGCAGCCGCCACCACAGCTCTGCTGCTGCCGCCTGCTGCCCAGCCTGGCGCCATAGCTCGTCGCTGCGGGCCTCGCCGGCTCTCTGTAAGTACCATGACTGCGCGCCTTGCGGGGACAGTTGCTGACCCTCGGTCGAGTCGCCCTTCCCGGCGGTGCGTAAGAGAGAGACTTCCGCTGCGCTATGTGCGGGTATGTGTGCGCTGTGTGCAGTGGCGTCGATATGTGAGGGGGTTTGTCTCCAAACACCATATGTCCGCAAGCCAAACAGGACGTTCTGACCCTAAGTGTGTGATTAGGGATAGGAACGTTACATTGGTATCAGAGGAGTTCTCGTATCTAGCCAGTCACGTAACAAGGTTGTGTTTTACGACTGACAGTGCAAGGATCCTTCTGAATGCTGTCATGCCCGGGCGCATAGCGTCGTTGTAGCGTCGGCCGGAGAGCGGGACGCCAAGTGTCTGTACCTATGGCCTTGAACCCCCTTGCGGGGTTGATGATGATGATGACCCTGATGAGATCGGACGGCGGAGAGAGGCCATCTCTCCGCAAGTCCCCCGTTGGAGAGCGACCTAGCGCGGCCGCCCCCGCAGCCGCCGCCAAGAGTTCGAAGGGTTCGGCGCGCGTCCCGAGTAGACCAGCGCTCCAGGTCAAGGTGGCCAGGGGGCCGAAGCGGGCGGTGAGAGATCCCCAGGCGCGGGTGACCACGCGGGAGAGAGTGAGGCGGGGAGACAGTCTTCACTTGCGCGAGACACGACGCGTAGTGGGCGTTATACGGGCAGGCACGACAATGCTGTACTAATTATTTTCTCAAAGCATGTAAATTTTCCATTCTGTACGTGGAGCCGTCATCGGCGAAGCGGCAGGTGTGCCACCTGGCAGTGGTTTGATGAGCTGTCGGAGCTCCGATCGCCATCCCTGGATCGTCCGACTCCAGGGAGGCGCAGCGCGTCGTGCGCTTGATGGAGCAGTATGAGGCTGCCGGTCCAAAGGGACCTGCTAGCAACCCCTGTGTGTGGGGGCGTGCTGTGAGATGTGCAAACTGCTCGCCCATGCTGTAGGGCGGAATTCTCCTGTAGGCTAAGTGCCTGGTGCTGCCGGAGCTACGGTTGGATTCGCACAACTGTCTCCACTTGCTGCACTGGTAGTCACGACTAGGATTGTCCAGCCGTCTCTGCCAGCCATGTCTACCTGTTACTGTTGTTGCTGGAGGCTCGACTGGGGTGCGCCCAGTCGTCTCCACCTGCCATGTGGGCCAGGATGGCAATCAGGAGCAGCTTCAACACCTGGCTTTGAGATCGTGATACGGCTTGCTGCAAGGCCTTGACATCCCGCGTGTGGATTGTGACCACCTCTCTGTGTGGACCCTGCCTAGTCGCAGGCCCCGGTGAAAGACGTCCACCCCGGGGGATCTCATGATAGTGGGAACTTCTTCCAAGCTCATTGACCATATGTAAAGCGTGCCATGAGTTTGGCACGTGTCGGGGCAACACGTGGCTTGTGTGCGACTGCGCCCTGGGCGCTGAACGATTTGTTCGTTCTCGCCGACTTGATATTCGTCGCTTGGCGACAAAGGGCCTGTGTGACACTACGCCACAACTTGTACATCGTCTATCAGCTGTGCTGCTGTGGAATACGAGCTGGCCAGTTCCGCTTTGTTCAGTGTGTGAGACATGGGCCCTGGTGTGGTACAAACCCCGATCTAAGCTGGCCTATATGTGGCTATCAGAACGTCGTGGACTTCGCGGAGATCGGTATTGTGTGATGCCTTGGCATGGGTGATCCCTGCTTTCGTACTCGCCTTGCCGTACCTCAGGTGTTGGCGGCTGGTGCGCCCGCAACGTGGTTTGTGCTGCGTGCACACTCCAAATGCTGGCAGTATGGTGTTTGGCACTAAATGCGATGAGAATGTGGCTGTCCGTCATCCTCATTGACCTCAAGGCCTTTGTGGCCCTGATCGATAGCACTTCGTTGTCACCTACTTTCAGCGGAAGTTCGTTGCTCTCTGCAGCTGTTGATAATGTGATGACACAGCCCTGGGTTGAGTAAGCTTGCGGAGCCCGCATTGGCAAATGTTTTCGACGCCCTCTGCAGCCACTGCTTGGTCAATTCCTCGCCAGTATACCCCTTGTGATGACCAAGTGTCATGTCACACTTGGCGGGCATGGACAATTCAAGTGGGTCTTAGTGTCCTGCCCGAGTGGCCTGTACCGTTGGCCATATTGCTGGGTAGCGAGAGTGGACCATTAGTCCAGCTAAGTGCTGAGTATCCCTGTGCACTAGTAGCTGGAAAACTGCCTGCAGCTGGCTAGTGCATCCAAGTACTCTGGGTGAGTGCTCGTCTCCGCTTTTGATTGTCAAAGTCAAAGGATCGACTTGTAACGGATGCTTTGGAACAGCATCTTTGCACTCTGCGACCAACAACTGTTGTTGAAGACGTAACTTCACACGCATCCAGCTTTGGCTGTGCATCTGATGACGATGATGAGTAATGAGTCTCCCCCAGGCTCCGAAGTACGTGTGATAGCCTCACCTGGTGCGGCTCTTGACATTCAACAAAGTACTGGGATGCATTTCCCGAACACCTCTGGACGGGTTGCCTCCTCATCTGATTTTGCTCATTGACGTTCAGCGCTCTGCCGCCGTACTGGCCTCTGTATCGACTGAGTACTGTCCAGTGTTGAGAGATGCACTCCCACGTGGCAGACTTGCTCGAGTACGGGCACAGTGAGCCCCCTCAGTCACTATATGGTGCACCAATCCGCTTCCTTGTGAAGCACTGTGGTAGTCATCGGATGTGCATTTAGCATCGAGCTCTAAAGAGGCTTTTTGTCAAGAACCGGTGCCTTTTGCCTGGCATCGATGATCTGTGTGATCGTCTCAGAGGAGCAAATGTGTTTTGCTCCCTCGCTTTGTGAGGAGTTCTCACCCACCTTGTATCACGCCTGGGCAAGTTCCGAAGTTGGCTTGTTGTGCGCCGTTCGGACACTTTCAGCCCCGTGTCAGGCTGTGACAATAGCAGTCTTTGACCCACATCGTTTGCCTCTGTGCTGGTATACTTGGATGTCATACCGTTGTTCGTATAACACCCGAGGATCACGTCTTGCACCTGCAGCGAGTGCTGCCTTGTATGCCAAGTGTGTGTCACCAGTAGTTGGGCGTATCGTGGGCAAAGGCGGGGTTCGCGTCGACCCCAAAAGTAGTAGTCAAGTCATGCTGCATCTGTCTGAAGGGCCTGACGTAAAGGATTGGCTGAGTGACACGAATCTGCCGCAACTGCGTTGCTTTTGGGATCTGCAATGTATACTCGTCCTGTCAGGATTCCTGGAAGGACACGAAAGTATGGCATCCTGTCATGCCCGGGCGCGTAGCGTCGTCGTAGCGTCGGCTAGGGCGGTTGGGCGCAACCGAGCAGGGCTAACCCTGGTCGGATATCTCAGGTAGGAAGGTGGTATAGGGAACCTCAGCGGGGGTAACCCATGTGGTGACTCGCTGGGTAGGGTGCAACCCGTATGGGCGGGCCGGAGAGCCCCGGGGAGCCTGAGCTAAGTTCCTGTACCTACTGCCTTGACCCCCCTCGCGGGGTGGGCTCTTAAGAGATCTGACGACGGAGAGAGGCCATCTCTCCGCAGGTCCCTCGTTGGACAAAGACCCGCGCGCCGCCGCCGCCGCCGCCGCCGGCAAGGGTTTGCAAGGGGTTGGCACGTGCCGCGCAGGATACACGCTCCAGGTCAGGGTGGCCAGTGGTCCGAAGCGGTGAGAGATCTCCCGGCGGGGGTGTGACCAAGCAGCTGCGCAGGAGGCGCACGCGAATGTGAGGGAGGCGAGGAAATACCCCCATTATCCGCCTTGTGACTTGCACTTGCTGAGAGATCCGCGTCGGAGATCTGCGGCAGAGATCGAGGGCGAGTGACGCGGCGGCATCGGGTGACCAGGGCTGCTTGGATCTGGATGGCGATTTGGAGCGGCGCACGCTACTCGCTCTCGCCAACGGATTCGCGGCGCGACGAGGCGGGATCTGCAGCCGGACAGGCAGGAGGCTGGTTCGGAGCTCAGCGACAGCAACAGGGAGGACAGTGAGTCCTTCTTGAGCGTGGAGAGCAGTCCCGGCATGGATCGGAAGGAGACGGCCGCGCGGCAGGGAAGGTGCTACACCGGGAGGTTGGACGGGTCCTCCCTGGTGGAGCTGCAAATGAGGGTGGAGGCGTCCATGGCGCGCATGGACCTCAACTCCCGTCACGCGGCGGATTGCTTCCAAGACCCCTTCCCGACTTCCTGGAAGGGCCCGCCCTAAGGTTTTACTAGTCCGTCATGGTAGAGGTGCTGGCCGCTACTGGGGAGGTGCCGGCTAGCGAGAGGCTAGGAAGCTGGGCAAGGCGCTCAGGAGGAGGGGTGGGTGCAGAGCAGGCGGCCGCGGGTGGCGACTTCGATACTCCCTTGGCGGCAGGCCCATCGGCGATCGTGGCGGGGGCCCTGGGGGCAAGGACGGCAGCCAGGCAGGAGCGCCTGCTGGACGATCCCATCGGCAATTTCTTTAAGCTGCTGGCAGGGCAGTTCAAGACCGACACGGCCGCCGAAGTGGCGGAGGTGGTCAACTTCCGGCGGCCGCCGCGAGAAGACGTGATGGTCATAGCGCAGAGGATGAAGCAGCTGCGTCGGGACACGGGGAGGCTGACGGAGGTGGACGCGGCGCAGAGATTCCCGGAGGCTCCGGTTGGAGGCAAGAAGGGCGCATGGTTGGAGCAGCAGGTCTTCACCACCTACCGCCACAGCTTCACCATTGACCAGGTGGCCGAGCTCGCGGACGATGTGGACTGCCACATCGCGGGGAAGGCGGTGGAGGTGGCAGTGCGGGGTAAGGGCGATGAGAGGCCGGCGGCTCGGTCTCGGCAGTGGACGGTGTCCCCGCCCAGGCAGTGGCGGGAGCCCACCAAGCAGTCCGCAGTGGCGGCGGCCGCGGTCGTCCCAGCCTGGCCGGCTGGGGCCGTCCGCTGTTACATGTGCAACGAGCCAGGGCATACCAAGCGAGACTGCCCACGGGGGCTGAATGCGGTGCGCCCATTGCGGCAAGATGGGTCATGGTGCAGAGGCCTGCTGGACTCTGCATCCCGAGCAGCGGCCGGCGCTGCACCAGTTCCACGCGGCGCCCCAAGCGGCCAGGAGCGCTGCAGCGGCGGTCGTGCAAGGAAGAGACGGGCAGGTTCCAGTTACGGTCCAGGACAGCGTATCCCGCTGCGACATGAAGCAGATGATGGCGGAGATGATGGCGGAGATGCAGGAAAAGATGACGGCCACGATGGCAGCCAGCGCTACGGTGGCGCATGCGGATCGGAGGCGAAGGGATGAGGAGGAGGAGGAGGACCACCGCCTGCGCTATGGCATGGGGGTGGAGTTGGTGGACGCTGGAATGGCGGGGCGGTATGGGTGCAACAACCGCCAGCCGACAGGGAGCTTGGATCGCCTGGCGGGCAAGGAGCACGGCCGGCGGCAGGAAGAGCGTTTCACCCGCTACCCGTTCCCTCTGCACGGGTGGTGGAGGGAGCGGTGGACGGTACAGCGGCTGGGTAACGCGCAGCCAGCGGTGGTCCGTGAGGGCGTCGGGCGCGTCCCTGCACAGCATTTGGCGGCCGCGCTCATGGGTACGCCGTTGCTGTCCTTGGCGGACGTGGGTTGCTCGGAGGCGGCGCTGAGGAAGGCGCTACAGCAGCGCCGTCCGGGCGCGCTGGAGGGCGACGTGGGGGCCCAAGTGCACCGCCCAAGGCCGCGCCGGGGGCAAGCATCCCGACCGTGTTCAACAACACAATTGTTGATTGCCTTCCGAAAGGGGCCCCTGCAGGTCATTTCAACCTGAGCTTGAACTCAATGACTGTGATGGGTTGGGAGGAGTTGATGTGATGCCTGCACCAGCTGTTGCGGCATTTCTGGAGGCAGAGCTGGCAACAGTGGCGGCAGTGGCGCAGCTTCCAAGCACTCGCGTCGTGGGGGCTGCCCATACAGAGGGGAGCCCGTCGCTTTCCAAGCGGCGAGTGGCGGAGCGCGTGGGGATCATCCCCAACGTGGCGCTGGTCGAGAATTGCAGCGGCTTCATCAAGTTCAACGGCAAGGCGCCGCAGCGTGTCATGTTGGACACCGGCGCGCAGGCGGTGCTGCTGGGCAGCAGCATGGTGCAGCTGCTGGGCTTGCGCGCACAGGACCTGCAGCCGTCTCCCAGTGCCATCAAGACGGCGACGGGCGGCATCTCGTCGGGTATGCAGCAGACGCGAGTGCCGATCACCATCACCCTCAACCAGGGCACTGAGGACGAGCTTAGCCGGTCCGTTCGCTGCCTGGTCACGGGGGCGACAGCGTACGACGTGTTGCTGGGGACCGATTTCCTTTTTCCTTGTGGGGTGAGCATCGACCTTTGGGAGGAGGTGGAGAGCGACCGTCCAGGATATGCAGGTGGAGAGGGGCGCAAGGTGGAGTTTCCCTTGCAGCTGGTGGATTTAGAGGAGGCAGGAGTAGCATACGCTTACCACGGCGAAGCTGCGTGAACAGCGATCTGCTGGTCATGCCACAGGAGGAGGCGGTCAATACGCCACTGGCGGCCATGTGGCCGAGAGCAGTGGTCGTTGGCCACCGGTCCCCGCAGCAGGAGGCTGGGGGAGGGTCCCCAGAGCAATCGGTGGGAGCCGGCGGTGGCCTGGTGAGGCAGCGAGGCGCTGCAGCGGAGGAGGACGCCACGCGAGCGTGGAGCGGGAGCCGGCGGCTGAAGACCGCGGGGGCAGCGAGTAGCCTGGCCGCCGTGAAAAGAGAAGCCTCCAGGTCGTACTGTCGCCTTGGAGTCATGCAGCGGTTGCTAGTCCTTGCGACTTGTGATGCTGTGGTTGCACGCGAGTGCGGTCCTGGGGCCAGTGGCAGGTTGACTACATCCACTGCTCCGAGGCCCGTGCCAGGTGGAGAGCTCTCAGCCAATGGCTGGGCGTAAGCGAGGCGGGTGAGCGAGGCGGGTGGCGCGACGGCCACCTTTGGCGCGAAAGGAAGATGGAGGGGAAGCCAGTGGTGGGCAATGACATGGCTGTGGACGATGACGTGGCTACGGGCGACGAAGTGGGAGGAAGACGATTCTGTCTGAGGTGCCAGCGGGGCAGTGGTACTGTCCGCGCTGTGCATAGCGCTGTCGTAGTTAGGATGGTTATTTCCTGGGGACGCAGCTGCCTAGGTCCCAGGCAGCTGGGGGGGGAGGGGTGTGGTGATGCTTCTTGCCTTTCCCTTTGCATGTCTGCTTACTTGGTAGTGAGGCCATGCAGGGCAGGCTACTGGTAGCTAACAAAGCAGAGACCTGGCCTGTAGGCGGAGCTTCAGGTGTGGCACTTCGACGCATAGTGGGCGTATCCGGGCAGGCACGACAACTGTCATGCCCGGGCGCGTAGCGTCGTCGTAGCGTCGGCTAGAGGGCAGTTGGACGCAACTGAGCAGGGCTAACCCTGGTCGGATATCTCAGGTAGGAAGGTGGTAAGGGAACCTCAGCGGGGGTAACCCATGGGGTGACTCGCTGGGGGGACTGCAAGGGCGGGCCGGAGAGCAACGGGGCGCCGGAGCTAGGTCCCTATACCTACTGCCTTGACCCCCCTCGCGGTTGGGCGCTTAAGAGATGTGACGGCGGAGAGAGGCCATCTCTCCGCAAGTCCCTCGTTGGAGAAAGACCCTAGCGCCGCCGCCGCCGCAGCCGCCGGCAAGGGTTTGCAAGGCTTTGGCGCGTGCCGCCCAGGATACACGCTCCAATGCCAGGGGGTGGCCAGGGGGCAGAAGCGGTGAGAGATTTCCCGGCGGGGCTGACCATGCAGCGGCGCAGGAGGCGCACGTGAGTGTGAGGGAGGCGAGGAGATAGCTTGTGATCCGTCTTGTGACTTATTGTGTGGTGATGTTTCTTGCCATTCCCTTGCCATGTCTGCTAACTTGGTAATGCGGCCATGCAGGGCAGGCTACTGCTAGCTAACAAAGCAGAGTCCTGGCCTGTAAGCGGAGCTTCAGGTGTGGCACTTCGACGCATAGTGGGCGCTATACGGGCACCCACGCCACGGCAATCTACTCTTGCGAAGCTCACTCGTAAGGACGCACTCTGGGGTGGACGTCCAAATGGCCGCTGGCATTTGACCAAGACGGGTTCTAGTATCCCCACCTGTTTTGGGCCTTGCCTTGAGAAGGCGCTTCATTGTGGTCATAGTTGATGTGACGCCTGTTTGATCGGCATGTGTGCCGTTCTCTTGCACGCGGGCCATCCCGTAGCGTTTGAGTCTCGCCTGCTCGGTCCTATCGGGCGTTTCACAACCACGGGGGGAGCAGGAGCTCCTAGCGTTGTGCACGCAATCCATGTGTGGCGATGCTATCTCGAGGGTGCTGAACGATTATAGTGGGGCATAGCCAGTCGACCGTTTTTTGAACACAGCAGCAATTGAGCAGGCGTCAAGCTTGGTGAGCTGGTAGTACAGTACTATTCCAATCCAGTGGGTGTATCACCCAGGAAGTATCAATGGTGCGAACGCGGTGGCCGCATCGTAGGGCCTGCTGTGCCCGCCTGTCTAGTGTGCCACAAGGGCTCAGACCGCAGACATGCGGCCTGCCCGAGGGGCCGCTCGGCAGTGCACCACCAAGCTCTCTAAGCTGTCTGTGCGTCTTCGTGATGGGTATCGCACAAACCCTTGGTTTGCGCGAACATTCAACCCTAGCATAGTAGTATGTGATCAAAGCTTCTGGTGGCGAGGTGACGCCATTGTGACTCCAAACTGCAATGCCTTGCGCACTAGTATCATGCAAGAGACGCATGAGCTCAGTACAGTGGTCACTTGGGTATTGGAAAGACAAAAACGGCTATCAAGCTTACTTTCAGTGGCCGGTCTTGTAAGTCCCAGTAGAGTCTTTGTGAGGACTTGCGCCACCTGCCAGCGTGGTAAGGCACGCTATCTGTAACGTCCCTGTCCCTAATAACACAGTTAGGGTCAGAACGTCCTGTTTAGGTTTCGGACATAGGGTGTTATGGAGACGACCCCTTCACAGAGTGGAACGCCAGCGCACACAGCGCACACGTTTGCGCACATAGCGCAGCGGAAGTCTTACCCTGAGGCACCGCCGGAAGGCAGCGACTCACCGAGGGTCAGCGGCTGTCCCCGCGAGGGGCGCAGCCATGGTACTTACAGAGAGCCGGCGAGGCCCGCAGCGACGAGCTGCGGCGACGGGTTGGGCAGCAGGCGGCAGCAGCAGAGCTGTGGCGGCGGCTGCGGCAGCAGGCAGCAGCAGGGCTGTGCCTCTCTTGGCGTCACGAGTCCGACTCATGGGTCTGGCCTCGGCCTACTACTGACAAGCGTTCCATCTGCCACCCCTCCCGCGAGGGTGTGACGAGGGCTGCCCCAAGGTCCTCCCCCGGAGGAGCGGGCCTGACAAGGAAATACGACGGATCTGCCGGACGCTGCCGCGCGCGAGCGAAGCAGCGCCTGGCGGATGGAGACAACTCCCGGACGATGCCGTGCGCGAGCGAAGCAGCGCCTCTCGGACACTACGACTGGCGGACGATGAGAAGCGCGGTACGAAGCCCGGGGCTTCTGACCGTACTTAGCTACACGGGGTGTAACATACCACCCGCACCGTTTGGGACTCCCAAACGGTGGATACGATACAATCATGTAAGGTCACCGGCACCGTTGGCACTCTCAAACGGAGGGAACGTTACCCTCTGCTAGCCTGCCGGGTTGCTGACATGACTGTGGACCGACTAAGGAACTGCACGGAGTACCCGCGAATCGTCTGATCGCGATCCTCGCTTCACGGGTCACTTCTGAAGAGAAACGTGCAGGCTTATTGGTACTAAGCGATCCATGTCCACAGCTTTTCACCCACGAAGAGACGGTCAGACTGTGAAGATGAATCGGGTTGTGGAAGACATGCTAAGGCAATTTGTAAACCCCAGTCAGGCTGACTGGAACGAGTCTCTTGCTCCAGCAGAGTTGCTGTGAACAACGCCTTTCATGATTCTACCAAAATACACCCTCCTTCCTGAATGTCAGCATCCCCGATCACCTCGCAGGTGGGGCGGCCGGAGCGCGTTCCGGCCGCAGTAAGCTTTATCAGTGACCTTCTGGAGGCTCAGCGGAGGGCTGAGCAGTTCTTGACAATTGCTCAGGAACGGCAAACGCAGTATGCTGATCTACGTCGCAGGGATGTGTCTTTCGACGTGGGTGCCCAAGTGCGATTGAGCAGTAAGCACCTAGCCTTGCGGGCTATGGGTACGCACGAGCTGCTGCCACAGTGGATTGGACCCTACCGTGTAATGCGCCTGGTCGGCAAGGTCGCATATTGAGCTTGATATACCGGTACAATGCAAAATCCACATAAGTTCTCCATGGTTCTCAGCTGCAGCCATATCATACGGATGGCCGTGTCCAATAGCCCCCACCTCCCCTTGTTTTTGAGGAAGGGTCTCAAGTGGAGAGGATTTGTAGCACCGTGCCAATTTCTGTGGGCGTCGTAAGTCCTGTGAGAACCTCAAGTGGCTCGGCTACGCCCCTAAGCACAATACATAGGAACTTGCAATCAGTCTAGCCAATTTGCCTTCCCTCGGACAAAAGCACCTGACAGGAGGCAATGCCTCTTCTCTCCGTCGTCCAGTATCTTCCCGCCGTGCTTGATTTCCATGAATTCTTGTAGTGCCTCCTTGCTCCCCACGAGAGGACGTGAACATCTTAAGTGGGGAGGTACGTAACCTTCCCTCTGTTTGAGAGTGCCAACAGTACCGTCACCTTACATGATTGCATCGTATCTACCGTTTGCAAGTTCCAGACGGTACCGGTAGCTTTGCTCCACTGTATGTAGCTAAGTACGGTCCGAGGCCCCGGGTTTCGTACCGCACGTGCTCCCCTCCGGAGGCGCCGCTTCGCGCCTTCTTGAAGCCGCCCGAGGCGCCGCGTCGCGCCGCCCGAGGCGCCGCTTCGCGCCTTCTTGGTGCCGCTCAAGACGCCCCTTCGCGCCTCCTTGGTACCGCCCAAGGGGCGTCGCTTCGTGTCCCCATTGGTTAGGCCCGCCCCTCACGGGGAGGACCTTAGGGGCGACTCTCTTCACACCGTCGAGGGAGGGGTGGCAGATGGAACGCTTATCAGTAGTAGGCCGAGGTCAGACTCCTCTGGACAAGGGCAATGACAAGGGCACGCGTGGAGACCCTGCGCAACTCTTGGTATTTTAGCTCAAACAGTCAGTTGTTTGACCTCGTTGGCCTGGCCAGGCTGGCCCACAATTGGACGTACCTGTAGTACACTCGACGTCGCTCTCTTGCAAGCTCTGGCGGCCGTCGGGCCTCTACCTGTGTCGGTGCCAGTACAGAAGTTGACCACACACACCCACTTAGGCTGAGTCCTTCTTGGGTTCGGCTGTATGGGTTTAGAAGCAAACCCACTACGCAAGTGAAGCACTAGCACATAGGCGCAGCGGAAGACAGGCCCTGTTGCGCCGCCGTCCGGCAGCGACTCCACCTCCTGTGTAAGGAACCTCGCCCTACACACGCACTTAGGGTTAGCTGTCCTTCTTGAGTTCGGCTGTGGGGGGTTTAGGGACCAACCCACTACACAGGCAAAGCACTAGCGCATAGGCGCAGCGGAAGACAGGCCCCGTGGCGCCGCCGTCCGGCGGCGACTCCACCTCCTGGGCGCAGGCCGGCGCAGCAGGCCCCGCAGCAAGGTGCGGCAGCGGCTGCGGCGGCAAGCAGCGGCAAGGCTGCTCCTGGCTTCACCGGCTCGAACTCCCCCAAGCCTTAGCCCCCCAGGCTCTTCGTGCTTCCCCGTGCCACCCCCCCTCCAGGGGTGTGAGCGGGTCGCCCCATGGCCTGCCAGGCGGCGGGCCAAAGATCCTCCCTTGAACGGGCGGATCCTAGCGAGGGTATTTCTGGTCGGGCGGGACCCGCCTCTGGGGGCGGGCCACTTGCCCGGCAAGCCAGCCCGCCACCTGGCGGGCCCACTTGTCCCAAATAGCCGGTCATGTAATGCCAACAGAGCCATGTGGCTTAACCAAATGGCTGGTTCATTACATCCTGGGCGCAAGCCAGCAGCTGTCCCTACTGGGCGCAGCCACGGACTTCCCGCAGCAAGCCCCGCATGTGACGTCCTGATCCCTATACACGCAGTTAGGGGTTAGTACGTCCTAATTGGAGTTCCGACCTACGGGATTTAGGGACTTCCCCTCTACAGAGTGGATACACCAGTGCACACAGAACACGTTCCGCATACCGCGCAGCGGAAGTCATACCCAGAAGGCGGCGACTCTACTGAGGGTCTGGCTTAGTAGCTGTCCCAAGATGGGGTGCAACCATGACACTTGCGGAGAGCCGGCGATGGGTGCAGCGACGAGCTGCGGTGACGGGCTGAGCAGCAGACGGCAGCAGCAGGGCTGTGGCGCCAGCTGCGGCAGCAGGCAAGCAGGGCTGTGCCTCTCTCGGCGTCATTGGTCCGACTGAGCAGTCTGGCCTCGGCCTACTACTGGTAGCGTCCTGCCACCCCTTCCCCGAGGGTGTGACGAGGGTTGCCCCAGGGCCCACCCACCGAGGGACGGGCCCAGCCATGGGGACATGAAGTAGCGTGGGTGAGAGGGGAGCCCCTGGGGCCCACCCTTGGCGGGCTTCGCCCAACAATGGGGAGGCCGGGTCCCACCCTCGGCGAGCAAGCCCGACATTGGGAATAGCTACACAGAGTGGAGTGCATTTACTGGCACTGGTGGGGACGCCTCAACTGTGACGAGACGGTCGTCATGGCACCGTTGGCACGCCCAAACGGCGGCAACGTTACATACCTCCCCACTTAGATGTTCACGTCCCTGGGAATAAGGACAGAATATCATCCGAATATAGATTACATACGACGGGTGCGTCCAGGACCACGACGCAAAGGAGTAGTTTGCCCCTGTGCAAGGTACTTGGGAGAACGGACGGGCAATGGGCAAAAACTGCCGAAGGTTCCCACGTATTGTGTTCAGGCCCATAGCCTAGCCACTTCACAAGATACTCGCCAGACTTATGGCGCCCACGGAGATTATCGCGGTGAGACAAGAATCCTCCACCTCATACTCTTCCTCATCCTCAACGACAAGGGGAGGTCAGAGCGGTTTAGGGTAGGGTTTAGGGTTTAGGCTTTAGGGGGTTAGGGTTAGGGTTTAGAGTTTAGACACGACCATCCGTATGGAATGGCTCGAGCTGGGACACACAAAATATCTCTGTGGATCTTCCATTGTACCGGGGTATCCAGCTCATATGCGACCTTGCCGACCAGGCGCACTACGCGAAAAGGTCCGACCCACTTGGGCAGCAAAGTAGGCGTACCAACAGCCCGCATGGAGAGATGCTTGGTGTTTCTTAGCCCTTGAGCACCCAAGTCGAAGGATACATCACGACGACGTCGATCAGCATACTCTTCTGCAGTTGCTGGGCAACCTTCAAAACATTGCCGAGCCCTCCGCTGAGCTGCCAGGAGTTTATCAGTAAGAGTCACTGCGGCCGGCACAGGTTCCGGCCTTCTCACTACCGGTAAAAGTCACTGCGACCGGGACACGTTCCGGCCTCACTACCTGCAAAGGTGCTCGCGGATGCTGACCATAGATCAGGAAGAAGGTGTGTTCACAGTGGACTCATGGAAGGCATCTATCTTTCACAGCGTACTCCCGCTGGAGCAAGATACTCATCCCAGTCACTTTGGCTGGGGTTCACATAATTCCGTAACATGTCCTCCAAAATCCGATTCATCCTTTCGGTCTGACCATCTCTTTGGGAGAGGAAAGCCGTGGATTTGGAATGCTGGGTGCCAATTAGTAGAAGTGCCCCGTAAAGCGAGGTTCGCGGTCAGACACGATCCGCACGGGAATTCCGTTGTTTCCATACTCGATCCACGGATATACCAGCATATGTTTGGCTGACTAAATTGTGGTCGTAGGCACAAAATGCGCCATATTACTCAGACGATCCATAAATGCGACAATGGCGTCACAGCCGATGCGCGTCACTGGCAACTGATGATAATCACACTTACATCAGACCAGTCCGCGGAGGAATATCCAACGATTGGAGCAACCCAGCAGGCTTATGAGCGTGCGCCTTACTGCGCCGGCAGGTATCACAAGTCCTCATAAAAGACACCACTTGGACTTTCCAGTCCGGCCACCGAAAGACAAGCTGGACAACTTTCTTTGTCTTTCCCCTACCCAAATGAAAACTATACGGAGGCTCATGCAGCTCTTGTGAGATACCGCTGCGCAAGGCATTGCAGTCGGAGATAACAATAGCGTCACCTCGCCACCAGAAGCCTTGGTCATTTACTGGTGTGCGTGTATTGGTTTCACTAGCAACCCATGGGGTCTGTGCCAACCCATCACGAATACGCACATACAGCTCAAAGAGGTTGGCGGTGGACTGCCAAGCAGCTCCACGAGTAGGCCGCACGTCTGCGATCTGACCCCTTCAAGCGTACAAGACAGCCGCCACAGCAGCCCCTGTAATGTTGCAGTCACCGGGCCCGCAACATTCGATTTTCCAGGGCGGTACATCCACTGGAATCGGAATGTGGCCATGCACTCGGCCCACCGTGCTTGACGCCTGCTCAATCGGTGTATTGTGTGAAAGTAGGTCGACGGGCAATGATCCGGTCACAACCCTCAACTTAACACCCTCGAGATAGCATCGCCACACACGTAGGGCGTGCACAACAGCAAGGAGCTCTAGCTCCCCCGTAGTGTAGTTGTGCTCTGAAGGACGAAGCAGCAGCTTTCAAATGGCATGGGGTGACCCTCCTGCAAGAGAACGGCACCAATGCCGATCAAAGAGGCGTCAAATACTACTTTAACTGGCACGCCTTCTCGAGGCAACGCCAATACGGGTGGATGCACCAGGCCCCAATTTATACCTTAATGCCCTCTGGCATTTGGACGTCCGCACCCACCTTATGCAGTGACTCGACCCCTGTACACAGGCAATTAGGCGGTCAAGTCCTGATTGGGATCAGACGCAGGGATTTAGGAGAACCCCCACACCGTGAAGCACCTCGCGCCTCGACGCGCAGCTGATCTTGCCCTGTGGTGCCGCCGTAAGGCGGCGTCTCCACCTCTCGGGCACCAGTCCGCAGCTAGCCCACCAAGGGCCGGCCACGGACGCCTTGCAGCGAGCCGGCAGCGTCCTGCTGGCGACGGGCTACAGCAGCAAGCGCAGCAGCAGGGCTGCGCCGCTCTCGGGGCTTCACTGATCCGAACAGCTGTCCGTGTCTCCTGCCCCCGACTCCTAGTGCTCCCGGTGCCGCCCCCCCCTCCCGGGGCGCATGGGGTCGCCCCATGGCCCACCCCGTGGGGCGGGCCGCATGCGGCCCGCCCCGAGGGGCAGGCCTGTCGAGGGAAAGGCCACGCTGTTTTGAGGCGCCGGGGAGGACACCGCGCCACCGCGGCCCCCGTGCGCGGAGCGCCAGGGCGGACATCGCGCCACCGCGGCCCCCGTGCACGGAGCGCCTGTGTGACACCGCGCCACCGCGGCCCCTCGTGCGCGGGGCGCCAGGGTGGACACCGCGCCACCGAGGCCCTGTGCGCGGGGCGCCAGGGTGGACACCACGCCACCGAGGCCCCGTGCGCGACCACCTGGCCAGGCCAGGTCCGTCAGGGCGGGGCGCCAGGGTGGACACCGCGCCACTGAGGCCCCCGTACGGGACCGCCTGCCCAGGCCAGGTCGGTCACGTGCCAGTTAGATAAGCGTAACCACCTGGCTTGACGCTCACACTAAGTGGGAACGTGACAGCTTACGTCCTTACGAGTGAGCTTCGTAAGAGGAGATACCATACTCCCGTACCGTTACAGGAACTTATGGGAGTAATTTGCAGATTCCACGAACGAATGCAACTGTGGCACATTCCGTGGCACATTTGCTACAACAGTCCTCTACTAATACGGTCTTGGTGGGGTTGAGGCGAACCGCGTCTTTGTCCACAACATGCCCTATGTACGTTCCGGCTGATTGTATACATATTGGCACACGGTTGGTTTGCACGCAGCAATTGCAGCACATGCTGCAGGTACAGTACGTGATCCTCATGCATTTTATCGACTGATAACCAGTCTGCCTTCCAATTTAACCAGCACAGACAGAGTCACACAGTAGGGGCTCAAAGATATTTATCACCACAGCCTGACACGTGGCAAGTGCTTTTGGTGAACCAAATCGGAGCATCTTGCATCAGAAGTAGCCGAGCGGCCTACAACAAGCCAGTCACGGAACTTTCTCAGGTGTGAGACGAAAATAACCATCACCACTTTGCAAAGTGTGGAAGCGATACACATATCACGTTCACAGATCATTAATGCTTAGCAAAAGGTAAGCTATCTTTACAGTGAGCGTACAGAGCTCATATTGATGCACAGCCGAAGAGTCCAGCCTTCTTCACAACGAAGAAGATGGTGCACCGCACGACAAAGCCACTCCAAGTGAGATTTACAACACTCACAGCAGAGTCAGAGGGACTCTTTGCGCATCATCACGATGAGACACACAGCCAAAGCTGGTGTCGTGTGAGAGTACGTCTTCAAGTTCAGCCTTCCGGCTCAATTTGCCAGGATGCTGGTCAAAGCAAACCATACAGGTCAACCCTTTGACAACTAAAGGCGGAGACAAGCATTTACCCAGAGTACACAAAATGCACTTGGCAGCTGAAGGCATCACATGCCGGCAGCTCACACCTCAACTGCACAGAGATACTCAGGCACATAGCTGGCTGGACCAATGGCTCAATCTTCACCACTCGGCATACGGGCTTTACACACAGACATTCGGGCAGGACATAGGCCACACATGGTCTTGTCCATACCAGACACACGTGGCTTTATTTAGGCACCGGATATGAGTTTACAGGCAAAGAGATCTCAAGGAGCGGGTGCTGCAGGGGGCATTGACAACATTTGCCAACCCCGTCAAAGCACACCCACTTAGCCCGTAGCCGTGACTACAGCATCAACGGCTAAGGAGAGCCATGGACTTGCACTGGAAGTAGATAACACCTAGGTGCTACTGACCAGTGCCACACACGCCTCTAGGTCAATGAGGATGGCGGCCAGCCACATTCCTGATCTTACTACAGTGCCAAGCACCATTGTACTTCCAGTATTTGGAGTATTATGCCAGCACAAACCAAGGTGAGGGCGCACTAGCCGCCAACACCAGAGATTTGACAAGGTGAGTACTACAACAGGGTTCACCCATGCTGAAGCATCACATTGTGCCGATCTCACAACAAATTCCACAACTTCCTTGGGCATAAAGCCACAGCTAGGCCAGCTTGGGTTGAGCTTTACCACATTAGAGCCCAAGTCGCACAAGAGTGATGGGTCCCGGCTAGCTCGTGCTGACTAACAGCCTGGTCGGTCGCTGTTACACAGGGAGCGTCCTGGTGAACACAAGCGACGATCACCACGTTGACGACAACGACCATATCGTTCAGCGCCAAGCAAGGACGCAATAACAAACAAGCCACTTGTCACCCACATCAGAGCTGGTGGCCAAATCCCTGGCACCACTTTGTACATTCACTTTGTACACTTGTACACACAGGGATAACCAGCTTCAAACGTGATTATGTCCCACTGGGACAATACTGCCACGTATTGCTGACAAGCCGCATCAAAGCATTACACTTGATATCCGGCGTCCATCGTACCGCATTTCATCAACAACAAATAGATTTGCCGTACATATCCCTCGAAATCATTGCCCACTACGCGAATGACTTCGACTTTGTTACGGGCATTGAGCTCCGCACGCACCTTCCGTACTGGGTTGTGAGTAAGTTGGTGAAGAAGTCCCAAGTGATTAGACACTCTGGGTGGGAGGACGACTTCATGGATTCCCAAACAGTTGCGAGATCCGCCGTGAGGTACGTGGTCGAAATCCCCACACGGGATGGTACAGGTGCTTCCACAGCACAAACCCCACGTTCAACTGACGGAGCCAGGCGGCGAGGCTGCTCTGCTCATTTAACTTGGCAGCTGGCACGGCTGGACACGCCCAGCCGCACGTCATGGCTTGCTTTTGTCGTGAGGCGGCGAACCCGCTGCTCACTCGCGCACATACGGGCACTCAGTGTCTGCACCGCACTTTTTGCATAACACTCCAACTCGAGGTTCACCAGCAGATTCCCACTCGGGATTGCAGCCTCTGCTTGCTCACTGAGGCGCTCAAGGCGCCGCAACTCGGCGGATGTCAGGCCGTTCGCGCCGGGCGCTTGGAGCTCCGCCATCCCATTCAACATCTCCTCGACCTCAGCCGTTGATACAGCCGGCGGAGGAGGACAAGGTTGCGCACTTGAGTCAGCAAAATCATGTATACACCAACACACTCGGGGGATCAAATCAGTGATTGCAGAAGATAACCCCCTGAGACGATACCACCACAACGTTGCTGAGCAAGTTGGGGCGCCCAGGCAAGCAAAGTAATAATGGTAGCGCGCATATCATACAAACCCAAAATGCAAAGCCGCACGCGCAGCCAAGGGAGGGCCAGAACAGGGTACGGACCAGCCTCTGGCACAGGGTCAGATTGCGTCGCCCAGCGGCGATCGATTTCACCTCCTTGTAATACAGACAGGCAATCCGCCGACTGCAGGCGCTTACGCAGGCTAAATACTGACCTGGCAATTGCAATCGCCGCCGGGGTGGGAATCCACTCGACATTGGCCGACCCTGAATGCGTGGATGCAGCGGGCGAGTGTTCACAGCACCAATTCGATGCAGATCCATGGGTACACTCTGGCAAGGAGACTCGAGTCACAGAGGACTAGTCAGTGCCAGAGCATCAGGAGAAAGCTTGCATTGTTAGACGTATCATCACAACATAACGAGGCTCTCCAGATGCATGGACACCTCTGATACCAATGTGACGTGCTGATCCCTATACACGCAATTAGGGGTTAGTACGTCCTGATTGGAGTTCGAACCCAGAGTTTTTAGGGCCTACCCCCTACAGAGTGGATACGTCAGTGCACACAGGACACGTACGCGCATATCGCGCAGCGGAAAGTCATATCTGAGGCACCGCCAGAAGGCGGCGACTCTACTGAAGGTCTGGCTCAGTAGCTGTCCCCAGAGGGGTTGCAATCATGGTGATTACGGAGAGCCGGCGATGGGCGCAGAGACTAGCTGCGGCGACGGGCTGAGCAGCAGACGGCAGCAGCAGGGCTGTGGCGGCGGCTGCGGCAGCAGGCAAGCAGGGCTGTGTGTCTCTCGGCGTCAATGGTCCGACTGATGAGTCTGGCCTCGGCTACTCAAAGTGCGTTCCACCTGCCTCCCCTCTCCCGAGGGTGTCATGAGGGTAGCCCCAAGGTCCGGGCGGACCCGACGATGGGGATACGGAACCAGAGGACTGGCTCCGTTGACTGCCAGGCGCTGCCGCGTACAGCGAAGCAGCGCCGGGCGGATGGAGTACAACTCCAACAGGATGCCGCTTGCAGCGAAGCAGCGCCCGCCGACAAGGGTACGGCTCCAGGGCGGTGTCGCTGACAGCGAGGCAGCCCCCACCGACAGAAGTACAGTTCCCGCGTGCAGCAAAGCAGCGCTTCCCGGGCAGTACGACTCCCAGGCGATGCCACGTGCACCGCGCCGGACGATGCCACGTGCACGCGCATTTCAAAGCCCCGTGGCCTCGGACCGTGCCTAGATTACCGGCACCGTTTGGCACTCCCAGACAGGAGGGGTCGTTACAGCGACCCCCACACACTCCTGGAGTGGGGGTGGCACGGAGAGCACTCCCTGGGACAGAGACCGGACGGGGGGTTCAGATCAGGGAAGCCCAGAGAGAGAAGCGCAGCCCTGCTGCTGTCTGCTGCCGCAGCCCGTCGCTGGCAGGACGCTGCCGGCTCGCTGCGAGGCGTCCGTGGCTGGCCCTTGGGGGGCCAGCTGCTGGCTGGTGCCCAGGAGGTAGAGCGCTGCCTGACGGCGGCGCCACACGCACGGTCTTCCGCTGCGCAGATGCGCATGTGCTTCTTCGTGTAGGGGTTTGCTCCTAACCCCCTCACAGCCGAATCCAACAAGTATTACTCACACCTTTTTGCGTGTGTAGGTGTGACGTTCCCAGGTTTGTAAGCGCCAAAGAGTGTTGTGAAAGCTTACACGGTGTTTGTCCCGTGCGGGACGCTACGAACCGCCTTGGCGCTCGTGCTGTTACCATTCCATCCAGGCTGGTCAGGGTGGCATCGCATGCTCCCGTCATGCTCAGCCCAGACATGCTCGGCGGCATGCGTAGACCCGGACGCCCCCGGCGGCATGTTCGGCCGCGGCCATGCTCGGCCATGTCCAGCCTCGGCCATGCTTGGTGGCATAATCTGCCGTGGCCATGCTCGGCGCCATGCCGCCTGCTAGAGACAGCTCATGGTGCCCTCGTCAGGCACGCTCCTCGTGGGCGAGCCTTGGCGCGACCCCCATACACCCTGGAGGGAAAGTCGCACGGGAAAGCACTTCCTAATGTACGGAGCAGGGAGAGACCCAACCGGAGGCCGGGCTCTCGGTGAAGGTCTGAGAAAGGCGCAGCCCTGCTGCTGCCTGCTGCTGCAGACCGCTCCCGCGCGCGGCTCGTTGCTGGCTCTGCTATGGAGACCTTGGCGGCGTTCCATTAGGGGCAAGTCTGCAGCGCGTGCCCAGGAGGTGGAGCTGCTGCCTGGCGGCAGCACCACAGGGCAAGTCTTCCGCTGTGCCGGGGTGCTTCCTGTGGCGGGTGGTTGTCCCTGGATCCCCAAGCTCTCAATCCCAATAAGGACACATTCGGCTCTAAGCTGCCAGTCAGGGACCGAACGCCACAGTAGGGGCGGGTTGTGAAGCAGTCGCCGAGAAGTGGGACTAAACAGCAGGGAGTCCAGTGGTGCCAGCTTGCACAGATTCGATAAAATCTCCACCCTGGTTGCCAGGTCAGCAAGTCCTACTTTGACCTTGCCGACTCGGCGCGCAGCCGGCCGCAGTGCGCATGCAGGCCCCGAGCGGTAGAAGTTCGCACCTGCGCTGTTTCATGTGCCCCACGCAGAATTAAGGGACGGTGTAGGACTTGGAGCCCTGCAATTTCTGCACCTACTGAATCCCGCCTAGTCGCGGTCGACCGCTGCACTGCTTGAGATCCCAACCCCTATACACGCAGTCAGGGGTTAGATCGTCCTTGTTGGCTTCAGTCACTGGGGGATTAGCAGCGAACCCCCGGCACAGTGAAGCACTAAGCATACAACGCAGCGGAATACCTCGCACTAAGGCTCCGCCGACAAGCGGCGACTCACCTCTCGAATACGGGCCAGCAACTGTCCTCGAGGATAGCAGCCACAGTCTATTCACAGGAGAGCCGGCGGAGATCTGCAGCGACGGGCTGCGGCGACGGGCTGCAGCAGCAGGCAGCAGCAGGGCTGCGTCGACGGGGCTGCGGCAGTAGGCGGCAGTAGGGCTGCGCCTCTCTCTCGTGGGCTTCACTGATCCTGACCGGGTGTGCCGAGTCTGGTCTCAGCCCTACTTACAGTGCTTCATGTGCCACTCTCCTAAGGGATCTCTGGAAGGCTCGCCCACCTTCGAGAAGGCGGGCCGGACGAGGAAGGATGAAATTCCCGATTACTGTGAGTATTAGCCAGGTGGTTACGCCTACCTAAATGGCACGTGGCCAACCCGGCCTGGCCAGGTGGTCCCGCACGGGGGCCTCGGTGGCACGGTGTCCACCCTGGCCCCCCGCCATGCCCGACCTGGCCTGGCCAGGTGGTCGCGCACGGGGCCTCGGTGGCGCGGTGTCCACCTTGGCGCCCCGCGCACGGGGACCTCGGTGGCGCGGTGTCCAATCTGACGCTCCTCGCACGGGGGCCTCGGTGGCGCGGTGTCCACCCCGGCGCCTCAACACGTCGGCCCCCACAGCGAGGCCTTCCCCTCGACAGGTCTGCCCCTTGGGGCCGGCCTCATGCGGCCCGCCCCATGGGGTGGCCATGGGGCGACCCCATGCGCCACTGGAGGGGGCCCGGCACCGGGGAGCACTAGGAGTCTGGGGCAGGGACACGGATGGCAATTCAGATCTGTGAAGCCCTGAGAGAGGCGCAGCCCTGCTGCTGCGCCTGCTGCCGCAGCCCGTCCCGCAGGACGCTGCCGGCTCGCTGCGAGGTGTTCGTGCCGGCCCTTGGTGCGCCAGCTGCGGGCTGGTGCCCGGGAGGTGGAGACGCCGCCTGACGGCGGCGCCACAGGGCAAGACTTCCGCTGCGCGATGAGGCGCGAGGTGCTTCACGGTGTGGGAATTTGCTCCTAAATCCCTACGTCCGAACCCAATCAGGACTAGGTCGCCTGATTGCCTGTAATTAGGGGTCGGGTCACAACAGGGGACTAATAGTGCGAGGGCAGGTGGTTCTCGAGAACCTTGCCGGAGGCTTCCTTCTGGAAGCGGCGCGCCCTGCGCGTCAACACGCGCGTTACAGGCTTGTCGCGGAGTCGCAGGCGCATTACACCACATCACATGCGTGTCACTACGAGTACGGCGGCACCGAGAAGCCCCTCTTCTGGAAGCCCAAGATACGCTCCTCTTCTGAAGTGGCGCGCCTGCGCGTCACATCGCCGGCAGGCGCGTGACACCGCGCGTCACATCCCGCGTCACCAGCACGTTGCACATATCAGTCGCGCGCGCATCACTTGCGCGTTAGTAAGGCGCGAGACTATATCAATACTAGGCCGCGCCACCGATACTACACGTAGCATGAAGTCGAGATCAAGTGTCACGAGACCGCGGGGACGTTACACACTGTCACCTTAGCCATTTTGCATAGTGGGAGCAAAGCAATCACTCGTCAGTGTGGTGCAAGTCCTACTGTGAACGTGCTATTTCACCGCAATGGCAAAGGAGCCGGCTGTCAGATATGTAATTTCAGGAGGGCTTGTCGTCCTGCCACCAATGAGAACGACGCTGGTGCATGGAATCATCTGGTGGACGTGACTGAGGGCAAACTACTCTTGAAGCGTCGTCCTCGGGAAGGAGCCGGCATCTGCTGCTGCATGTCAGGATCGCAAGGAGCATAATGCGGTGGCCCTTTTCAAAACAGACAGTGTACTGCGGCAAGCGCATTGGAAGCGTTGAAGAAACAGTGGTGCCAAATTGTGTGCCTGCTGACCAACAGACAACCTGATTCACCGACAGTACTCCTGAAGCTCAGACTCAGGGGGCCACCTTGTCGGACCAACTGTCTACCTTCGAGCAGTTCTGATCCGCGCTGTTCGCCCCTTCGGACCTTGCCTTGTCTTTTGGACTATCTGTTCACAGCCCTTGTCCTCCATGGGAGAGCCACCTTCTTCGAGCAGGTCGAGCAGAAGGGGACGGAGTGTAGACTTTTTGGGGTTGGCTGCAGATCCAAGCTCTAAGCTTCCAGGCTGCCACTTCCTCAAGCCCCTCGAGCACATAGGCACTCTTCACACAGTTGTTGTACGTCCCCTCCCATTTGGGAGTGCCAAACGTACTCGTAAGCTCAAGAGACTGGGCTTCATACCGCGCGTGCACGTGGCATCATTAGCGCGGTCCACGTGGCACCGACCTTGAGTCGGCAGTACGCCTGGCATCGTCCGGGAGTTGTACTGCCCGGGAGGGTTGCTTCAATGCACGCGGAAATTGTACGCCAGTCGGTGGGCGCTGGCTCGCTGTCAGGAAGGCCGCCCAGGAGCTGTACCCTTGTCGGTGTGCGCTACTTTGCTGCAAGCGGCATCGCCCTGGAATTGTACTCCATTTGCCCGGCGCTGCTTCGCTGCAAGTGGCAGCGTCAGGAAGTCAACGGGGGCCAGTCCCCTGGATCCCGTAACCCCGTCGGGTCCGCCCCTCCGGGGGAGGAGCTTGGGGCTACCCTAAGTACATCCTCTGGGGAGGTTTGGCAGGTTGAACGCAACAAGTAGTAGGCCGAGGCCAGACTCAGGAGTCGGACCAGTGACGCCAGAGAGGCACAGCCCTGCTTGCCTGCTGCCTCAGCCGCCGCCACAGCCCTGCTGCTGCCGGTCTGCTGCTCAGCCCATCGCCGCGGCTCGTTGCTGCTGACGTCGCCGGCTCTCCGCAAGTGCCAGGGCTGCGCCCCATCCTACGCGCGAGTGTGCGCTATGTGCGCTGGCGTCCCATCTGTAGGGGGGTAGTTCCTAAACCCCCTAGGTCCGATGTAACGTCCCTGTCCCTTATCACAAATGTGGGGTCAGAATGTCCTGTTTGGGTTTCGGGCATAGGGTGTATTGGAGGCAACCCCCTTACAAAGTGGAACGCCAGCGCACACAGCGCACACATACGCGCACACAGCGTAGCGGAAGTCTTACCCTGAGGCACCGCCGGAAGGCGGCGACTCGACCGAGGGTCAGCAGCTGTCGCCGCAAGGGGCGCAGCCATGGTAATTATGGAGAGCGGGCGGGGCCCAAAGCGACGAGCTGCGGCGACGGGCTGCGCAGCAGGCGGCAGCAGCAGAGCTGTGGCGGCGCCTGCAGCAGCAGGCAGCAGCAGCAGAGCTGTGGCGGCGGCTGCGGCAGCAGGCAGCAGCAGGGCTGTGCCTCTCTTAGCGTCACGGATCCAACTGAGGAGTCTGGCCTCGGCCTACTACTTATATGCGTACCATCTGCCACCCCTCCAACCGAGGGTGTGACGAGGGTCGGCCCCAAGGTCCTCTGCCGGAGGGGCGGGCCCGACGAATGGGATACGAATCCAGGGGACTGGCGCGTGCCGCGCATGGCGCGTGCCGCGCGTGGCGCGTGCCGCACGTGCCCAGGGCCTCAGCCCATGTTTAGCTACAAGTATTGGAGCGAAGTTACCCGTACCGTTTGGGACTCCGAATCGGTAATACGATACGATCATGTAAGGTTACCGGCAGCGTTGGCACGCTAAAGCGAAGAAAACGTTACATACCTCCCCACTTATATTTTCACGTCCTCGGGAACGAGAAGGGGCACTACAGGAGGTCGACCCATGGGAAGCAAACCGGCGGGAAGATACTGCACGACGGAGAGAAGAGGCAATGCCTCCTGTCAGATACTCTTGACGAAGGAAGGACGATTTGCAAGATTGACCGCAGAATCATATGGACTGTACTCAGGCGCATAGCCTAGCCACGTGATAAGGTACTCACGGGACTTGCGACGCCCACGGAGAATGTCCCGGTGTGACAACATCTCCTCCACTTGATACTCTTCCTCGTTGTCAAGAACGAGGGGAGGTGGAGGCGGTTGGACACGGCCATCCGAACAATATGGCCCGAGCTGAGACACATGGATAACTGTGTGGACTTTCCATTGTACCGGTGTATCAAATTCATATGCGACCTTGCCGACCAGGCGCATTACACAGAAGGGTCCAACACAACTGGGCAGCAACTTGTGCATACCCATAGCCCGCAAGGCGAGGTGCTTAGTGCTCAGTAGCACTGGGGCACCCACGTCGAAGGACACATTCTTGCGATGTAAATCAGCATACCTGCCTTTGCCAGTTGTGAGCACTTGTAAAGAATTGCTGAGCCCTCCGCTGAGCCTTCAGGAGGTCACCGGTAAAGCTTACTACGGCCGCAACGCGCTCCGGCTTTCCACCTGCAAAGGTGATCGGGGATGCTGACATTCAGGAAGAAGGGTGTGGTTTTGGGAGTCATGAATGGCGTTCTTCACAGCATACTCGCTGGAGCAAGATACTCGTTCCAGTCAGCCTGACTACGGTCTACAAAATGCCTTAGCATGTCTGCCAATTCTCGCTTCAACCTCACTGTCTGACCGTTTGATAGTGGGTGGAAAGCTGTGGACATGGATTGCTTGTGCCAATAAGCCTGCACACTTCTTTCCAGAAGTGACCCGTGGAGCGAGGAATCGCGGTTAGACAATTCGCTCGGGTACTCCGTGCAATTTCCGTACTTGGTCCACAGACATGCCAGCAACTTGGCAGGCTTGGGGAGAGCGTGCCGTACTACGCTGGCAGGTGGCGCAAGTCCTCACAAAGACTCGACTGGACTTACAAGACCGGCCACCATAGAAGAAGCTTGATAGCTTTTCTTGTCTTTCCAATACCCAAGTGACCACTGAACTGAGGCTCATGCGTCTCTTGCATGATACTAGTGCGCAAGGCATTGCAGTTGGAGGGCGTCACCTCGCCACCACAATGGCGTCACCTCGCCACCAGAAGCCTTGGTCACAAAGTACTGTGCGTGCTTTGGTTGCTCGTGCAAACCAAGGGTCTGGGCCATACCCATCAGAAGACGCACAGACAGCTGAGAGAATTTGGTGGTGCAATGCCGAGCGGCCCCACGGGCAGGCCGCACATCTGCGGTCTGAGCCCTTGTGGCACGCAAGACAGGCGCCACAGCAGCCCCTACAATGTTGCGGCCACCGGGTCCGCAGCAGTTACGTCCAGGGTGGTACACCCACTGGATTGGAATGGTACCATACTACCAGCTCACCAAGCCTAACGCCTGCTCTTTGCTGTTGTGTGCGAAAAATGATCGACTGGCTATGGCCCGTTACAAGCGTAATCTCAGCACCATTGAGATAGCATCGCCACACTCGGAGGGCGTGCACAACAGCAAGGAGCTCTTGCTCCCCCCGTAATTGAGATGGGTTCGCCAGGACTGAGCAGGCGAGGCTCGAACGCTAAGGGGTGACCCTTCTGCAAGAGCACGGCAAATGTCGATCAAAGAGGCGTCACACACCATGTAACTACAAAGGAGCCTCTTCGAGGCAAGGCCCAAAACAGGTGGGGATACTAGAACCCGTTTTGAATCTCCTCACATGCCCGCGGGCATTTGGACGTCCACCTCAGGGTACGTCCTCACGAGTGAGCTTCGTAAGAGGAGATGTCATACTTCCCTGTCCTTGCAGGAATCCTGATAGAACATGGGCATACTGTGCAAATCCTCGAAAGGAACGCAACTGCGGCACATTCCGTGGCACTTAGCCAGTCCTTTACGTCAGTCTCTGCAGACAGATGGAGCATGATTGACTACTCTTTTTGGAGTCGACGCGAACCCCGTCTTTGCCCACAATACGCCTACTACTGGTGACATACACTTGACATACAAATGATTCTCACGTCGTAAAGGCAGCACTAGCTGCAGGTGCAGTACGTGATCCTTGGGTGTCATACGAACATCGGTATGTCATCCAAGTATACCAGCACAGAGTCATACTATGGACCAAAGACGCCCACTGTCACAGCCTGACACGGGGCTGGAAGTGTCAGAGCGGCGCACAACAAGCCAACCCAGAACCTTCCCAGGCGTGATACAAAGGTGGTGATGAGCTCTCCCTAATCGAGGAAGCAAAGCACGCTTGCTTCTCTACGATGATCACACAGATCATCAATGCCGGGCAACGGGCATTGGGTCTTGACAGTGAGCTGGTTTAGAGCTCGATGCTGGATGCACATTCAATGACTACCACAGTGCTTCACAAGGAAGCGGATGCACCATACGGCGACTGAGGAGGCTCACTATGCCCGTACTTTAGCAAGTCCGCCACTTGGGATTGCTTCTCTCAACACTCGAGGTACTCAGTCGATACAGAGGGCAAAAACGGTGGCAGAGCGCCGGACGTCATCGAGCCACGTCGGATGAGGGGGCACCCGTCCAGAGGAGTCGGTAATTACATCCAAGTACTTCGGTGACTGATTGTCAAGAGCCGCACCAGGTGAGGCAATCACACGCACTACAGAGTCAGGGGGAGACTCACGACTCAACCATCAGATTCAAGATACACAGCAAAGCTGGTTGCGTGTGAAGGTACGTCTTCATCAACAGCTGTTGGTCGCAGAGTGCAAAGATGCTGTTCCAAAGCATCCACTACAAGTCAACGCTTTGAGGTTCAAAGGCGGAGACGCGCACTCACCCAGAGTACTCCTGATGCACTAGCCAGCTGCAGGCAGTCAATTTCGGCAGCTTTCTATCAGTGTACAGGGATATTGAGCACTTAGCTGGGCTAATGGTCAAACTCTTGCAACCCAGCAATATGGCCAACGGTACAGCACTCGGGCAGGACACTGGGACCCACGTGGTCTTGTCCATGCCCGCCAAGTGTGGCATGACACGTGGTCATTAAAAACGGGAATACTGGCGAGGAATTGACCAAGCAGTGGCTGCAGAGGGCGTTGACAATATCTGCCAAGCTGGGTTCCGCAAGCTCACTCAGCCCACAGCTGTGATATCACCTAATCAACAACTGCAGAGAGTCAAGGACTTCCACTGGAAGTAGGTGACAACAAAGTGTGACTGACCAGGGCCCAAGGCCTTGCGGTCAATGAGGATGGCGGACAGCCATATTCCTCATCGCACTTAGCGCCAAGTACCATACTGCCAGCATTTGGAGTGTGCACTCATCACAAAGCAGGGTGAGGGCGCACCAGCCGCCAACACCTGAGGTACGGCAATGCGAGGACCAAAGCAGGGATCACCCATGCCGAAGCATCAGACAATACCGATCTCACCGCGAACTTCCACGACGTCCAGGGGCACGTGGTTACACTTAGGCCAGCTTAGAGCCGGTTGGACCACACCAGGGCCCACGTATCACACATCAGATAATTGGGTACTGGCCAGCTTGTGTTGCAGCACAGCTGATAGCTCATATGCAGGCAACGTCGTGGCGTGAAGTGGCACACAGGCAACTTGTCACCAAGCGACGAATATCAAGTCGGCGAGAACGAACAAATCGCCCAGGGCGCAGTGGCACACAAGCCACGTCTTGCCAGATACTTGCCAAGTCAATGGCATTCTGTACATATGGTCAGTGAGCTTGGAAGTTCCCAATTTTATGAGATCCCCAGGAGTGGACTTCTTCACTGGAGCCTGTCACAAGGCAAGGGTACCACACAGAGAGGTGGTCACATTCCCCACGCGGGATGTGAAAGGTTTGCCGTACAAGCAAGCCATACCACTATCTCAAAGCCAGGTGTTGAGGCTGCTCCTGTTTGCTCGTTAGCCAACACTGTAGGTAAAGACGACTGGGCACATTCAGTTGAATCCGGCAGCAACAGTAACAGGTAGACATGGCTGGTAGAGACGCCTGGGCACACCCAGTCGTGACTATCGGGTGCACCGGGTGGAGACAGTTGGGGACATCCAACCAAAACTCCGGCAGCACCAGGCACCTAGCCTAACGGAGATGCAGGGGTTGCTCACCTTACAACATGGGCGAGTAGTTTGCACATCTCATAGCACCCCCTACACACAGGGGTTGCGAGTAGGTCCCCTTGGACCAGCACCCTCATATTGCTCCATCAAGCGCACAACGCGCTGAGCCTCCTTGGAGTCGGACGCTCAGGGATGGCGATTGGAGCCCCGACAGCTCATCAAACCACTTCCTCGACCTCAGCAGGTTGAACAACCGGCAGAGGGGGACTAGGTGGCGCGCTTGGGTCAGCCGACTCCATGCCTTTACACCAACACACTGAAGGGATCAAGTCAGCGGCAGGTATAAGACATATTGCCGAAAACACTACCACAGTGTTGCTGAGAAAGGCCGTGCACTAGGCAAGCAAAGCAAAACATGGTAGCCTGCCATATTATACCCCTCAACAGCAAAGCTGTAAAACCAGACTTGAGGGAGGACCCAGGCAAGAGACCAGCGCCTGTGGAACGTCCCCACCCGTTACGTGCCCTTTAACCTTAGCTTAAGCGCTCACGCGTAGTAACGGCGCGCGGCCCCAGTATCGTTGGCGTGCGACACGTGGGCGACGCGCGACAGTGACGCTCGGCGCGCCGCGGCTCGCCGGAGCTGCCACCGCATGGCCGCCGGGAAAAAAATGTGACACGCCTGGCGGCGCTGCGCCGCGCAGGGCGGCACCACGCCCCGCAGGGCGGCGCCGCCGCCCTCACGACTGTATCCTCCTTGTCGAGCCCGCCTTCTCGAAGGTGGGCCTTGAGGCGAGCCTCCCAGAGACCCCTGGGGAGGGTGGCACATGAAGCACTATAAGTAGGGCTGAGACCAGCCTGAGGGCACCCGGTCCAAGTCAGCAAAGCCCACCCCAGAGAGAGGCGCGCAGCCCTGCTGCCGCCTGCTGCCGCAGCTCGTTTACGCAGGCCTGCTGCAGGCGCTGCTGCAGCCCGACGCTGCAACCCGTCCCTGCGGATCTTCATCGGCTCTTCTGAAGGTAGACTGTGGGTGCTCCCTTCAGGGACAGTTGCTGGCCCGTACCGAGAGGTGAGTCGCCGCCTGTCGGCGGCGCTTCAGGGAAAGGTATCCGTTGCGTGTGAATGTGGTGCTTCACTGAGCTAGGGGTTTGTCTCTAAACCCCAGCAACCGAATCCAATAAGGACGTCCTAACCCCTAACTGTCTGTACAGGGCTCAGAACGTCACAGCCTGGCCGACAGTCAGATTGCTGCCCACTTGCGGGACCGGGTGCTATGCCGTGCTTCATAGGCCAGCTACACACCGGACACAGGTGGTTACGCAGGCGAAATACTGACCAGGCAATGGAGATGGCCGCCAGGAAGAAGATCCACTCAGCATCTTGGAGACCCGGTGGATGTCGAAGGCGAAAGGGTGGCACACGTGCCGCTTGGCCGATGACGGCTCCGTGTACAGTCTGGAAAATTTTCCACGCTTACAGAGAAAAATTAGTCCAGAATACGGAAGGATTCTTTTGCCTAGCAGTAAAACACAATCTTTTACGTGACTGGCTAGATGCAAGAACTCCTCTGATACCAATGCAACGTGCCTGTCCCTAATCACACAGCTAGGGTCAGAACGTCCTGTTTGGGTTTCGGACATAGGGTGATTTGGAGACAACCCCCTTACAGAGTGGAACGCCAGCGCATACAGCGCACACATATGCGCACATAGCGCAGCGAAAGTCTTATCCTGAGGCACCGCCGGAAGGCGGCGACTCGACCGAGGGTCGGCAGCTGTCCCCGCAAGGGGCGCAGCCATGGTACTTACACAGAGCCAGTGGGGCCCGCAGCGACAGGCTGCGGCGACGGGCTGGGCAGCAGGCAGCAGCAGCAGAGCTGTGGCGGCGCCTGTAGCAGCAGGCAGCAGCAGCAGAGCTGTCGGGGCGGCTGCGTCAGCACGCAGCAGCAGGGCTGTGCCTCTCTTGGCGTCACGGGTACGACTGAGGAGTCTGGCCTCGGCCTACTACTGATAAGCGTCCATCTGCCACCCCCCCCCCCCGAGGGTGTGACGAGGGTCGCCCCCAAGGTCCTCCCCCGGAGGGGCGGGCCTGACGAATGGGGATACGAATTCAGGGAACTGGCGCGTGCCGCGCATGGCGTGTGCCACGCATGGCAAGTGCCGCGCGTGGCGCGTGTCGCACGTGCCCGGGGCCTCAGCCCATGCTTAGCTACAAGAAGTGGAGCGAAGTTACCCGTACCGTTTGGGACTCCGAAATGGTGAATACGATACGATCATGTAAGGTTACCGGCACTGTTGGCACGCTCAAACGGAGGAAACGTTACATCCGAGCTCCAATAAGGACGTACTAAGCCCTAACTGCGTGTATGAGAATCAGAACGTCACAGTTATCCTTTCTAAAGGGTGTGTGGAGACAGACGAGCAATGGACGACGAGAGTGCCAGATGCTCACCGAGGAGCATTAACTCCAAGACATAAATAGGAGAGCCTGCCTTAGGTGGAGCCTTGCTTGGCCTGGCCTGAAGCGCAGATGGACCCTTGAACACGAGCGAAAGCACAGGGAGGAGCTCGCACTGGCATTAAATCTGGCCACACTTAGGGCGGACCACTGACCAGCACAGTGTCCCGTCCTACGGGCTAAGCTGCAGGATGGACGCCAGTCAGGGCAGATAATGAGAGGTCGACTAGCTTCTCTTACTCGGTAGCCGCAGGTGCGATGACAGAATTTATTCAAGTATTACGCTGACTTGTGAAGTAAGGAGCCACGTAACATTCCCAGCTTTGTGAGCGCAACACATTGCTGTTAACGCTTGCTTGTTGTTAGTAAAGTTGTGGGCATACACCTTGGAACTTACCCAGGTTTTTAGACCGTTAGCTTCGTGCCGGACGGTACGTGCCGCCCTGGCACTCGTGCTGTTGTCGTCCCGTCCAGGCTCGTCCAGGTCCCCTTACATGCTTCGGCATGCTTGGCCCAGACATGCTCGGCGGCATGCGTGGGCCCGGATGCCCCGCCGGCATGTTCGGCCGGGGCCATGCTCGGCCATGCTCGGCCTTGGCTGTGACGTCCTGACCCCTATACACGCAGTTAGGGGTTAGTACGTCCTTACTGAGTTCGGACCTAGGGGATTTCGGAATCACCCTCCTACGAAGTGGAACGCCAGCGCACACGGCGCACACTTGCGCATACCGCGCAGCAGAAGTCTTACCATGAGGCACCGCCAGAAGGCGGCGACTCGACAGAGGTCTGGCTCAGTAGCTGTACCCAGATGGAGCGCAACCATGGCACTCACGGAGAGTCGGCGATGTCCGCAGCAATGAGCTGTGGCGACGGCCTGCAGCCGCAGACGACAGCAGCAGGGCTGGGGCGGCGGCTGCTGCAGCAGGCAAGCAGGGCTGTGCCTCTCTCTGGGCGTCACTGGTCCGACTGAGCAGTCTGGCCTCGGCCTCCTACTGACAGCGTTCCACCTGCCACCCCTCCCCGAAGGTGAACGAGGATAGCCACAAGGTCCGGCCTCCAAGAGCGCGGACCCGAACAATGGAATCGACTGGCACGTGCCGCGCGGGGTGCGGGCTGCGCGTTGCGCAAGCCTGACGAATGGGATACGAGTCCAGGGGACTGGCGCGTGCGGCGCGTGACTGGCGTGTGCTGCACGTGAAGCCGCGCGTGAAACCGCGCGGGAAGCGCTTACCGGTAGCATTGGTTCTCCCAAAAGGGGGGACATTAAATTGGCCATGCTTGACGGCATGCTCTGCCGCGGCCATGCTTGGCGCCATGGCGCCTGCTGGAGACGGCTCGTGGTTCCCTCGTTAGGCACGCTCCTCGCGGGCGAGCCTTGAGGCGACCCCCACGCACCCTGGAGGGAGGGTGGCACGGAGAAGCACCCGAGGCAGGAGTGGAGAGAGACCTGACCGGAGGTCGGGAACTCAGTGAAGCTCTGAGAGAGGCGCAACTCTGCTGCTGCCTGCTGCTGTAGACCGCTGCCGCGCGGCTCGTTGCCGGCTCGCTGTGAGACCTTGGCGGCGTCCCGCTAGAGGCAAGTCTGCTGCGACTGCCCCGGAGGTGGAGCTGCTGCCTAGCGGCAGCGCCACAGGGCAAGTCTTTCGCTGTGCCGGGGTGCGTCCTCGTGGCGGGTGCTTGTCCATACAATCCCCAAGCACTCAATTTCAAATTGACGCATTCGGCAGGCTTACCTGCCTGCTAAGGGCCAACCGCTACGAACCACCTTCCACATTACCTCTTGGAGAAAGTTGAAGGTCACAGAAAGGCGACAACTGCATAGTGCTTGAGTGGTAGTGCCATAGCTCATGCTGTTGGAGTTGGACTGGTTTACAATCGGACCATGAGACACGGGCAAGGTCACAAGAACCATCGTGGAGGGATCTCACATGAACAAGAGGGTCGTTGAGAGTTTTGTCGATGACAACCTAATCGTCGATAGCTCCAGGTTGTGTTCCACCTATTTAATCATGAGAAGGAAACGAAGCAAAAGCTCTTCCAGTTCAATCTGAGACAGTGGGAGGCCAGCCCAGAAGAGTTGAGGTCTGAAAGGGCCGGAGAGCTTTGAAGAAACGTACATGTTCGTAAATTTGCTGAGAGGTCATAAGCCTAAGAATCCATACAGGTCGGAGTAAAGAGAGGGCGAAGTAGCGTCGCCCTGGCGTGGGAAAGTGGGAAACAGCAGCCAAGGCGCGGCCTGCCCTGCGACGTCTCCCTATGAAAGTAGTACTGGTTAGTACGTTGGGGTTCGGACCTTTAGGTTCAACCTTTTAAGGTCAACCTTTAGGATCAACCCCTTAGGAGTGGACGCCAGCGCACACGGTCCAAATACCGCGCACACAGCGCAGTGGAAGCTGAGGCACCGCCAGGAATATCCACTGCGGGTCTGCCTTACTAGCTGTGCCGACATGGGACGCAGCCATAGCACTTACAGAGAGCCGGCGATGCCCACAGCCAACGAGCTGCGGCAACGGACTGAGCAGCAGACAGCAGCAGCAGAGCTCTGGCGCCGGCTGCGGCAGCAGGCAGCATAAGGGCTGTGCCTCTCTCTGGGTGTCACTGCACCGACCTGGTTGAGTCCGGCTTCGGCCTACTACTTAGAGCATTCCACCTGCTACCCCTCCGAATATGTGACGAGGGTAGCCCCAAGGTCCACCCTCGTCGGAGCGAGCTCGACAATGGGGATATGAATTAAAATTGTAACTGGTTCCGTTGACTGTCGGACGCTGCCGCATGCAGCGAAGCAGCAACTGGCAGATGGATTACAACTCCGGGGCGATGCCGCTCGCAGACGCAGCGCCCGACGGAAGAGGTACGACTCCGGATGATACCACGTGCAGCGAGCAGCGCCTCCCGGGCAGTACGACTTCAGGACGATGCAGCGTGCACGCGCGGCACAAAGCCCGGGGCCTGGGACCGTACTTAGCTACACACGGTGTGAATCCAAATGGTAGCCCGAACGGTAGCTAAGGTGAATTGTGTAAGGTTACTGGCACCGTTTACACTCCCAAATGAAGGGAAATGTTACCTGCCTGCAAGTGGACGCCATGCTCCGAGGAACGCTGCAGGGAGAGGCAAGCGCATCGCGTACTCTCGAGCAAGCGACCCGTGGGCATCGAAGCTGGAAATCTCGCTCTGCTGCCCTTTGCGGCGCGACAAGTGCAACAAAAGTCGTCGCCAGCAGGGTAACCTGCGTTCTTGAGCTCCTTGGCACCTACCGCTTGGCTCACGGCACAGCCACCTCCTCCAACTACTGGTGGGAACTCCTGGAATTAAAGCTCTAGGTGCTGACATTCTATTATGTCCAAGGAAGGAGTGGTTCGTGAGTAGCAAGACAAGGCAGAGGACATTATTGTTCGGTGATTCGGGTGCGTCTTCAGATCAGAAGTGCAACACGTTGGCAACCCATGCCGACAAATTGGACCTTCGGCGACACAGATGGGTCACCTGGTCAACAATTCTGCAGGGGAGTGGCGCGGAAACGCTTGTAGAAGGGCCGATGCTTGTAAGCTGGCATATGTACGGGATGTATGTAGAGACTGGGCCCCAAGGAAAGCAACAAAGGATAATATTCCCAGCGGAGGAGAGATCGTAACCACTATTTTCCTTGACTTCATACACACAAATTTGTGGGGGCCTTGAAGCAGTGGCTTACAGGGAAGGACCTAGGTATATTCTCACCTCCATCGACGAACTTCTGTCGAATTGTTGGTCTATCGTCCTCGAGGATGGGTCCAGCGTACCTAGGACCTTTGAAAGGTGGACAGCAACGACTGAGATACAAGCAGAACGATCAATGAAGGTGCTGCGATCTGACGACGGCGGGACTTACATCCTCAAGGAGTTTGCTTCGTGGCCGGTCAAGGAATCAATCACTAAAAGACGGTGCCCTGCACTTCTGAGCAGGCAGACCAGCAAAAGGTGAACAATGTCTCGCTGGAGGGTGAGACGATCATAAGCAGTAAAGGGAGGCTGTGAGCTTCCGTGAATGTTGGTTGCAAGAGCAGAGTACCTGCTTGCAAGGTGCATCATGAAAGCTGTGGAGACATGCCAGAGGAGGCGTGGACAGGCAGGAAGCTGGATGTCGCATACCTCAGGGTCTTTGGCTGCGACGCGTGCGTACCATAACATTCTCTCAACTACGCAGAAGACTCTATGACAAGAGTATGAGGTGCATCTTTTTGACTATGAAGGAAACAGCGACAAAACAAATTTCGTGATCCTGCGAGCAAGCGCGTTATACTCAGCAGAGATGTTCTCTTCGACGAGAGAGGGGGCAGGTCAGAGGACGTTGGAGCAGGAAGAGGGGACTCGGTTGCGTTGGAAGGTAGGACCTGCAAATCCTGACTCGTTGGAACCTATTCAGCATGGACATCTTATATCGGAGGAATTTGCTGTGCAAGAGAAACCCATCACAACCCCTCGAGAAATTGACAAAATGGAGAATGAGGAGGACACTGTACCACAGCAGCAGCCTGAAAACGTTGAAAACATATCGCAGCTGCAGCATCAGCTCATGGGATAAGTAGAGTGCGACGTCCAGCACGCTTCTATGTGGTTTGCAGCTTCCAATGAAGAACTTGTAACTATGGCGCATGCACGACCGCTCTATTCAACAGTAAGAGCTAGATGTGGCAGCTGAGGGAGCTGCACTCATAAGAAGACAACGAGTAGTGGAGCTGGTGGACTCACCAGAGGGTAGACAAGCCATTGGCGGCTGCAATTGGGGTTTGCGGCAGAATGTGGGTGCAGATGAGAAGCAGTGCGGCAGGCTGCTTGCCATAGGATAAGTACAGGAGGAGATCCATTGACAGACCTTTGCGCCAGTAGCCAAGTATTACCGAATCAGTGTGCTGCTAATGAGCTACAGTGATGGACCTGGAGGTGCATCAGATGGATATGAAGACACTTTGCTCGATGAGGAGTTGCAGATCTAATATGTAGCAGCCAGATGCTCTTGAATAAGCGACAAAAGTCGTGATCAAGCAAGCTTAGAAAGCTGCCTTCAAAGTGGAACACCGAAATAGACCGTGTACTCACGAGGGCGCGATTTGCCAAATGCGCGAACTGTACCAGTATACCTGAGACATCACAGCCTGTAGTATCGCTAGGCCTATAAGGTGATAGACCCGATATCTCGCTGATGATCTTAATTTACTTCGTCTAATCCGGAGATTGTTCGTAGGGTACGAAGCCAAGTGTGCCACATATATATCGATATCAAGAAGGTGTCCTACCTGCTGAGCATGCAGATGGACAGAGGTAGGACGCGGAGAAGCATCAAGCTGGTCGGATATGCTGAGCAGGTCAGGCGCTGAAGCTGTTCGCATAGAGACAGGCCACCTATGGACTTAAAGTATAAACTGGCAAGGGATTGGGTCCTTAAAAAATGTCAAGCATATCCTACCAGCGATCTGCCATCCCTTTGGCATGCTTGCCGGTGCTTGACGGCGATCGAGCCGAGCTGCAGCAAGATCTGGCCTCGTGCCTGTCATCAGATACGATACCGTATATCCTGGCTGTTCCCCGCTGCTGCTGCTGCTGTATACATGGCTGGACTGTCAATGCATCAGTGATGGCTCGACAGATTTATGGAGACTAGACACCTCATCGGGCTGACATGTCTGGTTGTCAATGCCGCATAAATGGCTTGACAGATGCCTGGACACGGAACACTGCACCAGGCTGAGGACCGAAGGTCACTTTTATCCTCAAGCTGAGAATGGCCGACCCGGAGTCATCAAGCAAGACAGCATGGCAAAACAAAGCGACAGTGTTTGGTATAATTAAAACGAGAGGCGACCGTGTTTGACTTAATTTCTAACGGCACCATCAGTAGTTGTTGAAGTTGACGTCGACGTGGACGTCGATGGACGCACCTAGCCCGTTGGAAGTAGAGCGTCAGTGAACATTGACGGGGCATCGGCTGGTGATTGATGGGGCACCACCACCATGTTAGTCGGTGGTGGCTGACTGAAGGAGTAATTTGTCGGTGGTAGACCCTTGATAGCGGATGGAAGAGCTCACTCCTTGATAGCCGTCAACAGGTCGTTGACAAGTCGTCGACGGATGATGTCGGTGCACTGATTGATCTGGGCCCGTAGGGCCTTATACGCGGAGACCAGGAGTCCGTCTAACCGTAGGGGGTGATCCGAGATGGAAGGGGGTTGAGTTCTCCACCCACCCTCGGGCCCATCTGCATAGAACTCGCAGCATGTTTGCTGACTTCACATCATTTGTAGCCCCATCCCAATAATTCCCTGCAATGCTTGCTCCAACGGCATCCCGGGCTCGGCGATCAGCTCGCGTTTGTTATACATGCAGCATACATGGCCGCCACTCACGCAAGCATGAGAGGCTTTGTGGCCGGCTAAATAATTAAAAGAGGGGTAAACTTTTCCTAAATCTTCACTCAGCATTCCTGAGAGTAGCAGTCCTTCCAGAAATATAACTTCGTAATAAGAAGAGCAAGCACACTCAGTTATGTGACCAGTCTTTGCGGAAACACATCGAGGGGCCGAGGTCAGCTTGATATTGCCAAAATGCTCAATTGCCAAAATTGCTCCCGACAGCTCGACGAAGGGTGTATGCATGCTGGTATTACAGTTGTGTACGGCACTTGGTCTGATGATATGTAGAGTCGTACTCAGTAGAGTGACAGTGTCAGCGACTTCGAAGTCTTGTCTCTCCGGGTATCTGTCAAGCCTGCCCTGCATCAATGATGTTCCAGCTATGGACATCAGTATGCATGGTGTTTACAAACTGGTGGTTTGCCCTTCCGGCCCAGTAACACTGGGGCCAAAGTTCCTCACCGAAACCAGCACGACTTGGGAACGAGCTCTGACTTCACCTCCTCGACGTTCTCCTACCTCGGGGACGCAGTCCGGCCGCTCCTTCCAGCGCCCGGGCTTATACCTCTGCCCATTGCCAACCATGGTCGGCAATTGGCTATTTAGTGTTGTCAGCCCGACACTCTTCCTCTGTTCATTGGAGCTGTGGCTCCTACTCTGTGGCCATTTAGCGAACTTGGGCTTCTGCCACTATTCACCGTGCTAGGGCTTCTACAGCTACGTACACTTGTGATGCATTCCTGCAGGCACATATGACAAGGGAAGCTGGCCTCCAAGATGGCAACACTCACAGTGGCTTAATCGTAATGCACGCGGTCACTTATGTGGGCTCGCTTGCTTTAGAAGTGATCTACAGAAGGCACGTGGCATTGAGCACGTGAGAGCACCTAATGACTACGACTGTAGAAAGAGGTGGCAAGCTCGCCTCGCCGTGCTTTCCCGAATGAAAGGTCGACGGCGAGTCAACCTTAGTTTTGTGGATGCTGGACTCGTAAGGCCGTTGGCACGTAAGAGCTCCTAATGACACGACTGTGAAAAGAGGTGGCCAGCTCGCCGTGCTGTGCTTTCTCAAAAGTGAAGAGTCGATAGCGCGTCAATCTTTCATTCTTTTGGATGCTGGTCACATAAGGCCATTGCCGGCCAAACTCCATCTCCCCCACAGCACGATGCAAGAGTGCTAGAAGTGCTCGCAGGCTTCAGAATACCAGCTCGATAGCCACAAGCCTCACAGCTTCGGAGCTCATAGAAGTTGATTATGTCACCGTGCACACAACGAGCAGCTGTCTGAGGCAATGTTAAGGTACCACAGGCAACGAAGTGAAAGGAGTGACCCATCAAGGAGCTCAATCTGCAGCTAGATGTCTTCTAGTCAAGAGACGAGCGTGATAACGCCACCAGAGGCAGACGTGCAGCAATCACGCAATTGGGGAAAATGATACATTATAATACATTCATGTTGTGCGTACAGTCAGCTGGACCAAGTTCAGCACGGCCTTAAATGCAAGCACTAGAAAGCTGGTATGTGAAGCGTATAGACCAGTGGGCCTCATACATACACTCTCATCAATGGTTCACACCACAAAAACAGATTCCCATGTTTGGATTATAGTACGGAGGTGTTAGCGCTGCAGTCCTAGCCAAATTTACATGAAATAAGATCGCACAGGGGAGGCCTCCATCTAGGAACTATTTAGACCTCAACGTGCGTACTCAAGGAGAAGAGAGACACGTGTATTGCTCGAGGGGTTATCCCAGTAAGTACAAAGACAAGCACATCCACAGATGTACAACATCTGCTGATTAGCTAAACCGCTAATAAGCACGGGTCCGCCAGTAGAGGTCGCTGCTCGAGGCCCACATACTGGACGGCAAAGCCCAAGCCCTTCTGCCACCAACTAAAGATTGCCCAGGGCTCAGGTGGAAAGCACGAGCTTGCTGTGAACAGGCCGTCACACGACGGCGCAAGAACAGCATGTCTGCTGCCAGCAGGCCCATCTGAGCCTGAAGTACGTCCTGACGTCGTGCATAACCTAGATAATCAATATCCCCGAGTAGGGTATAGAAAAGGGGGACAAGAAGGAGAGAAGGAAGGAGGCCACAACTCTATGTCGAACCTAGCACTTACGTCCCTTAGTAGCTCCCCTGCGCCTATGGTACTAGTCATTAGGTTCTTATTAGTCATCAGTTTCCTCTGTGATGGTTGGGCCCCTTCCCTCAAAGGCGTATACATCCATCAAGGGCGCATACCCACATAGCCAGGAGCAACAGATTGCAGATTCTATACAAATGTGTAAATCACAAGTGAGACTCAAAGGAAGGCAATAAGTAAAAGGCAAACTCCGTCGGTGATTGCAACAATGTACATTCTTGGTCTGTCGGCGACCAACAGCCAAGGACAGCAAAGCCATGTAATTCAGTAGATCAATTAACAGGCAAGATGTGTTTGTGTGACACATGGTGCACTTCATATCATGATCAGAAAGCTCAAGGTGCAACCATGACCGACCAGTGCCAACATGGCAACATCATACTGGCCTGAGACATACAACCAAGCACACATCGTCAGAATTCAGAAGCAAATGAACTGGACTTGCTCTTGATAACGTATGTTTGCATCAGGCAAGCAGTGGCTGTGTCATGGCTGCAGCAACTAAGGTCAAAGGTCCAAGCAAACATCGTCGAGAAACTCACCTCGTCAATCATAGCTTGCGTTAAGAAATTTAAGAAGCTCGCTCCGATTGCTTTCGGCGACCTTGTCCTCCTTTGTCTTTTCCACTTTGAGTTGGATCTGCACAAGGCACGCCAGATGTGGTCACCTGCAAAGTCCACTGTCCAATATGAGCTACTGTGAAGCTTGGCAAGCACTAGCACATCTTCCACAAGGCATTTCTGTCTGTCTTGATATGCATACCTTCTTGCCAGATATTACACTGCGACGTGCTCCGTGTCTGTCACCGTCACTCTCTAAGAACTAATCACCCACCTCGCACCCAACAACTACAAACAAAGCAATCAATCGGGGCTATCGTGCCCAGTGCAGCCTGACCAACGCGAACAGGGTGCGACACATGCACATGCTTCCTTGAGAACGTGGATGCACTAAGATGAAAGAGTCATTGGCTTCTCGTGAGGCACAATTAAGTCCAGCGCATGCTGATGTAGGAGCTAACGGGCATTGACTAAGGGAGCCGGTTGCCGCAAGCAAAAGCCTGTGCAGCCAACGCTGCAGCGCAGCAGGCAACCTCAAGATGGGCGCAACGATTGGGTGCAAGCGAATCTGGAATTGTACCTTGGAGAGCTGTACAGGTCCCGGATCTGGGCCAGAGCTACCGTGTGGTGCGCGCTTTTTGTGCCGCTGGGCTCCAGATTACGCAGCACGGAGTGCTCCCAGGTATCAGAGGTGCGGATGCCGTAGGCTCCCACATGTACTTTCGCGGCAACAAAGTGTAGGCAGGAGAGGGCTGGGCTGCAGAGGAGCGAGCCTCGGTCCTGCTTGGCAGGACTGCACACAAGCATGCAGGTAGCCGCTGCTGGCGCCTGGTGCAATGCGCACCTCGTGTTTCCCGCGAGTGCCATCTGTGCGGGATCTGTGCTCTCTCCTGTGCCTCTCCCGCGGCTCTTCGCTTCTCCGGCGCTTCGCCTGGCGCACGAGCACGCAGGGAGAGGTGATCGTGGGAAGCCGGAGGCCGGATGCTAGGGGGGGCCCGACCGCGTCGGGGAGGGACAGACGACGGTGATACGGCGAGAGGGCGTGGGTGTTGCGAAGGAGGGGGAGGGCAGGCACCTTCTTGGAGGAGCCAGCGCCGGCGGTGGAGCGGCTCTTGCGGCGGCGGCGGGCGGCCGTGCGCTCGGAGTCGCTGCTGCCGCTGCCGTCGCGGGAGCCCGGGGCGGAGGCGAAGGCGGCCTTGTCCCGGCTGGCCGCCCGCCGCGGGCGCTAGGAGGCGCGGTAAAAAAAAAAAAAAAAAAAAAAAAAAAAAAAAAAAAAAAAAAAAAAAAAAAAAAAAAAAAAAAAAAAAAAAAAAAAAAAAAAAAAAAAAAAAAAAAAAAAAAAAAAAAAAAAAAAAAAAAAAA
>WELB01000084.1:0-24750 GCA_009602725.1 Spirogloea muscicola | reverse complement strand
GCCCCCCCCCCCCCCCCCCCCCCGGCCCCCCCCCGACTGCAGGCTCTCTCGCCCCTGTGACGACGTCCCCACCCCCCGTCGGGCTGGGCCACGCTGACCCCCGTCCTCGCGCCTCCCGCTCCTGCCAGGCCGAGCTGGCGGCGGTGCACGCCGAGATGACGAGGCTGCGCCAGCAGCAGCTGCAGCAGGAGGCGCAGCAGCTGCAGGAGGCGCAGCAGCAGGTGGCGCAGCAGGCGCAGGCGGCGCAGCTGCAGCAGGCGGCGGCGGCCGGGCAGGGCGTGCTGCAGGCCGCCAACCCCTACTCCCGCCTGCCCATGCCGTGGGGCGGCATGGGCCCCGCGGTCGGCATCGGCCACATCCCGGGCTTGGCGGCGGTCGAGGCGACGTCCATGGACATGACCACCTTCCCCGGCAGCCAGGGCACGTACTCCGCGTCCAGCAGCAGCCACCTCTCCGCACTCTCTCTCCTCCCGCCGGACCTCCCTCCCTGACGCGCCTCGCCCTTGCGCCCCGACAGCTGGCCTGCCTGCCACCTCCCCCTCTCACCGGGGCAGGGTCTGCGAACTGAGAGGTCAGGTGCTCGGCTCTCCGCCGCACTCCCAGCTTGCCAGAGGCACAGCCTGGGGTGCACGGCGGCTTGCCTCGAGCCTGCTTCGTCCCCGTACAGCATCAGTTCGCACACCCTGCTTCCAGGTACACTTGAAACCCCACCCCCTTTGGCACCCTCAGAGGCCTCCACTCCTCAGGCGGACAGGATCGAGCGAACCCCATTTCCTTGTACATCCAGGGCTCCTAGACATTGTACTCGTCAATGACAATTGCACTGTGACTCAGCGCCCACAAATTTGTCAACCAGAGGTCGAACACCTCGGCTGCCGATATCGTACATGGCCTGCCGCAATAGGGCCCCGCGTGCTCTATGACTCGATCAATTGGTGCTATTCGTCCCAACACTTCTGGTGAACAGTCGGCCAAAGTCTTGATGGTGGCCAGCCGGTCAAGTACCGCAATCTGCACGGGACGTGAGGTGCCTGCCGAGTGCACAGCCACCCCTTGATAGCAGACGCGTGGGTGCATCACAGAAGGCCGACCAAGGAGGCGGCAGGTCCAGTCAGAGGCGCCGCTGCTGGCAATTGGGGCTGGGCAGCAGGCCGCCGCTCCTCCAGTTGCTCCTCGATGAAGTTCTTCAGTCTGCATCGCCAGGTCATTCTGTGCACTCAAGCCCCATGCCTCCCGATCCATTGCTTCCAGACTGTCCGAAGGGCAGACATGCATAAGGGGTGCACCACACAAATGCCTTTGGGGGTGTCGCAGCAGTCAGTGCCATACCCGAGGCTGGCAGCAGGGTCGGGAGAGGCTACTGTAAGTCGCAACTGAGTCCGGTCGGCTGGATCAGTCTCCACTCGCACCTGCACCGGAACGCCCAAGGATACCGATGACATCATGTCCTGGTCCAGGCAGTGCTTTGGCAGGCACGAAAGGCAGGACTGCTCTGATGACAAAAGGCTCACCAGAAGATAGACAGCACCCCCAGCCTCTGTCGTCAGCGCGGTGGCAGCCACAAGGTTGTTGGGATTGGGGTCCTGCATGAGGGAGCGCCCAAAACAGGAGCCGTGAGTAATCTGCTCAGGCTCACATGCAACAAGCATTTCTCAGCGCAGCACCGGTACCGTCGTGTCTATCTGTGGAAAACATGCATGCTGAACAAATACGACAGGAAGAGAGTGCCCCCGAGGCGCCGAGGCACTACCAGCCCTGCAGTGACACCGATGTGGAGACTATTGAGGAGGTCTGCCATGGCCGGGAGAAGAAGAGGTTTCACTCCTCGTAGCTGCCAGCCAGGCGACGAAGCAGCTAGCTTCAGTCCGACTGAGATCTGCTCGCTTTCATGTGGTCTTGGGATCAGCAGACTGGACAGCAGTGTGCGCATGTTGAACAGCGTCGAGCAGTCTGGGGCACACTCACCACATCCTGGAGCTTCTGAGGGGGTCCAGCGAGCACCTTCCACCGAGCAAAAAAGTCGGCTCCAGATAGAGGCGCCGCTTGTAAAATTTTGCTCATCACAACCGGCAGCCGAAGCCTGACAGTCACCTGCGACCATCCTTCAAGTCCGTCAGCCACTACGGCCACCAGTCAAAAGATGCTGGCAGGGACCGAGGGTCGGGCACAACTGCATCGGCGAGCTGCTCACCAGCCTTGAGTAAGAGTAGCTGAAATCGAGAACAGGCACCTCCCACTGCGCCTGCACAACGCCCACATCGATGGGCACCTGGACCTGCACATCCAAGCACACTGGAGCTGATGAAACCTGTGTTCAGGGTAGGTGGCATGGCACCAAGCTGCCGCACTCTAGTGGTGTCAAGAGGAAAGCTCCGACAAGGCTTGCCTGAGAGCGTGGTGGGATGGTAGCCGGGAAGGGCGCCACGACAATGCGCAGGGCTGGTGATGGAGGCGTCACAAGTGTGGCGCGCACATCGGTCAAGCCAGCGGTGTGCTTGTTGCCCAGATACAGCATCAGTCTCCCATCAGGCCCTCGCCACTCTGCCTTGACCCCGATCTGGCCACATTGCAAGAGGAGTCAGAGAGTCACCGTGCACCACCCACGATCCATTGGCAGGCTGATACGCTCGGCCGAGCAGCTGACCTGGATGAAGGCATCCTCGTACAACACACCGCTGTCCTTCATCACCAGAGCCTCAAACCAGTCGATGATGCTTCCAAGGGGCTGCGGTCCACATGACGTGCACAGTTGTCCACGTTCAAAGGCAATCCGGGAAGCTGATGGCAATGCAACCAAGCCTGGACTTTGGACGGAACGAAGAGATGTGGAATGTTGTGTGCCTGAACGGGAGAGTCAGCTGGGGCATCGTAGAGAGCGAGGGCAAGGCCAGAGTCGGCGTCAAAAGCGGCTCCGGCAGGTGGTGGGGGAACGGGTGTAGGAGCCTCAAGAGCCAGCAAGCCCAAGTCCACCAAGAGGTCCGGGGCAGGAGCCGGTGGTGGCCGCTGCTGTGAATGTAGAGGGGGCGCCTGCGGCAGGGGCGCTGCCTGAGCTGGCACGTAGCCGTTGGTGTCCTGCCGGCACAGCAACGATTGCTCATTTCCTCTCAGTCGCTGCCTGCTCGGCAATCCTTGCCTGACTCGAGGTGCCGAGTTGGAGGGCAAGGCTCTGCTACCTTTCGAGGAACCAAGGACGGCAGTGGAGGACGGGGAAGTCCTCCATTTGCGGCAGGAGCTGGAGTGGCCAGCACGAGGGCATTGGACACAGCCTGCTGCCTGAGCTTGGCTGCGCTGATATCTGCAACATCGCCCTCCGAATCCTCCGCTTTTCGGAGAAGCGAACTCTGGAGCAGGAGGGAGTGGGTGTGAGAAGGTGTGCTGGATTGTCGACTACTGAGCTGCAATCTCATTGTGATGTTTGCATTGCATGTTTCACAGAGGATAACACACCTGCCGCTCTGGGAACTTGGGCATTTCGGCGAGGATGTCCACCATGGAAGCCCCCCTTGTGCTGAGGACCACATACTCTGCTGCACGCTGCTGTACTTCTGCGTCCACCGAGCTTTCGTGCCTGCCCAAACAAACATTCCACCACATCTTAGCATTGACATCATCTCCGGAGTCTTGCACCGGTGTGTGTACAAGTGTTGGGCTTCAGGCTCCCTTGTGATGGAACGTGCACTCACTTCTGGAAAACAGAAAGGATCTGGGCCTGCAGCTCCGGGTCAGGAGGCTGTGAGTGCAGCAAGATCTTTGCATAAGCGGAGAGGAGCAAGGCCTTGGTCGGGGTCCTGTCAGACATAAGCAGAGAGGGCATCCAACCACGTTCTGGTCAGCTGCATGCAGGAGGCAGCTGATAGTGTGCGAGCGTTGTTGATCACGTTCAGCTCATGTCATGCTTGCCAAGACTGCAGCAGCTCACGCAGCGGTGGGAAACTTGTCGTGGAGAACGGCAAATATCTCCTTTGGTGAGCAGCCTGGCTGTCTGCTGAGGAGGTGGCTGTACTCCCCAAGGATGTAGCCCGCGGCCTGCATGGCGTGGACAAGCAGGTGACAGAGAGGGTGTGACAATTGAATGTGCTCATGCTCAGAGAGAGGCGTTGCTGGGTGCGTGGCGAGAGAGGAGCGCTGTCTGATGATCAGCAATGGAGCACCTTGACCATTGTCTCGTGGACTGCAGGCTTGTCTATGTAGGACAGCACCTCCCTGGCTGCATAAGCCTGCACAGGCATGCCACAATTATGCATGAGTCAACGGCAAACAGCTGACTTCAGCTCCAAATTATCACGCGTCCTGCTAAGAAACCGAGGTCAATCCACCCTGACTTTTGACAGCGAGGAGCGGCAGCAGGATGTAGAAGCTTCGAAATGGTGACCGGCCGCATGTCAACAGTACCTGCAGGTCTTCGTTATTGGTCACAAACTGCACCACCCGGTGCCAGATGTCGTCACTGACGAAGTCCCCGGCCTTCTCAATAAGTTGCAGTATGACGTCCACGTACCACGACAGATTTGGTGCAAACTTCTCTGACAGAATGGCTATCTTCACAGCAAGTTCCTCCCGTATTGCAAAGTCCGACGTTGAGAGGTACTGCACATGATCAGCAGCGGTAAGTGCTGTGCAATGGCAGATTGCAAGTGACCCGGTCAACATGTTCCAGGCTCTCAGTGGGTGCTTGTAAGGATCACCAAAGCACACCTGCAGAAGCTCCTCCACAATCTCTTTGGCGTTGCTCACATCGCACATGCCGTAGAGAAGGTCCAAGGCCCTCCGTCGTATACTGCACAACACAGATCCCGTTGCGCAGACCACATGAGCCAGTTGCAAATGACCCCTGCTGGGCAGATAATCAATTCGTAGCGCACCATATCCGACCAGACCTGATATCAGGGTCCTTGAGCGAGGTCAGAATCTGTGCTTGGTGACGACGGATGCCATCCTGCCCGTCCACCAACTGCAGCATGCGCGTCATGGTTTCCTGGGAGACAAGGGGGTGCCAACACAGGTGCCAATATATCTCAATACTCGGTGTTGATGATACTTGCTACAGACTGAGGAGCCCAAAGTCTGTGCACTGCTTTAGGAGGGGGCAAGCTCCATAATCGCAGTTGGACTCACAAAGGGCCCTGTGGTGAACACTGCTGAAAGCTAGCTTCTCACCAAGCCAAGGTAGCGGACATTGGGCTCGCGGATGGCTATGAAGCGGCCCAGGAGAGAGACGCATTGGGCCATCATGTCCTTGTCCGCGTCCAGGTACATGATCTGTCACAGGCCCAAGCGAGTTGCAAGAACAATGAGGAGAAAGCCCTTTCGCTATCAAGACTGCGAGTTGCAGCAGACTTGTCAACAAGGCCGCAGGCGACAACGGACACCGAAGTATGTGGCTACTTGCAACTTATGGGGCTGCAGAGGAGCAGGGCATGCAGCCTCACCAGCGCCAGAGCTTCAAAGAGGACAGCGTGGGCAGCGTTGTTTTTGTTCACATTCTTCACCACATCCGTGCTGGTCAAAATGCGATGCAACACCTGCCGTGCGCGCAGCAAGGACAGGAGGGTTGCGTGCTCATCAGGCTGCCTGATCCCATTGAAAAGTGCAGGAAGCCCATGCACGTGGACTGCAAACAGGACCTCTCCCTCAGACTTACCTCAAAAAGGGATCGTCTGAGGGCTGGATCCTCAATGGCCGGAAAGTACTGCAGCACTCGCATCGTCTTGACCTGTCGGCTCACAAGGGTCTGCTTAGGGGAACCAGATCCAAATCACGATCACACCTGAGGTGCGAGTGCCTGGAAGCTGAAGCACTTGCAGGGTGGCCCTACCTGGAGCCAAGGAGAGGGAATGCCATAGTACGCGTAGTCTTGGGGAATGTCTTGGGACCGCGTGAGGCGCTCCAGAATCCGCACACAGCGAGGCACGCAAGCGTGGTAAGCCTCAGCCGAGTTGGAAACCAGCGCCACAAGGAGGCTCATGGCTGCTGTCAGCACCCCCAGGTCCCGCTCCTCCAGCAGCACCGCCATCTTTTCTGGCCTGCAGGCCGCCAAAGGCACACGGCTCGGCCTCGTGGAACGATATTCCTGGATTGACATGAGTCATGCAGAAGCAGCGGGGAGCAGGCAGACTGCGCGAGGCGCCAGCCAGCGCAAGCCCTCACCAACCCTCGGTGTTGACGACATCCTGATTCTTGCGGAACAGTCGCAACAGGCACAGGGCCGCCTTCTTGCGCACAAGTGGCCTGCAGCTGTTGGACACCTGCACGATGTGACACACTAGCCTCAGCAGCGTGGTCTCTGAGTCCCGTTTCCCGATGTAGGGAGGCCCTGCCAGCCCTGCCTGCCAGCCTGGCTCCCTCCTGCAAAGCGGCTTAGCTTGTGACTGCCACATGTCCGCAGTACATTCAAGGAGATTGCCTCATGCATCGAACACCCTCTGACGTGGTCTTTGCACTGAGCAGGCGACGCTGAGGTCACAGAGCTACTGGCTTGGCGCACCAGCAGCTTCTGCACGTCTGGTGCGAGCGACTCCGAGAACTCCTTGCCGCCCACGTTGCCGACCTGCACCGCAGCAGGCACACAGCTTCGTGTCATCCTGGCAGCCGAAGAGCCGAGGGCCTGGCTGCAGCAGCAGCTGCGCCCCTGCACTCACAACGTCTGGGGAGGACAGTGGAGGGCTGTCCAGCTGCGCACCATGGTGAGGGCAAGGCACTGGAAAGTCTCGTGACGGCCCACGATGTCATTCCGCACGGTGTTGATGACGAGGCGCAAGAAGTCGTGATTCTCGTTCAGCAGGCATGCGGTCACGACATATCCAACCTGCGTGGCAGCCGCCCTCGCCAGCGGCGAGGGAACGCATGAGGGCTGCGCGTGGGGCCGCTCTCAGGTGCTGGATCAAGGAGCTGCCGAGATCGGGGCAGCGCCTTGGGCCCACGGCATGCATGGCGATGCCTGTGTGAGCGAGCTGGGGCCTGGGGCTGCACGACGAGCAGGCTGGAGGGTGCGCGACCTGCTTCTCGGCGTACTTGGGGGCCGAGATGAGGGCCACGGCCTCCATGTGGCCAAAGTCGACGTCGTAGCCGAGCATGTAGATGTACAGCATCTTCCACACGTACTTCTTCTTCTCGTACGGCGTCATGCTCTGGCAGGGGCGGGGGCAGCGGCATCAGCTGGGTCCGTGCCAGAGAGTTGTGGCGCGGCCGCGGGAGGCCGAGGAGGGTGCGCACCCGCTCGGCCTTGAAGCGCGTGCGGAGATTGGCGAGCTCCTTGTCGACGCGGGCGGCCTCCGCCTCCTTGTTGGCGCAGTTGCGGATGTCGGAGATGAAGACGGAGAGGCCACGCATGCCGGACAGGGCCATGGCGCTCGGCTGGTGGTGATCCGGGGGGGTTCTAGGGTTCTGGGGGTCAGGGGAGAGGCTGGGGGGTGGCCAGCTGACGGCTGACGGCGGGGACAGCGGCGCCGAGGATGCGGGAGGAGGTGCTGTTCCCCGGAGCGGGGCCAGCTGTTCTTTTCTGGGCTGGCTCTTTTCCAGCCCCTGTCCTCAATGGGCGAGCCCTTCTCTCTCGCTGTTGCAGTGGTGCCACCGAGCGCGGACGCCTCGACCGCGGAGCCCAAGACCAGATTGACCGGGGGCTGTGAGAAGAAGCGCGCGCCCATAGAGAGGAGGGGCTGGCAAAGCCGGCCCAAAAAAGAATGGACAATGTCCAAAGCCAAAGAAAAAGGAGCCGGAAAAAAGGACTACACTACAAAACACTGCAGAACACAGAGACGATGCAGGGAAGCTCAGTACCCACGAGTGAGCAACATCAGGTCTGAGTAGCTCGCTGCAGGGAAAGAGGCACTCCGCCGTGACCCAGAGGCGGCGGCCATAGCACGGCCTGCGCGCGTGTGGACGGCGTGGGCAAGGGAGAGGTCCAGCCCAAAGTAATGGACAGTCTGAAGGAGCCGGATGGAGCAGAAAGCAAGGTACTGAGTGCTAAGACGGCAGCAAGGGGACTCTTAGTAACCTCAAGTCAGTAGATGCAAATTAGAATAGCTAGCAGGCAGGCGGATAGATGTTGCCCTGACGGAAGCCGGAGGCCGCAGCCAAAGCGTGGCCTGCGCGCAAGTGAACTACAAAGGCAAGGGACCGCCGCACAGAAATGGCCAAGCGCATCCGGAAGACTTGAGCGAGGGACCCGGCGACATTGAAGCCAGGCTGCTCGCTCTGCTGCCCGTGGCGGCGGGCCACTGCACGCCGCGCAAGGTGGTGAAGAAGGTCAAGCCATTTTGTCCCAGAAAAACATTTCTTTCTGTGGACGTCGACGGCAAGTGGAACAAACTCGTCTCCCACTGGGTGATCCGAGTATTGCCGTGTCTTGACGGCCGCCGCTTGGCGGACGGCGTAGCCCGCCTCCTCCGACGAGCGTTTGGCGCTCTTAGAATCAAACGAGTCAGTGGTAATCACGTCGGCAATGAGCCGTAGTTCCCAGCGGAGCGCGCTGGCGACGAGATCGACGCGCCGGGTGTGAAGGCGGCCATCCGGCTCAGCAGTCAAAGGCATGATGCTGGAACTCTCCAACGCCACTGTGTAATCGGCCTCGACAAAGATGCCGAACATTACGTTCCAGAGCAGGTCGTGTGTGCCGGTCCGCTCCCCTCCCTGTGTGCACCTGAGCATATGGGCTGCCAACGATGCCGCGTCTGCGCTGCGCTCGCCGCACTTGCACTGCTGTACCCACTTAGGCAGGGTGGGTGTAGGCCGAGAAGGCGGTGCACAGCCGTGCGGAAGGCGTCGTCCGGCATCCGGAGCGCGTCATACATCGGCAGGGCAGATAATCAAGCTGCCGCCCCGGTGAGGATGCCGAGAGCAGCCGCACGCGTCCCCGGAGGTCGTCCAGATGCAAAAGCCCCATTGCTGCGGCGGATGAGGCCGCATCATACCCTAAATCCTAAACCCAAATCCCATGAAGCGAGCTTGGGCCCGGAGGTCGGCCGTATGTGCAAGGTGCGTGAAAGGGACGGCCCGCGGCACCAGGGCGGGGTGATCCGCGAGCAGCGCATCCCGGGCAGAGCGGAGAGCCGCCTGGAATGGCAATGTGCCGGTCTCCACGTGCGCTGCCGCCTGCTCCAGGAGGCGACCCCCATGCAGGATGAAATGCTGGGCCACCGAAGCCGCAACCTTACCCAGCTCCTCAGGTGTGCTGCCCGGCAGGCACGAGCCAGCGGACGGCAGCCCAGACCCCCGCGGCTCACAGGCAAGGGAGGCCTGTTGAACCGCAGCCGGCGTCTCCAGGAAGGCCTGGTGTTAGACCAGGGCCGCTGTGCTGGCCAGGATACCTGCATCGAAGGTTGCATAGGCGGCCTGCGCCGCCGGGGAGCGGGGGAGGGCTCGAGCCAGGTACAGGGGACATTGAGCAATGCTCTGCGTCAGCATGGCGAGAGCCAGCTGCATGTCGTGCAGCTCAGGGAGGCGGGCCGCCGGCTTGAGGTGCTCCTGCAGCTTGCCGCGCAGCTGCTCGTCCACAAAGGCGGGTGAGCCCAGTGGAACCCCGAGGAGTGTGAGGCCCCCGGCTGGTGTCTGCCAGCCGGAGGGCAGGCGGAGGAGGGCTGGCAAGCCTTGCGGTTACCAGGCGCTGCCCCTCGCTGCACGGATGTCCAGGCCGATCTCCTTCAGCTGCTCCTCGAGGGTGTCGAAGGCTGCCATGACCTCGTCCGGCGGCCCCACCAGCGTGGTGACGTCGGCATAGGTGGGCATGAGGACGCCCGGGTGAGCAGCTGCCGTCGCCTTCAGGGCGCGGTCATGCGCCAGCGCGTAGATAAACCCCGCCACTGGGTCCCCCTGACGCGTGCCTGAGGTAGACTGGAGGACCTCCACGCCGCAGGTGCAATTCCGCCAGAGGAGATCACTGGACTGGCCGTAGCCGAGCCGGAAGAACGGCAGCAGGGTGGGGAAGGCCTCACGGAGAAGTGCGCGCCCATAGAGAAGAGGGGCTGGCAAAGCCAGCCCCAAAAAGAATTGACAATGTCCAAAGCCAAAGAAAGAGGAGCCTTCTAAGCACAGAAAAGAAACGAAGCAGCTACGGAAGCACTTAGTAACCTCTGCTAAGCAGCCTCAGGTCGGAGAGACTGGGTTCCTGGAAGCGGGTCCCCTGGCCAGAGCCAGAGGCTGCAGCGAGGGCTCTGCCTGCACGCAGGTGCAGCGCGCGGGCCATAGACCTCTGCAGCGAGACGGCCAAGCGCATGCGGTACACGTGCGCTAGCGACCCTGCTGCATGGGAGTCCACCGGCTCCCCATGGAAGCGGCGGGCAATGGCGTGACGAGAGAGCTGGTTGAGCAGCTCGAGCCACCGAGCGCCCAGCGCCCCGTGCGTATCGATGGCGAGCGGGAAGAACTCGTCGTCCCGCGGGTGATCTGCGTATTTTAGCTTCTTGGCCCGAGCTGCGCAGGCTACCGCATACCCAGCTTTGGTGGCACACTGGGTTGGATGTGAGCGGTCAAAGGAGTCGGTGGTCACCACGTCCAGGAGAAGACGTGGCCCGCCTGCCGGTGGGGTGGCCACAAGGTCCACGCGACGAGCGTGGAGACCGTCGGCCCGTTGCTGGAGCGGCATGACGGCAGAGTTCTCGGCTGCCACCGAGAAGCCAGCCTCCACAAGGATGCCATGCATCGCATCCCGGAGATGGTCATGGGCCGCTGTCCGCTCTCCGCCGTGGAAACAGCGCAGAACATGAGCGGCCAGCTCCCCATGCTCGGCCCCTCGCTCACCACACTCACACTGTTGCACACCCTGGAGACATGGCGGCGGCAAGCCCAGGAGCCGGTGGACGGCACTGCGGAAGGCCTCGTCCGGGAGGGTGAGGGCTCATTGAGGGGGAGGGCCTGGAGAGACGCCGCGGCCTTCGGGGAGGAGGCCGAGTGGAATCGCGCGCGCCCGCGCAGGTCGGCCTCCGGGAGCTGGAGCAAGGCGGTGGTGAAGGCTGCCTTGTCCATTGCGGCTGCGAAGCGCGCTTGGACGCGCTGGTCAGCGGTGTGCGCGAGGTGCGCAAAGGAGACCGCCTGGCCCGCCAGGTCCAGGCGGTCACGGAACCCCTCGGCGACAACGGCGCGGTCGACCCAGTTAAAGGCATTACGGACGTCCACCGCCAGCACCACCCACTCTGGGTGCAGGTCAAGGGAAGCCCGCACCCCATGGACAACTGCCTCGCCGCCGCTCGGCAGGTCGGCGCCATATTGGTGCTGTGCCAGGTTTGTCTGGGCCGCACCTGCATGCTAGTGCCAAAGTGCCCGTCCCACCAGGCGATACAGGACCTCGCCGATGGCAATGGGGCGACGCCGCCAGTGACCTTGCTGAGGGCCAGCAGGGTGCTGGCACAGAGCACGGCGCGAATGCTGGCAGGGACGTGACCCCGGGCCGTGTGTTGACACACCTGGTGCAGCGCCCGAAAGTCCGCCTCGTCCCCTTCGAGGAAGAGCTCCCTCAAATGCTCCGTAACTATGCGCGAGGGGCCGCCTGCAGCTGCGTGCCGGCTGCTCTGCAGGGCCTTGCGAAAAGCTGCAGCCTCAATGGCCACCTCCTCCTGCTGGACGTAGGAGGCCAACCACGAAGGCAGGGGAGAGCGTGCCGGGGGGGGGGAGGGACGAGAGGGCTTGCCGCGTGTCCTCAGTTGCCGGCGCCAACACCGAATCATCCAGCGCCTGGACGGCTCTCGAGAGCTCCCCGGCATGGCCATTCCGGAGAGCGCGGCGGACATGGCCGCCCTGTCTGGTGAAGGAGCCGTCTGCGAAGTGCGGCGGCCGGCTGTATGGCCGCAGCCACCGCAGCGTCATGCCGCGCCAGGAGCTCCTCCCAACGCACTCAAAGAGGTAGATGCGGTCCAACAGGAGCTGGCGGCCTTGGCCGTGGCCCTGTGGGGGTGCGCGCCAGAGCAGCAGCCTGGGGAAGAGGATATAGACCCTCCAGGCGGCCTCGTCGCCAGGGAGGAACACTGGTATGCTTTCGGCCCATTTGGGCCTTCTGTCCACTCTTTCTGTTGCTGGCTGTTGTCAGCTGGTGGCACAAGTGGCACAACTTAGCTGGTGGGCTACGTCTATCTGCCTGCTAGCTAATTTGATTTGCATCTCCTGACTGGATGTTACCGAGAGTCCCCTTGCTGCCGTCTTAGAGAGAAAGAACTGGCACTCCCAATGGGGGCAAGGGCTGTGAAAAGCCAGCCCGAAAAAGAATTGACAAAGGTTCGAAGGGGCCAAATGATGGAGGGGCCTAAGCGCTAAGCAGCTACGAAGGAGCCTGAAGATGCTATGTCGGAACGGGGGAGGATGGACCACTCTGTAGTTCCGAGTGAGGAGCCTCAAATCCGACAGACTAGCTGCCGGAAAACTATCCCCGAGAGAGAAGTGGCTCTTCCAATGAAGTGGCACTCCAAATGGGGGCAAGGGCTGTGAAAGAGAAATGGCTCTCCCAATGGGGGGCAAGGGCTGTGAGAAGCCAGCCCGAAAAGAGTTGACAAGGTTCGGAGGGGCCAAAGTACGAGCTAAGCAGCGACTGCGGGGCCTGAAGAGGATGGGCGCATCAATGCTGATGTGGTCACCACTGATGTGGTCGACCGCTCCTAAACCGGGGCTTTCTGCCTCGCGGGCTGGCCACGCTGCGGCGAAGGCCGCTCGCAGCAAGGCGGCCAAACACGCCGACCACCCGGCCGCCGATGAGTGCGTCCCGCCTGGCTGTGGACGTGCACGGGGCTCTCGATCCCACTGGCTCGACCTGTTGGCCAGGCTTGCACGGCGCGCTGTGTCCCGCAGGCGCGGTGAGCCGGCTGACTTCAACGCCGCCTGCTCGTGGGCTCAGGTATATCGTATGCGCTTGTCCGTCTCCCTCCAGCGGTCCATGGCCCACGCCTTGCATCTGCGTGCTGGCCGTGCTCTCGCTGCGGCCTCCGCCTTTCGTCAGGGGGATAGTTTTCCGGCAGCTAGTCTGTCGGATGTGAGGCTCCTCACTCGTAACTACTGAGTGGTCCATCCTCCCCCGTTCTGCCATAGCCTCTTCAGGCTGTGAAAGCCCAGCCCGAAAAGATTGACAAAAGTTCGAAGGGGCCAAATGACGGAGGGGCCTAAATCTTCCAATGGGGGCAAGGGCTGTAAGATCCCAGCCCAAAAAGAATTGACAAGGTTCGAAGGGGCCAAACTACGAAGGGGCCAGAGGCGCTCGCTCTAGACTAGGGAAGGATGAATCACTCAATAACGAGTGAGGAGCCTCAAGGCCGACAGACTAGCTGGCGGAAAACAATCAGAAGAAAGGGCTCGCCCATTGAGGATAGGGGCTGGAAAAGCCAGCCCAAAAAAGAACAAATTACGAGAAGGGGGAAGCGCTAAGAAAAACAGGCACAACAAGAAACAAAGCAGCTACGTATTACTCAGTAACCCCTGCTAAGCAGCCTCAGGTCAGAGAAGCTAGGCTCCTGGAAGTGGGTCCCCTGGCCAGAGGCAGAGGCAGCAGCGAGGGCTCTGCCGGCACGCAGGTGCAGCGCGCGGGCCACAGACCTCTGCAGCGAGACGGCCAAGCGCATCCGGTACACCTGCGCTAGCGACCCGGCTGCAGGAAAGGCCACTGGCTCCCCATGGAAGCGGCGGAAGATGGCGTGGCGGGCGAGCTGGTTGAGCAGCTCGAGCCACCGCTACCAACGCCCCATGCGTGTTGGTAGCCAGCGGGAAGAACTCGTCTTCCCGCGAATGATCAGCATATTTGAGCTGCTTAGCTCGAGCGGCGCAGGCGACCACATACCCAGCCTTGATGGCACATTGGGCTGGGTGGGAGCGGTCGTATGCGTCTGTGGTCACTACGTCCAGGATAAGATGTGGCCCGCCGGCTTGTGGAATGGCCACAAGGTCTACGCGACGTGCGTGGAGACCGTCGGCCCTTTGCTGGAGCGGCATGACGGCGGAGTTCTCCGCTGCCACCGAGAAGCCAGCCTCCACCAGGATGCCATGCATCGCATCCCGGAGGCGGTCGTGGGCCGCTGTCCGCTCTCCGCCGTGGGAACAGCGCAGAACATGAGCGGCCAGCTCCCCAGGCTCGGCCCCTCGCTCGCCACATTCGCACTGACGCACACCCTGGAGGCATGGCGGCGGCAGGCCCAGGAGCAGGTGGACGGCACTGCGGAATACCTCGTCCGGGAAAGTGAGGGCGTCGTTGAGGGGGAGGGCCTGGAGCCACGCCACGGCCCCCGGGGAAGAGGCCGAGTGGAGTCTCGCGCGCCCGCGCAGGTCGGCCTCCGGGAGCTGCAGCAAGGCGGTGGTGAAGGCGGCCTCGTCCATCGCGGCTGCGAAGCGGGCTTGGACGCGCAGGTCGGCGGTGTGCGCGAGGTGCGCAAAGGAGACCGCCTGGCCCGCCAGGTCCGGGTGCGCCGCGAGCAGCTCCTGGTGGGCGGAGCGTAGCGACGCCTGGAAAGGCAGCACACCCGTTTCTACCATCCGCCACCGCCTGCTCCAGCGCACGCCGGCCGTGGACCAAGAAGCGCCGGGCCACGGAAGCGGCTGTCTGCGCCCAGCTGCCGAGGTACGCCGCCCGCCTCCTGCCGAAAGCCAAGGCAGCAGCGAGAGCACGGCCAGCACGCAGGTGCAAAGCGAGTCCATTCGTTTGGGCTGGCCTCTCCCAGCCATCAGGTCATCTGGCCGCGCTTGCTTCAAAGCTAGGGCCAGGGACCGCTGAAGGGATACGGCTAGTCGCATGCGACAGACTTGGGCGTGGGCCGCCTTAGCCCTTTGGTACCATCTGGCTTCTTCTGACCTTGTCCATTCCGGTTGGGCCGGCCCTCTCCCAGCCACCAGGCAATGTGGCCGCGCTCTCTCTCACGAGGCCCCCACCGGTGGCCGCAGCCCCCCGCCCCCTGGCTGCTCAGCAGCAGCGGGCGCGGGCTGTGAACGACGAGAGGTGGCAGCGCGGCCGCGGGCGGGGCGGAGCGGCGCGCGNTGGCGCTGCAGCGCATGGGCATCGTCGCCAACTACCAGGCCATCCGCGACCTCTCCGTCGCCGTCGTCGGCGTCGGCGGCGTCGGCAGCGTGGCCGCCGAGATGCTGACGCGCTGCGGCATCGGCCGCCTCCTGCTCTACGACTACGACACCGTGGAGCTGGCCAACATGAACCGCCTCTTCTTCCGGCCCGACCAGGCACTCGCACCACCACCCCACCCCACCCGCCCGCATCCCCCTCCCGCACGGGTGGAGGAAGACGGGGGGCTGCTGCTCGTCACATTGTGCCCTGTGGGGGCGAGTCCAACAGCCCGGAGTGGAAGTAAGAGTCTTGAGCGCCTCGAGCCTCGAGCCTGGAGCTCGAGCTCTCTGCACCACCCATTAGGCTCCGAGCTCCGGGCACCAAGCCGCTCGAGCCCTAGCTTTGAAGAAGCGGGAGCCCACGACGCCCGAGCTCACAGCTGGCTTCCCTGCACTCGGAAAAGTCAATGCTAAGCAGGTCCCCAGAGTGGGTCTGCTCCCGAATGCCACAGAGCCTTAAACGTGGAAGCCTGGAGCCCAAAGCTCAGAGTCTGGGGCTAGAGCCCTGAACTCTGCGCCCTGCTCCCTGCTCCCGGCCTCCAAACCCCTCCTATGTCTCCAACAGCAAGCGCGGGCCTGAGACTTGTCTGCATGCGCGTCCAAGAGCAGGCTGGTATGACCAAGACCGACGCTGCTGTACAGACGCTCTCTGGCATCAACCCTGACGTCGTGCTCGAGGTACGTCGGCCATCAGTTCGCTGCACAGCATGTTAGCTGATTCGGTGCTCTGCTGGTCCCTCTCGCGCCTCAACACTGACAGTAAAGAGCTGCGACAAATGTAGAGCTTCACTCTCAACATCACGACCGTTGATGGCTTCGAGGCCTTCATGAGCAGCCTCAAAGCGGCACCCGGCGTGGACCTCGTGCTATCCTGCGTCGATAACTACGAAGCTCGCATGGTCGTCAATCAGGTCCTTCCTCCATGCACAGTCCAGCAGCCAACAGTGATGACTTGGCATCCTGTCGTATGCACAGGCATCCTGACAAGTCTGCGGCAACCCCACGGTGGAGCTTGCATTGCAGGCCTGCAATGAGCTGGGCCAGACGTGGATGGAGTCAGGTACACCACTGTCACAGCCCTACACAGCCCTGCACTAGACGTCCTGGACTGAGGCGCGGAGCGTAGAGGAGGTGACGACCTGCTCCTGCGTTGACTTTGCTATGTGGCAGGTGTGTCTGAAGATGCTGTGTCGGGCCATGTGCAGCTGCTGATTCCAGGAGAGACTGCCTGCTTTGCCTGTGCGCCCCCGCTGGTCAGCACTCCTCCGATATAGCTGCAGTGGCACTGGAGCTTCTTGCCTCTATCTTGATGGGCTGCCGCTGTGCTGCTGGCCCTCGCCTGCTCATGGGATGCCGCGGTTTGTGCAGGTGGTTGCGACTGGTGTCGACGAGCGCACGCTCAAGCGTGAGGGCGTTTGTGCCGCATCGTTGCCGACCACCATGGTGAGCTGGCCGTGATCCGCCTCCAACTCTGTGCACGCAGCTCCTCAGCTGCTCTTTGTGCCAGCACTGAGCAAAGCGGAGCCCTGCCTGCACAATCGTTGTGCAGGGCATAGTGGCAGGCCTCTTGGTGCAGAGTGCCTTCAAGCATTTGCTCGGGTTTGGGACGGTGTCGGCCTATCTGGGGTACAACGCCTTGAAGGACTTCTTCCCCACCATGGTCTTGCGACCTAACGAGCAATGTACAAACGACGCCTGCAGGCTGCGGCAGGCAGAGCATGCAGCCGGAGCCCCCCAGCGTGAATCAGCTGCAGCGCTGGGCCGTGCTGCGGAGCAGGCTGAGCAGGACTTGTCGATGCCCCTTCACACAGACAACGAGTGGAATATCAGGTCTTGTCAAAGTCATTCTCCACTTGTCAGCGGAGCAGGCCCCAGCTTTGTCCAACTCCAGTCTGATCGACCACCCAGGTAATCGCGTGCAGTGTGGGCGTTGATGATGGTCTGCAAACAGAGGGGACGACCCAAAGGCCCTCGTCTTCTGCAGGTATTACAAGTTCCTTTGTCACAATAATACCATTGAATCGCCCATAAAGGCAAATTTCGCCAGCACTCTGCTGACTTCCTTTTTGCGCTTCCGCTGGGTCCCAGGTGTGGAGGAGCTGCCGGAGGGCTTGCAGCGAGACCTGCCCAGAGCCAAGCAGGTTGATGCTCACGACCTGAAAGTGCAGGCCTTATCTGCAGATGACGACATAGATCTGGATGATCTTCAACAACTCTTGGCTGCTCTGGGTTCTCAGTAGCTAGGCTTGAATGGAGCCGACTCGCATGAGCTGGATCATCCAGCGAGAAGTGGCTCCTTCAGTGCGAGAGGACCGTCCATTGTTTTCTGCATTTCTGAAAGTACTGTCTCCTAAGCTACAAGGATGTCTGCAGTGCTGCTGGGGTTGCCCCTCCCTGTCGACCAGGTCTCTGCCTCGTTTGTTTCCTTCCTGACGCTTGGGCCCTCAGAGACTGCTGCATTAAGTGCTGCTGCATTATGTGTAGCACACATTCTGCTATGCTTTTTCCTCCTGCAACGTTCCAGATCAAACTTTATCGAGGCCATGAAAGGTATTGATTAAATGCTTGCCACACAGTATTGACCAACCTTGGATTGCTTCACTACACCCCATTCAGAATGGCAGCAGTAACTGCAAATCGCGACTACAATTGTGAAAGGGCTTGCAAGATCGTAAAGCGTGCACTGAAGCGCAAATCCTGTACAAGTCTGCATATCTTACTGGTCACAGAAAAGACCACCACTCTATGGTGGTTGGAGTTGCACTGATGTGGTGGCAAAGCACCAGAACTGCTCCCAATCTATGGGACAAAGCAGTCCAAGGTACTAAGCACAAAGAGGCAACTCCGAACTATGAAATCAGCCAGTTGATGCATATTTTACTCGTTCCGAAATTAGCACCTTAACACCAATCTATGGTGGTCGAAGGTGCATTACTAGAGCTGACAAGGCACCAAAATCTGATCCCACTCTACGGGACAAGCACTACAAGATACTCAGTAGCACAAGGAGGCACAAACTCCGTCTCACAAACAACAGTGCAGACAATGAAGAACTGCACAAACCCCGGGCTATGAAGCACAACATTGAGCAGTTTGGTAATCAAGCAACCAAGGCCACCTTTGAGTCCATACGACTTGCAGGTACGCCGTTGAAATGCTCCTCTTCATTACTCGTCTTAGCCAGCTTTGGATTACTCAGGGCCTTCATCAGCTTTGCTCGCCCGTGGATGCTGAGAAGCTCGGATCTTGCATCCAGCCACTCTTTCCAGACCTGCATCAGGGAACACAGTTGCTCACTTTGTTAAGTGAGCTAGGATTGGCGTGCCAACACAGCCACACTGCAATGTGCCTCAAGCCTCTCCAGTGGAGCAGTTGCTTGCCTGCAGCTGCCTTGTAGCCAAATGGCGCAGGAGTGTGTGGCCTGATCGAAGAAGATGCGACCGTAGGAACCCTGAGAGCACTTCCAGGTCTTGCAGATTGCCTAGGGTGTCCTGCATGTGCTTCAGTTGCTTCAGCTCCCGGCTGTATCGTGGATGCCCATTGTATAGGTCACCTAGCAGCTCCATCACATATCGCAATTCTGCAGATTACCCCAGGCACCATAAGTAAGAATGCGATTGTAGAGGCTGTTCATGCCACAGCAAATCTCTTCAAGTCTTGGTGCCAATGCAAGGACACACATACTAGTATCCGTGAGCCCCAAGAAGCAACTGAGAAGGATCAACACCGCAGCTCCAAAGCTGCTGAAAGGAGCTGGAGGAAACCTCGCATGTGTTTACGAAGGTCATGCACTGCACTGCTTCGAGCCGTGCTTATATGCACTCCATGACCCTTGGCAGTGTTCTTTGTATCACCAATCACATCCGATTTCCCCTTCCCCTTCTCTGATTTGATCTCAATGTCTGGCCAGTAAGAGCACCAAGTACGTTTGCTAAGGGGATGCACTCGGTATCATCTGATAACGACACTGAAGCACCAATCTGCAAGCTGGCTGCACCTACCTCTGCACACGTGCTCACAGTGCATCCATATGCGACATCTATTGGACTATCATCCTACTCAAGACAGCGCTCTGTTTAGAAATGAGAAGTGCAGTGTACCATCTATCCGCCAGGCTGGATGCAGAAGCATGGAAGTGACATAAGGCATGACCAGCGAGGGCGCAGCTAGCCCGGCCATCTCCTCTGTCAAGATTTTGGCTTTCTTCTTGAATGCAGGTGTCATCACCCAGTCCTGCGACAAAGCCACCCTGTTTGTCAGTGCTCTCAATAAAAGAAGCACGTACAAATGCCAGCCACCTACATCTGATTAAACTAGCAGCCTGCCAATGAGCTGTCCCTCGCAGGTTGTGAACGCCAGGTGAGGCTTCATGCAGTGCTGGCTCACCTCAAGTGTATCTAGCAGTTTGCTTGTACGTCTGCCATGTAGCACACGCATGACGTGTCGAATGGCCTGCTCCCTGTGCTCTGAGAGGACGTCGCGTGCAGACTCAACAGCTTCTGTATCTTTCTCAGAGAAATCTCCCCCTGCCACGGCCTCTTCCAACGTCGCCTATGAGACAACAACCCATTCAGCCCAGCAGTGAGTCGCATTGCTGCTTCAATGCTCGGCCCAAAAAGAATCAGAAGTTTGCACCACCAGCCCCCTTCTAGCCGCCACATGCGACACTGCTGCAGTACAATCGTGTCTCCAAGCGGCCACTGTAACGAGATGTAGCGCTCCTGGAAGCAAAGGGCCCATGCCGTCCTTCATATGCTCAGCCGTGCACCTGCATGACATCGGCGTCGCGCAGAGTCCCGAGCACCCGAAGAGCGCGGGAGATGTGCTTCGCCTGTCCTCCTTTGGGTAAGTCTGGCAGTGGAGACACGATCGGCCGGGTCAACGAGGAAGGGTATGAGGGGCAAGTCGGAGCGATTTGTGCGTGGCTCAGAGAGTGAGCTTGATGTCCGTGCGTCAGAGCAGTGGGTGACACGATTTTGGCACAAGGGGTGCTGGTGAGGAGGCCAACCGAGGACCGGGCCAAAGAGGTGCACGGAGGTCCTGAGACGCCGGAGGGCCACGCGCAGGTCGTGTATGACCTCCTCGTTCTGCCACCAGAGCGGCCACGTAGCGCCCCAGCGCGGCGCGTGTGAGGAGTGGCGTGCGGCACTCAGCTTGAGCCGAGAGGCTGAGGGCGCTGGCACCCAAACCCCAGGCGCAGGGCTGGTTGCGTCACAAGCGCGAGGCTGCAGCAGGGCGGCCGAGGGTGCTCACCCGAGCGTCGTCGAGGAGGGCCACCTGCTGGCTGCCGAGGCGCTGGTTGTCGCCGATGCAGGCGCAGGCGAGGTGCTTGAGGGGCAGGTGGTGCGGCGAGAGAGCGGGCGGGCCGGCAGGGGAGGGCGCGGAGGCGGCGAGCGCGCGGAGGGCGAGGGCGCGGGGAGCGCGGAGGGCNCGGGGCGCGAGACGCAAGGGAAAGGGGGGGGAGGGGGGCGGCTGGCAAGAAGCCGGCAGAGTGCATGCGGAGGCAGTGGGGGGGGGATGGGAGCGCTTGAGCGTGATCTTGAACGAGGCGCTGTTCTCTCTCTTCCTCCATCACTTGACACACCACCACCATCCCTTGATACACTCCATGTCCTTGTTCTCCGGGCGCCGGGGGGGGGCTGCTGGCCCCCATCCTCCTGCTACTTGCTTGCTTTTGTACCTGGCCATTCAGTCCCTCCGTTACTCCATCTCTCGCTGTATGATAATCACTTACTAACCCCCAATCGGTACCCGCAAGTCAGAAAGAAAGTGGCTCTTCCCCACGCCCCATTCCCGTACTTTGTTCCTCCTTTTTTGGGCTGGCTTTTCCAGCCCCTATCCTCAATGGGCGAGCCCTTTCTTCTTCTGCTCTTCCAACGAAGAAGTGGCTGGCTCTCCCCAAGGAAGAAGTGGCACTCCTAAAGGGGGCAAGGGTGTGAACAGCCTGCCCGAAAGACTAGCAGGCCGGAAGAAATTGCTCGCCCATAAACAAAGAGGGGCTAGCAAAGCCAGCCCAGAATAGAATGGACAAATTTCCAAAGGTCACAAACAGGGTGCCAAAAAAGGAGAAAACTACACAACTAGACACGAGATGATGCAGATGGAAGCTCAGTACCCACGAGTACTACAGTGGCTCTCCCAACGAGTGAGTAACAGCAAGTCAGAATTACTCGAAGCTGGGAAAGAAGAAGAGACAGATGTGGCACTCCCAATGGGGGAAAGGGCTGTGAAAAGCCAGCCCGTAAAAGAATCGACAAAGTTTCGAAGGGGCCAAATGATGGAGGGGCCTAAAAAGCGCTTAGCAGCTACTAAGGGCCCTGAAGATGCTATGTCAGAACGGGGGAGGATGGACCACTCAGTAGTTACGAGTGAGGAGCCTCAAATCCGACAAACTAGCTGCCGGAAAACTATCCCCCTGACGAAAGCCGGAGGCCGCAGCGAGAGCACGGCCAGCACGCAGATGCAAGGCGTGGGCCAAGGACCGCTGAAGGGAGACGGACAAACGCATACAGTATACCTGAGCCCACGAGCCAGCGGCGTTGAAGTCAGCCGGCTCACCGCGCCTGCGGGACACAGCGCGCCAAGAAAGGGCTCGCCCATTGAGGATAGGGGTCCCAAAGTACAAGAAGGGGGCCAGGGGCTGGCTTTTTCCAGCCCCTATCCTCAATGGGCGAGCCCTTCTCTCTGCAGCGAGACGGTCAAGCGCATCCGGTACACCTGCGCTAGCGACGCGGCTGCAGGAAAGGCCACTGGCTTCCCATGGAAGCGGCGGACGATGGCGTGGCGGGCGAATTGGTTGAGCAGCTCGAGCCACCGAGCGCCCAACGCCCCATGCGTGTCGATAGCCTGCGGGAAGAACTCGTCTTCCCGCGGATGATCAGCATACTTGAGCTCCTTAGCTCGAACGGCGCAGGCGACCGCATACCCAGCCTTGATGGCACATTGGGCTGGGTGTGAGCGGTCGTATGCGTCTGTGGTCACTGCGTCCAGGATAAGACGTGGCCCATGTGTGAAAGAGGCACTCCGCTGAGACCTAGAGGGCAGCCATAGCCGGCCGGCGCGCGTGTGGAATGCGAGAGCCAGAGAGCGCTGGAACGAGACCGCCAGCCGCATGCGAGATACCGAAACACCGAAAAGGAGCGAGACAGCCCGCCAGACGGCACTCCCGCTGCGGTCAACGAGGCGCCGCCCCTCCTGCCCCGCTCCCCCCCCTCACGCTGAGCTGCCCCACCAAGCGCCCCCCTCCCGTGCAGGGCGCGCTCCAAGTCAGGCCACCGGCTTCCGTGGCGGCGCTCCGGCTCCCCAAGTGAGCTTGTCGATTTGCATCCACTGCTAGCTATTCCGATTTGCATCTACTGACTATAGGTTACTGAGAGTCCCCTTGCTGCCGTCTTAGCACTTGGTACCTTGCTTTCAGCTCCATCTGGCTCCTTCAGACCTTCTCCATTCCCTTGGGCTGGCCTCTCACAGCCACCAGTCAATTGGGCCACGCTTTCTCCACTTGCATGTGCTCACCCGTGGGTACAAATGTCACTCTGTTACCTTAGGCACCTTAGCATAGGGATCCGTTTTATGTAGCCTTCTTTATTTGGCACTTGATAATGCCTGACCAATGTATTGGCTTGGACTGGCCACGCTTTCATATCATGCGCACCACGCGCCTTCCGTCCTGCGCTAAACAACCGCTCTCCGCCACCAGTTAATTTGGCAGCGCTGTTCGTTCTCCCGGTCCGACGCCTTTCCCGGAAGCGTCCTTCTCGTCGTGCCTCAGCTGCAGCCTCTGCAGTTGTTGTCTTTGCTCATTCCTTCTCTAGGCTGGCCTCTCCCAGCGAGATAACGCTTCTGGCCCCTTCATAGTTTGGCCCCTTTGAACCTTGTCAAGACTTTCCGGGCTGGCTTCCCACAGTCCTCATTGGGAGTGTCACTTTCTCCCAGCCACCGCCCTTTCCCTGGAAGCGTCTTTCTTCTGCAGCCTCTGCAGCTCTGCAGCCTCTGCAGCCTGGAAGGGCCGGATGGCGCAAAAAGCAGTGTACCAGTCTCCAAGACGTCAGCAAGTGGGCTCTTAGTAGTCTTCCTTCCTTCCTTCCTTTCTTTCTCTCCTAGCGGATTTGCATGTGCTCACCCGTGGGTACCAGTACCAATGTCACCCTGTTACCTTAGCATAGGGCTCCGTTTCATGTAGCCTTGTTTATCCTGCACTAGATTCTGCTCTTAGTAACCTCTACTCTAGCAAGTGCAAGTCAGAGTACTGAAGGACGGAAAAGCGTCTCCCTAACGGAACCCGGAGGCACCAGCCAAGGGGTGGCCTGCACGCAGGTGGCAGCAAATGCCAAGGACCACTGCACGCCGCGCCTTTTCTATTCATTGCCGCCTGCCCGCAAGCCTGCACCCCCACACCCCTCCTCCCCCCACGGGCCCGCTCCGCGGTCCTCCCCGCCCGCCGCCATGACCCTCACGTTCTACTACTCCCCCATGTCCACCGCCAGCATCACCGTCGACGTGCTGGCCGAGCTCGGCACGCCCTGCGACCGCGTGCAGCTGAACATCCAGGCCGGCGACACCCGCAAGCCCGACTTCGTCCGCCTCAACCCCAACGGCCGCGTGCCCGTCATCGTGCACCACGGCACGCCCATTTGGGAGTCCGCCGCCATCACCATGTACCTCGGCGAGACCTTCGGCGTCGACGCCGGCCTCTACCCCCCTCCGGGCCCCCGCCGCGGGGAAGCCATGAAGTGGATCACCTGGGCCAATGTCACGCTGGCCGAGGCGGCCGGCCGCCTGTCTCACGCGCTTCAACCCGGCACCGGTGGGGCTGTCGAGCCCGGCTCCAGGGACGACCTTCCCAAGGAGCACAACGCCGAGCGCAAGGCTCGAGAGGACCTTGACTCACGCCTCCGCATCCTGGAAACCGGCCTGGACGGCAGGCAGTTCTTGCTCGGGGACTACACCTTGGCTGACACGCACCTACAAAGCCTGGTTGGCTGGCTAACATTCATGAGCGTCGATCTCACCGCGTTGCCTAATCTGCAAGCTTGGCTCAAGCGCTGCCATGACCGCCCCGCGATCAAAGCAATGCTGGCGGCTGAGATGGAGGCTGTGGAAGGCTAGCGGTCTGATCGACTGCAGGGCGTTCGAGTTGGAATACATCCTTGCTGCTTAATATCTGCTGTACCAAACACCTCCTCTACTTATGGATTGGTCTGTTGTGAGGAAAACTCTTGCTTTGACAGACATGTTGCTCTTACTTTTACATCCTTTCTGAGGCCCTTGGCGTGCTTACGTGGCACATATACACGTGCATGACACAAATATAGTTGTTCTGATACACATATCTGAGACAGCTGAAAGCCAATGGGTCAACTCGTACAAGGAGCCTATGGGTCATTCAAGCATGCTCCTCATCTGTGTGCAGCCTAATGTGCAGTACATAGAGCTAACAGAAAAGGAGAGCACGACATTAGCACTGACTCAAATCCCTATGCTTATTATTACCAAGGTCGTGTTCAGAATGCTGACGTCCTACAGTACCACTGCAGATACTGATGCGGTGTCACAGGCATGCAACACTTATGCTCCATGCACACATTGCCAAAGTAAATGAGCATGAAATGGCACTAGCAGAGGACTTGGTGTCAATGAAACATGAGCCTGCAACACTTGAACTTGAAAAGACCAGCTCAACACCACGACGCTGTTTAGGGTTTAGGGTTTAGGGTTTAGGGTTTAGGGTTTAGG
>WELB01000083.1:575784-589652 GCA_009602725.1 Spirogloea muscicola | reverse complement strand
CGGCCATGCCCCGCGCGGCGGCGCGCTCGGGCCGGCAGTGGCGGCCGCCTGCGGAGGAGCCCTAGGCGCCGGCGCTGAGTTTCCCCCCCCTGCGCCTCGAGTTGATGACTTTCTCCTTCACGAGGTGAGGCCGCCGCCGCCGCTCGTTGGCGGAGCCGCCATCGCGAGGCCCTATGCCTGCGTCGCCCTAGCCTTGCAAGGTCCGCGTGCTAAACGCTGGGTCCTGCCATGAAGGCTGGAGAAATAAGGATAGGGATAAGGATAGTGATATGCGGCTGGTGGTGGAGGAGCATGGGAGGAGAGAGAGAGGAGGGAGGCACAGGAAGGTGGAAGACGAAGGGAATGACTTGTGCACAATAGTGGAGGCTGCGCCACCGTAAGGTGTATCAAACCTTAGCGCGCGTTATTATGAGGCGACTGAGAGGGGCGGCAAGGTCCTGGCGGTAGCTTGGGTGGTGGCGGAGGAGGGGGGTNAAGAAGAGCGGAAGAAGTAAAGAGGGGAGTAGGCTAGCTGGAAGGGAGGAAGGGAGGGAGAGAGGAAGGGATGGGGGAGGACGGTGAAAGGATGACAGAGGCCGAGGAAGCGGGGTGAAAGGTGGAGATATGGGGAGACAAGAAGAGGAGGGGAGGTGGGGCAGCAGAAGGGGGTTTGGGGTTCTGGAGGGTGCGCTTGCCTGGCATCCTGACGAGCTGCAGCGCTGCTGTGGCAGCCTTGAGTACCACAACAGCAGCGCCAGCGTGCTCGCCCTGCCGGCACTCCTCGGCGATGTGCCGCCGGCTCCGCGCCTCGTGCAAGGCGCGGCTGACATTCAAGTACCGCTGCAGCGGCAGGGCGTCCTTGTCAGGTCGAGCATGAGGCACTTACAAGCGCCGCCCACCAGAGAGCAGAGGCTCGTCTGTGGGTCCCCACCTTGAGCTTGTCAGAGAGGTCGCCGATTTGTCGCTCGCTGGCCCGCAGCAGGTCGGCCGCCTTTCCAAATAGCTCGCTGGCACCATGGTGCAACTTCGCCAGCAGCGCATGTGATGAGCCCTTTTCCTCGGCACGCCGCGTTGCGAGTGCCTAGGTTGAAGAAAATCAATAGAGCATAAATTACTTGTGAATTAAGTCCTCCAGATCATCCTCATAATCATGAGGATGATCTTAATTTCCAGATGCTCAGGATGAAAACTGCAACTTCTAGATACTGTTGCAGAAGCTGCATCACCGACCTGAGCTGCGGCGAGGCAAGCCAGGCTCAGTGCCTGGGCCGCCACAGGCACACACTCAGCAGGCCGCTCCCGCGGGAGCACCGGCAGCAGCGGTGGCGCCACCTCTGCTGCAGTGTAGTGGTATACTCCTGCGGCCTGCCGGAAGAGTGCCGCAGCTTGCACCACGTCTGCCAGCAGCCACGTATGAAGCCGACAATGGATGTCAGAGCAAACAATTGTGACACGCGCCAAGCTCCAACTTGTTATGAATGAAGAGTAGGGGACTCTGATTGCATGGCCTCTACTGCAGTCATATTGTGAAACTTGCCAGCCACCAGACGCACCTGAGGCAGCAACCTCCATGGCACGCTCGCGCAGCAGCGCGGCGTAGAGGGCAAGCGTCATGACATACTCAAAGCGCAGGTCATCAAAGCGGATCAGCCGCGGTCCAGCGAGGCTGGCGGCCTTGCTTGGCGCAGACACCTGGCTGGACCACCGGATCTTCAGGTCCGCCGTCCACTGCCTGAGCGGCGGGCTGGTGGCTGCTGCCGGCACGACGCGCAGCAGCAGGTTCTGGAGGAGGGGCAAGTAGCTCTCCACCTTCTGCAGGTCCTGCACTAGCCGCCACACCGACCACCAGGCGTGCTCGGTCATGGCTGCCTAAATTTGACCCTAATGCTATGCCCAAGAGAATCAAGTTCTCAACAGCAATCTGAAGCAGGACTTCGGCCAAACCCCAGCGTGATGACCCTGGAAATGCAAAGTCACGACTGGCGCAGGGAGGTAAAGTTTTTTCACTGTGACGGCCCACAAGCGTCATGTACATGCGAGTATGTTGTGGTATTGTAACATCAACAGACTTGTTGGTGTATGACAATCACTGAGTCCACCAGGACAGTGCTTGTTACGAGGTCAATCCAACAATAGAACCTCTTTGGGTCGCGAAGTCTCAGTAACCAGCGAGCGGAAAGATGTGCCGTGTAGCTTGGGCTTGCCTGAAGGATCTTTGAGGTAGTGCCGCCATGCATCTCGCGCGCGATGGCTTCGCTGAGGTTGGACGAGCCGTTGACGGCCTCCTCGATGAGCTTCCGGCGCGCGCTGAGCTCCTTGAGCTGCTCCAGCGTGCCCGAGTCGCGCGCGTAGTAGGACTCCTCAAACACTATCTGCCGCCAGCGGTGCCGGCCGTCAGAGCTCGCCCACAAAGATGGCGCTGGCCCTAGATGGGCTTTCTCGACACAGGATGCGGCGGCCAACAGGAAATGACGGCGGTGGCGGTGCTTGTGGTGGGCGCCCACCTTCTTGGTCCTCAGCCGCGCAAGGTCGTGGTACTCCAGCAGCATGGCTCGGCTGCCGCCGCCGCCGCCGCCGCCGCAGCAGCCGCCGCCGCCGCCGTAGTGTACCCTACACCCTAACCCTAAACCCGTAGCCAGTTGGACAACAGCTACGCCGCTCCCCGCTGCTCGTCTCCTGTGCCCGCTGAGGGCTTGGCGGCGTTGGTGGCGGCGTGAGCAGCCCCGAAAGCAACGCCGCGCTCATCGCCTTCAAGGACCATCGTGCGCAGCTTCTCCCGCATGGCTGCCTGCGATGCCAATACCAACAACCCAAGAACCCCCGCCGCCGCCGCCACCAGATCAGTGATCGCTGCGAATGCCTATGTCTTGGCTCGACTAGCCTGGCTCCGCGTACTCATGAATGACGTCGCAGCCTCGGACGCCGGCGGCCTCGCTCAGCTTCTAGACATGGGCAGCACGTAGATGGGGCGCGGCGGCCCACCTTGTGGCGCTGCTCCACGCGGTGCGCGACGTAGAAGCCGAAGAGGCCGCCGGCGAGCGTGCCGGCCGTCACCCAGACGTGAGCCCACGCCGGCATGACATGCGGCGCAGCCGCCACGGCTTGCTGCTGTGACTTGATGTCCGCGGCTTCGCAAGGAGATCAGAGCTGGTGGGGGCGCAGCCTGTCCGGATTTGTGGCGGTGGCAGAGAGGCGAGGGTGTTGTGGAGCAGGTGGAAGGTAGTGAAGCTTCCAAAGTCTCAGCAAAGTCAACGGTTTGCACAGCTCGTTGTGAAGGTATAGGTGGCCACATCTTGTATTAGGAGAAAGAGCGCTTCCAAGAATTATGGGATAATGTCGTGTGTTTGATAGAAACGAAGGCCAAATGGGCAAGTACAAAGGCAAGCACATCTAAAGACCTACAATACCTACATCAGATTAACCCGCTCAGTAACCACGGGTCAAAACATAAAAGGTCGCTAATCGATGCCTTAATACTAGATGGCAGAAACGAAGCCCTTTTGCCACCAACTAGAGCTCGCCCAGCTTTCTGGTGCAAAGCATTAGCCTGAGCACGCGGCAAACAGGCCGAGACTCGTCGTCACGAGAGCGACAGATATGCAGCTTCTGGCAAGCCCATATCAGCCGGGAACACATCTGCATGTCGTGTGAAGCCTAGATGGGCAATATTCTGAAGGAGAGTGTGGAAACGAGGACCTGAACAGCCAAAGATGTCAACTGCCGCTGGCAGGAGCTGATCGCATTGGGGTTAATTGGAGGTCTCCTAAGAAATATGTGTGGGACGAGCAGAGAATCTGGGTTCGGCAGTCACTTGAGAACATCGGATATGCAGCATGTCCAACCATTGAGATGCTTCAGAATGCATGACAGCCGCTGTACGCAGAGATTACATGGGCTCTAAATTCAAAAGCCAGAGCAATTGCTATTCATATCACCTTCGACGCACGAAGTACACTCTACATCATTATCCGGAGGAAGAAACCTTAGTCAGCATTGAAAGCCTTAGCAGAACCCTGGCTCTGCATCTCCTCTTCCATCAAGCCTGCCAAGCTTGGCGGTCGTCCCCTTGCCCAAAAAGTCCAGCCCTTTGCCATCGCTAAGTCCATGGTTCGTCCAGAATGTCAAATGCGACTCAGAAGTAGAATCGAGCCCTATGCGAGTCAGAGACTTGCGTTTGGCCGCTCAACTACCATGCACCAGGATAGCGCAAGCTCGGCTGTTCATGTGCCAATGCTCCCTGCAAACTGCTTATGCAGTGCCGCAAATGTATTATGCTTGTGAGACAATCGGAGACGTCAGGAATTACTCGTATAGTCAACAAAATGAATTTCTGCGTCCTTGAGCTGGGGCCGCATAGGAGCTGCAATCGCAGCCTAACCGAGTAATAGACAAGCCTATATCTGGCAGGATGTGCTTCCTGCAGATCCACAATATATACAATCTCTGACTGCGCTGATTGCAATGCAAAACTGCTGTGCCACTTACCTGGGTGTGCACCGCATCCACCAGAAAGTTAAGGGAGCCATGAGCATTGTCCACGGGCGAGCAATTCGACGTCGTTAGTGGCGCTTGTTCAAGGATGTCAAGCCTGTGAGATTAGCTTATCTCGGCCCTTGTCAGGAGGAGTGCCACTCGCCGTCAACTTCTTGCCAAACAATCGGATAAGCCTCAGCCCAAGTCAGAGCAAGATTTTCAGACTACGTCAAAGTCCAAGTCATGATGCCTCCTGCAGGTATGAAGAGATCCAAGTAACCAGATACTCCAGTCAGATAACCTCCTCATATCATTGTCATATGCAGCCTCACAATGCACCTATTGCACACCTTTTTGACATGTACCTGTCTCTTGCCACGTGCTAGACATATTATGAAGCTCATATCATGATGCCCACCAAGCGTAGGGAAGGTGAGGGTCAGAATGACCCCCAAGGGCAAAATATGAGTACCTTGATTGTGAAGAGGACAGTGCCATCCTGCACTTGCTCGCCAACGGAGACAGACAGGCCATCCACCACACCAGACAGTGGCGCCTTGACGGTGTGCTGCTCACAGTAGAAATTGGGCATGCCTCATCAATAGAGTGCTTAAGCAGCAGAAGAGTACGAGGAGCCAAAACCCATGGTCGCAGGCTCAAGCTCTGCTACAATCAGAAGAAGCAAGCAGCAGTAGAAGCAGTAATGGAAGTGAAAACAAGCCATCCAAATGTCGCTGGGAAGACGTATTATTGGGAGGGCAGCTGAATTACTAACTTCCATCTTCATGGCCTCAAGGACAATCACGTTCATGCCCTTCTCCACAGTCTGCCCAGAATGGGCTGACACTTTCACAACCCTGCCGGCCATTGGACTGACAACTACTCCTTTGCTTCCTGACGACACTCTCCCCTGCAACTGCGTGGGTCCACCTCCATCGCCTTGCTTCTCCAGAAAAATGTTAGCATCCAAATACTCTTTGGGACCCTGGACAGTGAAGTGAGCGCTGCTACCCCCAGAAAAGATCTCCAGGTGCAGATTACCTCCCTGTGGACATTGCAAATGCCAGCCTGCCTGAGCTGCTAAGTAGCCAGAGAATCAAAAGTTCCACTTACCAGTGCTCTTGAAAATCTGCAACCCATGACATCTTCCAAATGTCATATATTTGTCATAGAAACTATCCAATTGCTGTACAATAACAACTGACATATTTCAGCAGGAGTGTCAAATGTCTGACCTTGACGTATTGCACAAAGGTGGCTCTGAAAGAGCAACCGTCCACTGTAATGAGAAAGTTGCCCTTCTCATCCAAGCTTCTTGCTTGCAGGTGCACAGCTGGCTCGTTGTCAACCTGCTTCGCCCAGTATTGCCTACTTCAACGAGGTCATTAAATCATCATACTTCTATCATTGGCTACTTGAAGTGCTGCATGATGTCCATGCTTGATTGCCTTGACATGGTCAACAACAGCAGATAGACCTGTCAAGCTTCTCAAGATAGTCATGGCGACAAGAGATGACATCTTTCACCAGTGGTGCTGACCTTGACAATCAGGGTACCATCTTTCAAGTACGTCACAAGGACGTTGATGTCTTGCAGAGTTCCATCAGGAGATGGCTTGCTCAGTTGCACTGACTGGCTATGGGGATGGTTTACCCTGAATCCCATTCCATTGCTCCAGATTTGGTGCACTCCTACGAATTGAGTCAACAACATGCTAGATAATCATGCAGGCCATAGCGAAGTGGCACAGTGCCCCAAGTGCAGCAATCTCTGTCCACCTTCAAGCCTTTGTGATGAAACCAGCAGCCTAATTGGAGCAACATGAGCCAAAGTCGTTGATCTTGTGCTAGTAATGGTGTAGACAAGGAGCAGACTTACTGTGTAAAAGCTGTTCTGTATTCTGTCGGTCTATCGTGCACATGGCTGCTGCTGTAACTGCTGCCACTAAAGCGCCAGATGAGTCATGGCTCTCCACTGCAGCATCTTGCATGTCCTTTCCACTTCCTGGAGACTCCCCTCTGCTTAACAGCCTTGAGAGCCTCTTGTCAAGTGCATTGCCTGTGTCTTGAAGAACATCAGGATATCGCTGGAGAAAATGCGTGTCAACATCTGCAGAAACAAACGCTGGGTGCTTTGCCAGCCTTTGCAAGAAAGCCAAATTGGTTGAGACTCCAGCAATCTGCATGACACTAACGGGTATTTGAAGGGATGTCGAATGTATGTATACATGGCCAGCTTCTTAAGCCCTTCACAAAAAATCAGTCAATCTAAGCTCCACGGTGCATGATCATTAGCGCGTCAGACTCATCAGACTTCAATGTACCGCTGCTATCTTGCTCTGCAAGACAGCAGAGCAAGTGGGACAAGGTCCTGCATTACAGCTGGTACCAAGACGAAGCGAATCATGGAATTAACATTGCTCAGCTCCCATGATGTCAACAAGCACCTGTTTGACAGTACCTTATAATCTTGCAGGCTGCGGTGGAGCTTATTCAAGGCAGCTTGTCTGTCTACGTCCCAAACAGCAACCTTTGCAATCATGGGGTCAAAGACTCCAGATACATGACCACCCTCCTCGACCCCAGAGTCCACTCTTACTGCAATGTAAATTGCAGAAAATATCTGTGAGCTTTAGACGGAGTGCAGATGACTGGTACCTTGTCTGCCTGAGATCCTCTACTATTGCCGTCTGACTCAGCGGAGATCCAGGCCAGTAAAGTTCTACCTGGTAAAATTTGCAAGCTTTGATAATACCTGTAGAAGATGTAGGAGGCTGTTGGCACATATGAATGATTCCAGGTGAAGGTAAGAAGCCAAGTGAGACATTCTCAGCACACACTCGGGCTTCAAAAGCATGGCCTGGAGAGGAGCCGCACTTGATATTAGATTGCTAAAATAGCCAAACTCTTCACTTCAGTAATGCAGCAAGCACAGCAACTGTCAGCTTTCTCTGTCTCATCCATAGCTTACAGTTAAGCGTTGGTTATCCTGCAGCAAGCAAGGTACTTCAGAAAGGGGTACCTTTGCTTTGGATTTGGTCTTGGCAAAGTGGTAAAGCCTGCCCTCTTGCAACTAAAAGTTGCCACTCTACTATGTCAACGCCTGTCACCAACTCTGTGATGGGATGCTCCACCTGACAAGATAGCTCACGTGCTTTTAAGCAAGAGCTTGCAGACAGTCTTACACAGGAAGCTTCCAAGGAAGCTCGACTATAAGGCAATCAATGAGGAACTAATACTGTAAGTTCTTGAGTGCTTGTGGTCAAGCTGAGAAACTGCTGATACCTAACAATGTGTTGATTTGCGATTTGTATACAACATGCTTCTGACTACAGCTGATTCTTGGCTAAGCTACCTGGAGGCGCGTATTCATCTCCATGAAGTAGAAGTTGTTGGAGCCTGTGTCCACTATGAATTCCACTGTGCCAGCACTTTCGTACCCAACTGCCTGCAAAGACGTGCTTACAGTCACTGTTTCTTAAGCTCTTGCTCTGCTTCCAGGGATGTGCTCGGGTTATTGTAACCTTCGTTCAATACCTTTGCAGCATTAACAGCAGCCTGGCAGATGCTTTTCCGGAATGATTCGGAAAGAAGTGGCTGCATTCAATGACAGGATATACGATAGAGTCAATGTGGGCAGCATGTCAATTGAGTAGTCACATTGTGCAAAAGATTTCTCCATGCATTGCATGCCAAGAAGCTAGTCTCTACAAGCCTGTTCAAGACTTTCCTGAGAATATCAGCTCACTAGGTGGCTCATATGACGTGTGATACTGATGCAACCAGCACAAGACGCACATACACAATTTAGGACCAATCTTCTGTAATTCAAGCTTACTGCAGGAGCCTCCTCTATAATCTTCTGGTGGCGACGCTGCACACTGCAATCGCGCTCAAAGAGGTGCAGAACATTATGGTGCTTGTCAGCAACCACCTGTTCGAGAAGCACCATGTTCAGAAGCACCTCAACAATAAGATAGACAAGTCAGAGCTAGAGAGGAAAGTTGGATGCTGAAGTCATAGTAATGGGTACAGAAATTAAAGTACATGCCAGGGAGCATGATATGAGTGATTTTCTGTTTGATTCTTGATGACTATCTTGCAATTGCATGGAAGTAGGACCACTGAAAGATGACGGGTGCAGATAGTAAGCCTCGTGCCTCCTGTGCCTCTGAATACATGTGTCGCTAACCTGCACTTCCACATGTCGAGCTTTGGCAATGTATTTCTCCACTAGTACTGTGGTGTCCTCCACAGACAGAGCTACCTCCCGTCTTGCCTCCTCAAGCTTTGCAGGAAAGTCGTCCGGCATCTCCACTATCCTCATACCCTGTTGTTTCACAATGCATGGCCCCCATCAGCAAATACACATTTCCAACATAAATCTCTTACCCCAGAGGCAACAATTTGAAGCCTTGCAGAAGCGCCAGCTCCAACAACAACAGCAGTCTGCTACTCAAAGAAAGTGGCTATCAAGCACTACTTAAGGTAGACATAAGCAAATTGCTCGAGAGATTGTCAGAGCAATTTCAATGTCCAATTTTTGCAACTAAGCTGGTGCAACAGTGGCACTATACGTAGAGCCCATATAGCCTTTCCAACAATGCAGGACCTCACAGTGAGGTAGATTACCTTACCGCCTCCACCTTGAGTAGCCTTGATGAGGACAGGATAACCTATCCTGTCAGCCTCTGCTTGTAGGAAAGTAGCATCTTGCTCCTTGCCGTGGTAACCTGGCACTACTGGCACCTCGGCACTGGTCATGATCTCCTTGGCTTTGCTGAGTGCGCCAAGACAATATGAGGTTAATGGGGCCACCACTGTCAAATGGACAAAGCGCAGGGCTGCACAGCAAGTACATGAACTTAAAGCATGAACAAGCGAACATTACAAATAGTGTAACAGTGCAGGAATGCTTTCTGCTTGAGGAGAGGACCTGACAAACCTCTTGTCACCCATAGATAGAATTGCGGAGGGTGGTGGGCCAATGAACTCAATCCCTTGGCTCTGGCACAACTGAGCAAATTTGTGATTCTCGGACAGAAAACCATATCCGGGGTGGATGGCCTGCAAGAGGCATGAGTCATGGCATGCTGAGCTTGAGATGCAGACCTGTTTGCGACGACTCAACAATGTACCAACCTGCTTCGATTTCTAGTGAAGAGCTGCTGCAACTGCGAAGAATGTCAGTTGCTGGACTACAATGTCAGGTCTTCGCACCTTTGCGTTGGCTCTCAAGGCCGCATTGACAATGGCATCCATCTGAAGATACCGGAAGCTTCTACCAAGATCCATTGCAAGGTCCGCATTCTTGACGTGCAAGGCGTTTCTATCTTCGTCACCGTATACGGCCACTGACTCGACTCCGAGCCTCCTGAGTGTCCTCATGATTCTGCAGGCTATCTCTCCCCTGTTTGCTACAAGCACCCTGTCAATGGTGGTCGCAAACGCCCTGACTGTCAAAATGGGCTGCTGCAAGCTGGTGTCCGATAGCCATCTGCTTGAGCTCAAGTGCGCGTGCTGCGAGCTCCTGCGCTCATATTGTGGCGAAGCAGGTCGCCGGTCATGCGCCTGAGCTCCCAGACAAGAGCTGGCTGACCGGAAACGCTTGCAGTGGCGTCTGATCACGTCGCAGCAGCCGCGGCGGGCCAGCATATCGACGAGGCAGCTCAACTAGACGGGTCTGCAAGTCGTCGTCACAAGTATGCGCATGACCGTGACATCTCCCGGGCCGCGTTGACGCCGGCCCGCAGCTCATCGTCGGCAATCTCCCATGCCGTTCGCTGCATTCTCCTCATCAGCGAGCTGCCAATTCACCATCAGACGACACACACAGGTCCTGGCCTCGTCGCCGGGACGTCCTCCGGCGTCCGCCTGCGTCGTCGAGCGCCCGCGGCGCGCGGCGCGGCGCACGGCGGCTGCGGAGGCGCCGGAGGCGGAGCCCCGGAGGCCAGGAGCGGATGAAGCCTGACCAATATCTGAGAGAATCTCGTCGTCCGCTGCAGCGCTTGTTCTGCGCCATCGTCAGATTCTTGTGATGGCCGCTTGGCTACGTGATGGCAACGACGCCGACGTCGCGGATACGTCTGGAGGAGACCCGGCCGCCGCTTCTCCGCTAGTCCAGACCGCAGCTTCTGTCCTTGATAAGTAAGCCACATGTCAGTTTATGAGATCGTTACGGAGAAACAACGATTTAAGAGCTCATTGCCGGGTCCGGCGCCCCAGTCAGCACCTCGGAGTGCCGCGTCAGACGCACGGCCGCTGGCGGCCTCGCGCTGCTGCCAGCACCTGCTCCCCTACGACCTCGACATCAAGGCTAAAGTCGATCGATAATAACCAATGTTCCCGCTGAAAGGGCGGTAGCTCTTCCATTGAAAGGCAATGGCTGGGAGAGGCCAGCTCAAAGGGAAAACACAAGAGGGATGAAAGGCCAGCTCAAAAGGATGAACGAGCCATCGCCCACTTTCTAAGAGGGCGATGGTTCTTGCGGGCCAGCTGAGAACGTGGAGGGAGTCAGCTTTACACGGCAAGCAAACCCGGCTCGAAGACTGCAAGACTAGTGCGCGTGGGCTCCTGAACTCGTAGGGCTGACTAGCCATCCTTCTAGAGGTGCTTCTTCTTACAACCGTACACCTTCTTCAAAGGATGTAAACAAGTGAGGAGTCGGGACAGACGAGGATAGCAGCGTCAACTTGGTCACAAAGACCATAAAACCAAGACAATAGATCAAATATATGTAAATTTATGCGACCATGACAAAATTCAATAAGTGGGCAGGCACAATAAAAACAACACTAGCAGGCTCACAAGAATATAATCAGCCCTCTTTGAAGAGCTCTCTGCCAATGAGCATTCTTCGTATTTCGCTTGTGCCAGCTCCTATCTCATAGAGCTTGGCATCCCTAAGTAGTCGTCCAGTTGGATATTCATTGATATATCCATTCCCTCCAAGGCACTGTATAGCCTGTCATAGGAGGAGCAAGAAAAAGCCTACCTTCTCAGGAACCCACTGATTGCATAGATTGGCACTTATCAGTACGCAACTTGCTCATTTATCTATTCACTAGGGGAGCACTCTTTTTGCAGTGGGAGCCAAGAAATTTGTACCTGTAATGCAACTTGGGTTGCATTTTCAGCTGAGAAGAGGATGACAGAAGCACAATCCTGCAGAAAAATAGGAGTCCGGACTGTGTATTAGTGCAGCTGTCAGAAACTCGTCCATCAGCTTCCAGAAAGACCTTCCAGGCCCGTATGTATGCAAAGGCTCCACACTGAAGTCAACAAGTCTGCTGACTAACATTCATAAAGTAAGGCAAGAGTGTGTTCACAGCATAGGCACATTACCTTACGATCTACTCGGCCAGCATCACAGGCCCTAGCAACACTGTATACAAAGGACCTTAAGGGCACAGATAGGAAATTGCAATGTCAGCCCAAGGAGCTATATTGTTGTACTTGATCTACAGATGAAATACAAGGACTCACACAGGTGCACTTGGTTCCATATCTACCTGACAATTTCGCAATCGTACATGGAGACACCCTAGGCAGGAAAGCAGCCAGTATGAAAAATGATTTAGAGAGGAGGCACACGTACCTTGAAGCCTGCAGTGTGGTATACATGTCTGCAAGCTTCCCCTAAGAAGGCAAGGTGCAGAATGAGGTCAGACACTGCTTCACCACTCTGCAGTATGTGACAAGATGAAAATCTCAGAACTATCACGACGAGAAAATAGGACAACCTGAGCACTGGAGGAGATAAAGAGACCTGCATGAGTTGGAACTCCCCAATGGGCTTCCCAAACTGTTGTCGTTCTCGCACGTAAGGGAGGACCACATCAAGTGCTGCCTGCATGAGACCCAGCGGGCCCCCAGCGAGGACTAGCCTCTCCAAGTCCAACCCAGACATCATCACATACACGCCTGCACAGGACGTGCAATTGAATCTCAGCAGCAGCTGTTGCATTCCAGAAGCCTGTCCACTGCTCTGCATAGAGGTCTGCCTATCTCCAAAAGTGATGTTGAGGAGGGTTCACAAGCACGACAAGACAAGATGCAAACATTTGCAAAGGCTCACCTTTTCCTTCTTGACCAAGCACATTAGCATCCGGGACAAAGCAGTCCTCAAAGACCAGCTCGCAGGTGTCGCTGCCCCTCATGCCCAGCTTGTCAAGCTTCTGGGCGGTGCTGAAGCCCGCCATGCCCTTGTTGATGATGAAGGTAGTTATCCCCTTGGCGCCTGCTTGCAGGTCTGTTTTGGCGTACACAACCTGTTCAATTCTAGGATCTGTGGCCATGAGTGCACGTGACGGGCAGGCTGTGTGCCAAACACCAGGATTGCATAAGTTTTTGGCAAATAGCATTCAATGCATGCTAAGCTACATCACTGACCCACAAGTTCCTGAACCCTGATCACTTCACATTGTACAAGGGAGGCTAGGCAGCGCAAGACACACCAAAGTACTGGCCCTTGGCCCGTTGGTGCACCACATCTTGTTGCCGTTGAGAACATAACCTCCATCCACCTTGACCGCCTTACAGCGCATGCTTACGACGTCGGAGCCTGACCCCGGCTCGCTCATTGCCAGAGCCCCTACGTGCTCGCCCGTGATGAGCTTCGGCAGGTACTTCTCTTTCTGCTTGGGCGTCCCATGTCTCACCTTCCCGGCACGCCAGCACGCTGGTACATGGCTCAGCCCTCTTGTCAGACTTCACGGAGCTGCTTAGATGTCTGGCCACCTCAGACAGGCGGGCGAGACAGCCTTACCAGCTGGTTGATGCAGAGGTTGGAGTGAGCCCCGTAGGAGAGAGCCACTGACCCTGAGGCGCGGCTCAGCTCTTCCATGGCTGCACATCGCAAACTAATGGTGAGATTTCTGTGGATGACCATGGTAAAGGCGCCCTTCACAGCACTAAGAGAATTCTCAGCAAAGGCAAGGGGGTCTAGAAAGGCAAACAGAAGCCTATGGAATATGATGCTCAGAAATTGGAGAAGGTCGTCCAGCACTGCTGTAGCGCGCCAGGCGTCTTGTGCACAAGGAGCCCAGTGGCAAGTTCTGAGAGAAAGCTCCAGTAGCTAAATTGTTCCAGAGCAAGTTCTGGAGCAAATTGCTCAATTTGGAGCAGATTCACGGGCTCGCCTATGCAGTGGTACAGGTAGCCCAGGCCCATGCCGCCGTACTCCTCGGGCGCGGTGACGCCGTGGAGGTGGAAGTCGCCCATGAGCCGCCAGAGGTCGACGTCCGGCGGGAAGCTGTTGGCGGCGTCGATGCGCGCCGCGTGCGGCGCAACGACGTCCTGCGCGAACTGCGCGACGCTCTCCCGGAAGGACTCCGCCGTGTCGTCCAGCAGGAGGCCCTCGGCGCCGCCGGAGAGGCCGCGGTGGCCGCGGCCGCCGCCGCCGCCGCCGGCACGCC
>WELB01000083.1:545220-573592 GCA_009602725.1 Spirogloea muscicola | reverse complement strand
CTGTGCAGCGGTCCCTAGCTTTTGCGGTCCACTTGCGCGCAGGCCGCGCTCTGGCGGCGGCCTCCGGCTTCCGTCAGGGCGACGTCTTTCCGCCTGCTAGCTACTCAGACTTGCATCTACTGACGAGAGGTTACTGAGAGTTCGCTTACTGCTGTCTCAGTCCTTAGCACTCCGACTCCTTCAGACCTTGTCCATTCTTTTGGGCTGGCCTCTCCCAGCCACCAGTTAATCTGGCCGCGCTTGCTCTTAAATAGGGAGCTTCTTCTCCCACTTGAACCATCTCCCTGCTGCCATCATTAAATCATGACTTTGCCACAGTTCTTGTTTGCATGCGGCACCCATTTGTCGTGATACGATCATACCAGGGCCACTACACCGGATCCCATCAGAACTCCGAAGTTAAGCTCCCTTGGGCGAGAATAGTACTGGGATGGGTGACCTCCCGGGAAGTCCTCGTGTCGTATCCACGTTACCTTTTCCCACGCCCCTTTGCGAAGTGGAATATCTTTAACAAAACAACAATGCAACAACTACGATTCTCAGTCACATATCTGCACATAGACGCAGTTAAGATACATATCAGACATCCTTGCACATCATTTGACATTCGTGTGGATCTTGTTCAAACATGAAAGCCAACTCATCACATAGTGACACAGTATTCATCGTAATATTAGAACTTAGCTGACCCAAATTTCTTGTTTTGTTAATAACCTTCAATGAAGGACCAGCTCTGCAGCGTAGCACAACTACTTTCTGGTTGGTAATGAGACGAGCATTAAAGCTGTGTTCTTGTGAAGCCCTTCTTGGTGTTGCTTGTAAACGTGTGAATCCAGTGAATCAGGAGTATACGCCTCTATTGGCTCAATCAACCCATCTGGGCTGTATCCGCTATCAGTACGTGTGAGATGGCGCCTTTTGCATGACAAAATATCGGCATGTGGTTGCAGCTCGAAGCTCAAGCAGCACACCTGTGGCCTCGATCAAGGTATTGGCACGCATCAATGACGATGCTGGATTGTGGTTGCTAGAGCTAGTAAAGGACAGTGTGGCCTAGGCAAATGACTTTTGATAGCCCGCATGCTTATGCTTTGACTTTAAGCAATAGTGCCTCCAAATATCATAGTGACAAGAGTATAATAACAGTTTCATCGTTTGAAGACGGATGAGGTCTTTTAGGGAAGCATTGTACTCGCTGACTTAATTAGCTAATGGAAATCATAAGCTAATGGAAATAGCGCAGGTATCCTGTGCGCTTTGTGCAAGGCTGCAAATGGAAATATTGAGTGACTACTTGAAACGCGTGGAGATGCGCATATGACTGTCTAGCAACCAGTGGACTAAGTTTAGGCTCTCTAATGACTCTGAGTGTAACCACGATCTACTATCAGCAGAATGCCGTACCTTCCTCGAGCCATCTGCCCCTTAAGGAATCAGGGGAGAGCTTCTTTTCATTTGTCGAGCTCTGTCCTCTCTCTGTCTAAACCCCGACCCCTAAACCCTTGATCCGAAACTTTTGCAAGAGGTTACTGACTTCCTGGCTAATATGAAACAAGACATGTCATCAGACAATTGTCTGGCTTATACTGACCTTTGCCTCGTCCTAAGATACGAGGTTTCTTGGATCGATCTTGGACTTTGTGCTACAAAAGCAAACCGTAGATTTAGGAGCTCAATTTGTGAAGGTGCAGCATGTCGTTTGGAGGTCCTTCGGCTGAGATGCTGCCATGCCCGCTCCTACGGTTTCCTGACGCACATTTGGAAGACGCGCATGAAGTGCATCTGCGTCTTGATATGCAAGTGAAATGTTCCAATTCATCCCAAGTCTCTGTTAGATTTGCTAGATCAGATTGGAGTGGCGAGAGTGAACATTTGGACATGAATTGCTAGAAGACTTTAGATGGGAAAATGGAGCGCAAGCACCCAGCATGTTCGAAGGTAAGTCTAGCTGGGCATCATCATCAACTCTCTGGGGCACTCCACATGGCATATATAAAGGGTAAGAAAGAGGCGATGAGGCTGGTAAGTGCAAGAGGGCCAGCCCGCAACGCTGGACGCTTGGAAGCTGCAATCAGGTTTCCCGTCTACGAGTCAAAGATTGTTTCCGACAAGTAGTCGATAGCAATTGCAGCGGTGACAGCAAGAGGCTGCGAGGCTGCAACCAGAGCTCTACGTCGTGTGATTTCACTTTGACTGCCATGTGGCCTGGGCTGGCTCTGGAATCTAGAGCATGCGATAGAACGGCAAGGGTTCATAGTGCGCTAGCCGCTCAGTGACTGGACAGCCATTCACTGAGCGGCTAGCGCACCTTGCTGGGCAAGCTGTGCATGCCGCGGCAGGAGGGTGGCGATGATAGTTGGTGACGCTCTCAAGGGCAGGTGCCATATTTGAAGGATTTTCAAACAAAGACGGTGATTGTGAAAGGCCAGCACGAGTTACATGAACTAGGTCTCTGGCGGAATCCCCACCACGAAGACTCCAGACAATTAGCAACAATAGCAACAACACAAAGGATAGCCAAGTAAAGGTGGAGATCCCTCCCTGTTGCTAGTGCTTCCGATGGCGGCTAGTGACAAGGGGTTACTGAATGGCTATCTGGCAGCTTCTTCTGTAGGCACTTCTAGATAGAGAAGGAAACACTCTTCTCAGAAGGACGAGGCAAGAGGAGACGGCTGGAGAAGGGAGGCGGCGACGGTGGGCCGGCCAGCGCACGAGGAGGCCGCGGGTGATGTGACGGGCCGCCACGGCCGGCGGGACGGGAGATAGTCCACGGTTCGGATGACGCCCCAGTGGCCGGGCCGAATACGGCGCCGGCGCGGATTCTGCCGCGCCGGGGCGGCCGGCGGGGGGCCGAGCTGCAGGCCGGCCGGCCCGGGCGGGCGAGACGTGACAGCCCACCTCGCCCCCGCCCGCCATCGCTGTCCAGCCGCCAGCTTCCACGGCGCTGGCGGCCGCTCGCCTGCCTCGACGTCCTATCCTCACGTTCCTCCTCCTCCCTCGTTATGGGCCAGCCACACTAAGGCCGCCTGCTTTTTGCACCGTTGGCAGGCTGAGCCAGAGTTGTGGTCACCGACCCCCTTCATGGGGGCCGAGGAGCCGTGGCCGTGCCTTATGCTCGGCCCCGCCACCATCGCTACGGCGAGCCGACTCGGCGGCTCGCTGTTGCGCCGAGGGTTGCTCATGGCGTGCCTCCACAAGCCCAGCTCGGCGGTCCTGAGGAGGCCGGCCTCGCGCTGATGTGCTCGCTGGCCGAGCTCTGCCACCGTGACAGGCGCGAGCTCGCACGGGCCCGCGCCGCCCTGGCCGCGCCCTGCCACGGGCCTCCAGCCCTGCTACGTGCAGCGGCAAACCAGTAGATGTCGAGGCTGCCACCATGGCGGACAGCGCCGCAGCCCCGCCACCCGGGCGCCGAGTGGCCTGCGCCGCCTTTTCCAGCAGATCAGCACGCCGGCTTACCCTTTATGCTGCTGCAGCAGCAGCAGCAGCAGCAGCAACAGCAGCAGCAGCAGCAGCAGAAGCAGGAGCAGCTACAGCAGCAGCATCAGCAGCAGCAGCAGCAGCAGCAGCAGCAGCAGCCCGGCGCGGACAGTGGCGCAGCGGCGGCGCAAGCGGTGGCCGGCAGCGGTGGGAGCAGCTTCGACCCCCAGGCGCTGTGGGCTGACCCGGGGCCCGCCGGCGACCTGCTGGCCAGCCTCTACGGCGTGCCTGGCGGCCATGAGCCGCTCATGAGCCTCATCCTGTCGCCACCCATGAGCCCGCTGCGCATGGCGGGCGCGCCGGCGTCGCCGCCGCCGCTGCTGGCGTCGTCCTGCCATGGCGGCAGTGCTCCCAGCATGAGGCTGTCGGTCGGCGGGCCCTCCGGCACCAGCCACGGGCCAGCGCCGCACACGCCGCACTTGGCCCATGAGGCTCGGAGCCAGCAGACGCTGCTGGATCAGGACCAATCGTTCCACCACTCCCAGAGCGGCTCACCACCACGCGAGAGCCCCGTATGCGCCAGCCAGTTCATGATGCTCCGCCCTGGCCACACTAAGATCACTAAGAGGCACTGGGAACGGGGCCCTGCCAACACCCTCTTGGCGCCGCTACCTGGAGATGCTCATGACCAGCTTCTTAAGCCGCAGGCCAGGATGCCCACCCCGCCTCCAGTGCTGCTGGCTCCAAGTCCGTCAGGGGCTTTGCCGCATGCGCAGCAGGCAGGGTTTCCAAGTGTTGATCTTGTTCGCCTGGCCAGCCTCCTTGCGCACTTGCCCACCCACAGGGTCACTTCTCCGTCTCTTTTCACAGCACTTGACGCGCAGGTCCAGGCAGGGTTGATGAGAGGTGAAGCGCAGAGGGAGGAGATCATAAGCCTTCCAGCCATGCCTCAGTTGACGCTTGATCACATGGAGGAGCCCGAGCCGGCCTTTGATCAGCTTGGAGATGCGGAGGCTGACAATATACATCTGCAGACTGTTGATGGCACGCTTCATGGTCAACCACCAGGGGCAGGTTCCCCAGGCGGAAAAGTAGCGTCTTCTCGGGTGCGAAGCTATCTAATTGCAGCACAGGAGCTCCTGAAGGAGGTGTGCAGTGCTCGATATGCAGACCGTCAAGATAGTGGCAGAAGCCCACAAGACCTGCAGAGGAAACACAAGGGCAAGAGTAAAGCGGACAGGCAAGGCCACGATCAAGACGAGAGCTCCCATACACAACTGGCAGGAGTTGAAGTAGCCTCAGAGCTTCTGCCAGAGAGGAGAGCTGAACTGGAGAGGAGGAGGGTGAAGTTGACAGCGATGCTGAACGAGGTAAGCCCCAGTCAAGAATCTGCAGACCTTGTTGGCGTTCTTCATGTACATGTGAATTCCAGTGAGTGGCTACAGTTGCTGCGTGTGAGGGGAATGTCGAAAGTACCAGTACTCTAGTAAGAAGATGCAGAGGAGAAGGGGCTCACCAATTGTACTAAATATGACCATTCGGACAGTCCTGATGCGTGCGCGCTGAGATTCTTACGCAGGTCGACAGGCGATATAGCCAGTATATATCACAGCTGAAGGATGTGGAGTATCAGCTGAGCCTCAACTCCGGGGAGGAAACAGCCAAGGCCTACACTCAGGCTCCAATGAGAGCCATGTCACAATGCTTCAGAAGAATCAAGGATGCAATCAGGGACCAACTTCAGGTGAGCACACTCTTTCGCGAGTTACCAGCTTACCTGGGTGGCATGAGGCAAGGAGGTGAATTTGACAACACCATTTGCTTGTATTCCAGATAATACGTTTGATGTTCAGCACCATTTCTCTCCCTGCTCTGATGCTTCACGGAAAGCTTTAAGCAAGCAGGGCCAGGGGCACAGCTCAGGCGAAAAGCTCCTACATTCAACGTTGACTCTGCATTGGCTCTCAGCAATGTGCCTATAGTCCTGCGTTTTGATTCTGGTTTACTCTCTGAAAGCAGCATAAATTTATTCTGATAGCTTGTGAACAGGCACTTGGCAGACGCAAGAGTACTATTTCCAGGGGGAATGCCCTCTTCTCTCACATCTCTCGAGTATCTGAGGAGCTCTAGCATGTCCAGCACCCGAGCGCAGAGGGGACTGCCGGATTCAGCTGTTCAAAAGCTTCGCATCTGGCTCTTTGAGCATTTTCTTCATCCGTGAGCACAGCCCAAGTCCCTGATGAGGGCTTCTGCTTTTTCAATCTGCGCAATCCAGGACTGTAGTATTTCTGCAAGAAGGTCAGCTGAGCTGCTGCGTCGTACAACCTACAAAAACCCCACAAGTCATTGACGATTCTTGCGCCCTCCTTGCGACACAGATATCCAACAAATGCGGACAAAGATGCACTTGCAAGGGAGACGGGATTGTCTCGAGGACAGGTGAAAGTCAATACTACAACATCTATGTGGAGCTCTAGAAGATGGGCTCTATAGAGAGGTGCTGATGTGATTCTTAAAAGCAGCTAACATCTTACTGGGACATGCCTATCCTGCCATTGCTGACGGGCTTGCGCTTCACAAGTCAGCTCAATGCTGACAATATGCAGACAAATGTTCCGACAACAAATGCGGTCATCAACACTTGTCTGAACGCTCTTATAAGTAATATTTTGCCTAGATCTCCAATTGGTTCATCAATGCACGTGTAAGACTTTGGAAGCCAATGGTGGAGGAACTGTATGTGGAGGCCAGTGGGAAAGGAGGGGAGGAAGGAGCTGCACTGCGAGCGTCACTGCCAGATATCTCCACATTACTCCAATATGACGACGAAGCAAGTACTGGAGATGTGGAGTAAATGAGGTCCAGCAGTTTGAGGTTGCTCGTACGACAGCTTCCGATGCCAATGAAGAAACTTGATACTGACAAGCTCACATTCTTAGGTACAATCGACACAGCATGCTATTTATTGACTCGATTGATCATTTTATATAGACCTGTCAAGACAACAAGATCCATTCGTTCAAGTATATATGTAGCGATTGTTACAAAGGGTGCACAAGTCAAACATTTGAACCAGGACCAGGCTCCACAGGCGTTGATGTGCAGTAGGTACATTTGCGACCAAAAGTACTGTTTCCACTAGTCGGTTGCACCAACCGGTGCTGTGATGCTGCATGTAGATGTAGCTGTGGGCAAGTTCATCGGACCGCCCGAGGTACGAGCCTGCCAGCATTGTGACGTGCATCCGTACACGAACATACTGATACATACTTTGCAGGTCCAGGGGGACATACACAGTGGCCCTCACGAAACGATCAAACAGGTCGTCTACTCGAGGCAAAAGGTATCGAGCTTCTTCAGAGCTCGATGGATCGATGCATAAGTGGAGACCACCGTCCCCTTTCTTCACAAAGAGGATAGGTGCACCTTACGGCGACTGAGAAGGCTCGATGTGCCCTATCCGTAGCACATCCTCCACTTGGGACTGCGTCGTTCGGAATTTGGGAGAGCTCAGTCGGTCCGTCGGACAGTATGGCAGAGTAGCGTCGGGTTCCATTACAATGCTTTGAGCATGCAATACAACACCAAATCAATTCACACTCAATTTGTTCCTTCACCACACGCCGCGCTCCGTAGTCACGACCGCCTGCTGTGCCCCGCACGCCGCCTACATTGCCGCTGGTCGTGGCGCCCGAGCTGCCGCGAGGGCGAAGACGCATCCGGCTGCCTGCGTGCACTCCGCGTAGGAGCCGGCAACAGCGGCCAACGCCGCCCAAGAGGGGAGCATCGCAGCCCCATGCGTCACAGATTGTAGCACACGCTGGCACCAGCCAGCACGGCGGGCTTCGGCCTCGCTCAAGCAGGTCTGTCCTTGAGGCGCATCGAAGGCAAGCAAGCCCTTGACAGCTCTGTGCATGGTGCCTCATCGCCAGATGCACCTGACTTGGCAGGCCGTGGCTAAGACTTTGCGTAAGAGTCCTCATCTCAATCCGCTAATCTTGAAGCACATTCTGGTGACAGGCTGGGTTTAGGATATGGCCCTTTCGCAAGACCAAGCCGAAAATTTCGCCAGAGAGTGGATTGCCGCCTGGAATTCACATGACCTCACTCGCATCATGGAGCACTACCACAGCTCAGTTGTCTTCACTTCACCTTTTGTAGTACAGGTACAGCTTTCTCTCTCTGCATACCATATACTTCGATGGCAAGTGAACTGGCAAACATATTTCCCCAACTGCATGCGACGAACAATGCGCGAAAGTCTCGTCTTATTTATAAGTCAGACTCTGAGCTGAGCTAAGAGGCCCTCGTGCAGACGCAATTGATCAATTGCGTCTGCACGTCTGCAGATGCAAGCCTTGACTGACAAGTAAGATTAGAAGCCTAGTACTACACAGCACCTCTGTACATGCTGGAGCTAAGTCACCTTTGATGTGCCCACTGATCTGTGCAGATGTTGGGTTTGAAGGGAGGAGTAGTTCGAGGAAATGATCTGCTAAAAGACTATTTTGCACAAGCGCTGGCAGCCTACCCTAATCTCAGCTTTGAGCTGTACCATGCAATCCCTGGTCTCAATAGTGTCGTACTTTACTACAAGAGTGTGAATGACCTCCTAGCTGCAGAGGTGATGGAGCTGGATCCTCAGCACCTGGTTGTCAAAGTCATTGCTCATTACAAGGCACCTGATTGAGCCGCACAACTTGCTGACATGATGACCATGTTAGGAGCAGGCATGCAGACGACTTAAAATCGTGGCTGAGGCTCAAGTGACCAGATCTTGTTCCAACGAATTATTTTATTGACTGGTTCCTGGAGGACAGATAAGCTTACCACAAATTCTGTGCAGCAAACGATCAGCAGAACTACCAGGAAGAACATCTCTAATACAAACGGATTTCTCCAAGAGTGAAACAGTGAGATGGTGAGATCATGCAATGGCCCAGCACAAGTTGCGTGTCATCGTGGCTCATTGAGGTTGCGCACTCTGCAGCCGAGGTATTGACCTCATGAGATGAACCCAAGAGCAGCCCTCAAAGGCAGCAGCTGCGCATGGACTGACTAGAACCGATGGTGAGGCCTGAAACAAGGAAGTTCTTAGAACGGAGAACCATCAAGACAGGCTACTCTCAAGGGGCAGTGTCTGCAATACAAAGAAAACCAGCTCTATAATACTGACAGCAGTGGCTGTGAGAGGCCAGCCCAAAGGAATGGACAAAGTCTGAAAGGCCGAATGGCGCAAAGAGCAGGATACTAGGCTCCGAGACTTCAGCAAGTGGGCTCTCAGTAATTTTTAGTCAGTAAAGTGCATAAGCCATCACAGGAGGCCTTCAGTAACGAGCACCCGACAAGAAGGTGACAGAAAATCAGTTATAAGCTAGTGGGTGACTGTAGTCCAAGAATAAGCGCTTCCACGTTGACAGCAATGGTGTAAAGATGATAAACAATACAGAGGTGGTCAAGTGTCCAAGGCGCCGATGTATCACCATTTCACGTGATCGTTAGCAGTCCCCATGTGTGTATCATGAGAAACAGCTCTTTCCAGAAGTAAGGCGATGGCTATCATGCAACTTATCGGGTACAATGCCCAAGGTACGAACAATGCGAAAGGAAAGCTTGCCTCAGAGATCATAAATCGGCCGAAGTATAAGAAGCGAGATGGGAACCTATCGATGGAACATCTGGTTTCTCCACGTAGCCGACGTGTGCCGTCCTTTCCATACCCTAGGGCCTCCTCGCCCGCCGCCGCCTTCTCCGCCGCAGCAAGCGCCGCGCTCCGCGGGCGCGGCGGCCGCCGCAAGCGGGACACCGCCGCCGCCGCGAGTCGAGCCGCGGGTAGCGAAGCCGAGGGCTGCAGTCTGCCCTGCGCAGCCGAGGGCTTGCGAGCCAAGGCCGAGGATCGGCGCCGCTTTCGCAGCGCCCGAGCACGCGGCAGTGGCCGTGCGGCGGCGCTCATCAGAGCCCGACGAGAGTCGCCGCCGTTGGCGTCAGGACCATGGCGGCCATCATGCTGAGCGCTCGGTGCTGCGGCACCCCGCCGGCGCCGGCCGGCGTGGCCATCGCCGGTGGCCTCCGCTCCGATGTGCATGGCTCTGGCGGGAGCACTTTCGTGGGACAGCGCCTGGCGCTGCCCCGCCGCTTCGCACACGCCCGCGCCGGCCGCGCGGCGGGCGCGCGCGCGACTCTCAAGGACGTGCCCAAGCAGTTCCGCCACGAGAACCTTAAGGAAGGATGTATGCGCCTCTGCACCGCGCTTGGTTAACACATTTGATTGTCATTGTTACTCGTCAGGAGAATTATAAAAGCAAGAACGAAGGTGTAGCCAGCTGCGTGGATGCTGCAACATGGATGTCATCCTCGTATCAGCTGGGATGGTTGAAATTGTGGGACACAAGTACCACTCAAGCTTTCTCCCTTCCAGTCAGGCGGACTCTTCAGCATAAATATTTCTGTATATAGTGCACTTTCAGAATTCCAGCTATTCAATTACACCTCTGACCAATTGACATGCCCCTGTCCTCATTCCTTCAGTGGCGGAGAATTTCAAGAACATTCCACAGTCTTTGTATGGCTTGACGGCAAGTCAGATGGATATGTTCATGACAGAGGACAATCCTATTTCCCGGCAGAGCAACATTGTCACTCCTGTACTGTCCTCAGCCTCCTATCTCAAAAACAACAGTGTCTGACCTTCTGTGCCACTTGCTTCTGTCGGCCTATTAGTCTCTGGCATCTCTGAAGCTTGTTCCGTCATGGCAAGCATTCACAGTGCAGTCTAGTGGTCGTTTGGTGCAATACATGTGAGCATCTAATAACAGTGGGAGGAAGAGTAGGTCTGTATTGAGGTGACTTACATGGACAACTGCAGCTGCTTAAGTTGCACAATCTCTGAGCAGTGGCGAATATAAATTCGTTGGCACCTTGTCAATTATCTGGTCACAGCGATGTCAAGCAATGGTCACAAGAAGCGTGTGGCACTCATAGTACATCCAAATTGTTTTATGCAGGAGGCAATATCTTCAGCCAGACATTACAAGGAGGGAACAGGCATGTGGAACCTGTCCACACTCAGTGATGCACCGTCTCGGTTGAGCATGAGTGTTAACATGTATAGAGGTGGAGGCGGCTATGGAAGGCCAAAGACTGCTCCTCCCGACCTCCCCTCTCTTCTGTTGGATGCACGGATATGCTACTTGGGCATGCCGGTATGACAATTGTGCTTTCATAAGCTGCATGGCTGAAGTATCAATTTCTTGACTCAAAGAACAATAATCAAATCAACACTTGCGCGTTTGAGGAACCCTCTTTCCAATGCTTCAATGCTTCAAATTGTCGCAGTGAGTTGCCATTTATGTGCACCCATGCAAGGCAGCATCTTGTAGTGTTTGGGATGCTGATATTCTCTAGAACCCTCTGTCAATTGCCGGCTTGACAAGCTTCTGACCACAATTGCCTGGTGTGTCCTTATCTACATATGAGCAGATCGTCCCCGCCGTCACTGAGTTGATCATAGCAGAGTTGCTTTGGTTGGACTATGACAATCCTCAAAAGCCCATATACTTCTACATCAATTCACCAGGCACACAGGTATTCTGTACTTTGATGTTGACATATTGTTCACGGCAATTGTTGTGAAGTCACAGTCCTAGTCAGTCTTTATTTAGTGCTTGTAAGATCGGCTTGCGGAAGTCAACTTGTCTTAATCATCATTTTTGTTGCTGGCAGAATGACAAGAGAGAGAGCATAGGTTTTGAGACTGAGGCTTATGCCATAGCTGATACAATAGCGGTGAGTGTAGGGTCAAATCTAGAGTGCAGGAGAGTCTCTGCAGGAAAACTTATGGCATGGCCGCTTAGCCTAGGAGTCAATGCCGTGCAGTGTTGCTTCCATTATTATCATTCTTCATAGAGGCCGCCATCTTACTGCGCCCTCCTAGGAGTCCATGCCGTTAAGCGTTGCTTTTGTCCTCATCATTCTTCATAGAGGCCATGATCTTTTAGCTGTCTCTTCCCACCTGTGCTCCCAGAATACACCACATTGACAGTAGTCCTTGTTACTTTACCTGCACCCATTAACAGGAGTCCTTGTTACTTTACCTGCAGTATGTGAAGCCCAAAGTCTTTACTGTGAACTGCGGGATGGCTTTTGGCCAAGCGGCTATGCTGCTGACAATTGGAGACAAGGGTTGCCGAGCTGTGCAACCCAACTCTGTTAGTAAGTTCTGCTTTGAGACCCCTGACCATGTTTTGCATTACGACCTGCCTGCGCTTTCATTGTGTGCGGTATTGTACAATCTCTTAGCTCTATCCTCCTTACGTGGTGTTAGGGGAAATGAAGAGATTGTTGCGCTGTTGTGCAGCCAAATTGTATTCGCCAAAGGTGAGCCAGTCAAGCGGGAATGCTACGGACATGTGGATCAAGGTATGCACATTGAACTCTAAGTAGCGTACCTCGTGGACTTGTGCTTGACATGAGGCCCCTTAGCAGCATCTTCTGCGCCGCTGCTGTTGCTTACTTGTGTTTGTTACAGTATGGTGCAAAATGTACCTGCTAAAGCTGTGTAGAGGCTTGATATGGGACTTCTGTAATATGTGACTGCAGGCGAAGGAGCTCGACGCGAATACAAATTACTACATTGGTCTTCTGGCCCAGGGCACAGGGAAGCCATGGAATGAAATTGCGAAGGACATCCAAAGGCCTCGGTAATAATTACGCCTCGAACAATGACCTCCTGATTATCAAGAATTATCGAGGCTTGAGGTGTCTTTGACAATCTTATGAGGAAGAGAGCAGCTGCAGATTAGTAACATGCTGAAAGCGATGGCCCGTCTTGGTGCAGGTACTTCCGCGCAAAGGAGGCCATCGAGTATGGTTTGGCAGACAAGGTCATCGAAAGCCGTGGTGTTGCCATGGACAAGAAGGTAAAGCTGTAGCTTCCCGAGTTCCAGCCGTCACTGTGGGTGCTGTATAACAGGCTGAGAAGGTTTTAGGCCTCTTATCTGATGTTGCAGGCTTGATTGAGGTTGTGTAGTTCCACATCTGCTTCTACAGCATGACTGAAGGCAGCAGTCACTCCGCTTGACCGACAGTAAGGAGCGGATGCAATGAAATGACTGAATTTTGTTACTGATTATGCAGAACTACGATGAGCTGCTAGCTCAGTCCAAGGCGATGAGAGCTGCTGCTGGAAGAGCCGGGCCTCAGTTTGCTCCTTCAGGGAGGCCTTGAACGTGAAGGATGTAGCTGTACATAACATCAGGCCAGTTGCCAGCCGCGTCATTTGGCATTAGTGACTTTTCATTTGTATGCTCAGGAACAGGCTAAACCAAAGCAAACGACCCAGCTTAATGGGGGGGTAATCAAATGGGTCCAAGTGCGACTGGCCAATGGGGTTGGACGACCAAAGTTGTCAATCAGGCCTCGAATTTGGCACAGGGTGTTGTTGTAGGACAGACAGCCGATCCAATTGCTGCCATTCCCACCGAAGTAATGGCCACTAGGACTGTGAGCGGTGTGCTCCACAAGCTTCAGGACAGGGCCACTGAGAGAGAGAGCTGCGAAACCGCGCTCCTTGCATAGATGGAAGTCTTCTCCTGCCACGCTGGCTGCCGCATCAGCAGCGCAACTGGCCTCGCTGGCATGACACATAAGCGGCTGCCACGCGCCACGGTGTGCCTGCTGCTCGGGGGTTGCCACGTCCAATAGGTCGCATTGGGGCGCCAGATGAATGGCGGCAACGTGTTCGCCCAAGCAACGGCCAGCATCATACTACGTCAGCAGCTGCCAGCTCCATGGTATTGACTGCTCGCATCCGTCAGTAAGAGCCAGCTGTCTTGAGATCGGCGCTTATGATGCCAGATATAGAGTTACTTTATTGATGAGGTGGCACGGCCACATTACTGCATCGTGGGTATGGAGCAGCTCAACAACTTGGAGTAGGTTAGAGCATCAGCTCAAAAATAGAAGTGAGTCTTGATGCTGATATGAAGATGCGCTGTATTATAGTGCTAGGCCAATTGAAATCAGGCAAGAGAATTGGAATCGGTCACAGCTTGGAGTGCTTTGGACTTCATCACAGAGACCAGGTAGTGCCGTCAAGTCGAGGCAAGCGGGAGTAGTCTGGACAGCCAAATGTTAGCTGCAGTCATACCGGCAAATTAATGGCAGATTGCAGATTGCCTAATTGATAAGCGATGCATTGCCTCGATGGACCTCACTCCACAGGTGCCCAGGTCTTCGCTTAGATTTCCTCATTAATGAGATACCACAGTGGCCATGTCAGCATGCCAGACTGCGTCAGTGCGTGCTAGCATGATGACGAATTAAGGGGTCGTTCCTCATCGATTGCATATAGGCCTTGAGCATGTTGAGCCCTGCGCCTCCCGTCGCAAATGTCTCATATACGCACCAACCGTCTGCATCCCTGGTGACTGGCTTTTTTTAATCCATGACTCACTTGCAATGAAAGATTGGCAGGTCATTGCAAACCAACTCCGGCAATAGACTTCCAGTTGCTAAAATCTCATGCGTTCTCTTTGGGGTGGCAGTTGCTAACCTGTCCCATTGCGGAGCCTTTGGAAGGATACATGTCTATCTCTCTCTCCACGTTTTCTTCAGCTCCTTCACTCCCTCTCACCCGCCCCCCCCCCTAGGTTGATCAAAGATCGTTCCACAAGGGGGCAATGGCTGGCTGAAACCAAGAAGCAGCACATTAAACGGTGCAAGAAATCTGAAAGATGAAGCTGGTTTCCCAAAGGGAGGGGGCGAGGTGAAACCCAGCCCACAGACAATCAAGAGAAAACTGATAAGCCAGGTCCAAATGGCAAAACAATCTCCAGAAGGGGGGGATGACAAGTAAGTGGGAGGCGGAAGGAGATGTGGAAGAGAAAGACTCTTCCAGTAGAGGGCAATGAGTGTAAACTGCCAGCCTAGAGAAAGCCGGAACGAAGGAGCTGTGGGCTTGCTTCTTGTGGAAGTCCCGTGTACATTCCTTTGGGCTGGCCTCTCACACCCATGGCCTTGCTTGCCTTGCTTGCCTCGGCGGAGTGCCTCTTTCCCTGCAGCGAGCTACTCAGACCTGATGTTGCACACTCGTGGGTACTGAGCTTCCCTCTGCGTCGTCTATGTGTTCTGCAGTGTTTTATAGTGTTGTCCTTTTTCCGGCTCCTCTTTCTTTGGCTTTGGACATTGTCCATTCTTTTTTGGGCTGGCTTTGCCAGCCCCTCTTCTCTATGGGCGCACTTCTTCTTTGCACCTAGCAACACAGGCCCTCCATCACTTGATACACACTTTGCCTTGCGATGGAGGAGCTGTTTCGTTTTTTCTTGTAGAAGGCCAGCCGGTGCAGTCAGCTTCTCTCGCACTAGTCGCCATCAGAAGCAAGCGCGGCCAGATGAACTGGTGGCTGGGAGAGGCCAGCCCAAAGGAATTGACAAGGTCGCCATCGTCGTGAGTGTCGCAGACGACGGCGACCAGTGGAAGCGGCGGCATCTGGCCTTCCCCCCGGCCCCACCCCCCTCCCCTCTCGCCGTTTACTGGCACACCCTCTCTCTCTCTTTCCTCCCCCTCCCTCCTCCCTCCTCCCTCCCTCCTCCCAGCTGCCCCGCCGCCGGCGCATCTCCCGCCCACGTCACAGCCGCCTGCCTGCCTGCCTGCAGCCGCTGCTGGCCCCCCCCCCGCCCTCCCTCCTCCCCCCCTCCCGGCCCACAGCTGGCCCACCTGGGCGCCAGTTCCCTCGCGCCCAACAAGCTCTGCCCTGTGCCGCTGTCGCCTTCATCGCCGCCATGGCGCCGTCGCCCACACCGGCAGCTGCGGCGGCGGCGGCTGCGGCGGCTCGGCCCTCATGGCCGAGCCCGCCGGGCGTGGCGAGCCAGACCTCTGTCTGCCCGTGAGATCTCTGCCAGTACCAGAGGTGCTTGTGGGCTGCCCAGCCTGCGCATCCTGTTCCACCTGCGATCGTGAGAGGGCCGGAGGATGGCGGCGCCACTGCGCCTGCATGGGGCAGCTGCGGTGATGGCACTCCTCTGCTTTGCAATCTGCGCAGAATCCTGGTGAGTGTAACTTGGGCCGGAATCTCTGGCAAGTGCGACTTGGGTCAGACTGGAAGTATTGCGAATGCGGCAACGTTGGGCTGTCAAGCTGCAGGTCCATCTTGTTCTCAGCAGTGAATCTCACGACGTCGCCAAGCTGCATCGCTAATGGCGGCGTCCCTCTGTGATGCGCAGGTTGGTCTTGGAGCCGTCGTCGCTGGGCGTCGTGGAAGGCTCGACGCCGCCGCCGCCGTTGGCACCGCAGCAGCCGCCGCCCACGGCAGGCGGAGGCCCGCCGATGGAGGTGCAGGAGCTAGCCGCCCCCGGCACCGGCGCCGGCAGCGGCGGCGTGACCAAGGGCTCCATGGCCCAGTGGCTGGCGCAGGCCAGCAATGGCTACATCCACATCCACGGCTCGTCCGTGTACAAGCGCGAGCAGCTCGCCTCCGCCGCCGCTCTCGTGGCCAGCCAGCAGGTGACCGTCTCCCTGCATCATGGCCGCCGCTTGTGCACTGCTTGCCTTCTCCAACACAGACAAACTAGACTTAGCTCTGCATCTCCTGACGACATCTTGACGGCATCCCCAGGGCAATGTGTCGGCTGCCGAGCGCTTCACCGCAGAGGCAGCCAAGACTGAACCACTGGGCAAGGACGAGCCAGACATTGTTGCTGGCCTTTACCCGTACCTGCAGTATCAGGGTGGCGAGCTCTACACTACACCCTTTAACGTATACGTCATCTACTATGGCACGTGGAAGAGTGACCAGCGCCAGATCATACGTAGATTCGTCGACTCCATCGGCTCGAGGTCGGGCCTTGCACTTTTGTGACATGGCATTGAAAGTTGAATCAATAGATTTCGATAGAAATTCAGTCGCACGTAGTCCAATTTCTGCTCACTCAGCCGACCAAGCCTTGCGCATCTGTCAGGGCGCTGCTTGCCGCTAGAGATTTACGCTTGCTTTTACTGCGAGTGCAGCAACCCATACATTGATGACGTAGCCACGGTGCGCGGGTGGTGGGACATTAATGTCAACTATTATCAGAACTACAATGGGACCCGCGTTACGGCAAATGTGACATATGCCGCCGACATCGTGGACCGATACTCACGTTACCCTGCTGCAGGGACGAAGGCCAGCCCCCTCACACAGGCAAGTCGCTCATATTAGCTTCTGGAGTAACAACTAGGATGCTTGTGTGAGTCATGAGCAGCTCAAGAGCATGTTATGTTGCATGCACACGGCCGTTACCTTAAGTCTATCTGAGGAGCCCTGTGCCAGGCGGACATAAGGAAAATTGTGGCACACGCCACAAATGATGCCAACCAGAGGAGCCTCCCGCTTGACCCTGGCGTACGTCCTGCGCTTCATTCATCCGAAAACTCATATGGGCACTTTCCATCACTCCTCCGATGCATTGAGAAAGTTACTCTCTGAGACCTTGATTGTCCACACAGCTCGACGAATATATGCAATTGTCCTGCAATGGGCACTCTGACGCTGATATTGTGATCGCTTGTCTCGCAGGGCGCGTACATGGTGCTGACAAGCCCGGACGTGTATGTCCAGGACTCTTGCTATGTATACTGCGGCTACCACACGTCTGCTCCAATCAATGTATGGCAAAATACTCCTATCATAAAGCACGCTGTAGATTTGGAGCTGGTCTGTCCTCCTCTGTGAAGTGTGGTTGAAGTGAAGTGTTTCGGAATAGTGTTTGTGGTTTGCTAAGGGATCGCAGGACGGCTGCCAACTCCTCGCTAGACATCCTCAGTAGCATAACTTGCTCAAGCTTGCGCCCTCTGCAGGCCCTGTGCTCTCAAAGAGCTGCTCATTTTGGTGTTGCTCTGAGCAGGGCATGAAGCTGGCATATGCCTGGATTGGGAACCCCATCACGCAGTGCCCCATCTACTGCACGTTTGCACAGATTGACATTACATGGGTGCCGCCGAATGGCGACCGCGGCGTTGACGCTGTTGTTAACATGTTTGCGCACGAGCTTGCGGAGATTGCGACCAACCCCTTCCATGGGCCTAAGGACACGCCCAGCTACTGTGTGAAGGTTTTTTGCCAAACTTAAACTTATTTTACTGGTGGGAAAGTAGTTGTATGTAGTGCAGGCTTCTCGCATGCTTCCACTGTGAGGTTCTCCTTTTGGTCGTCAAGTGCAGTGTCCATGTATGCAGCATTCCAAAGCCATTGCGTCGCAAGTGGCTGTCCCTTGTCTGCTCTGCATGACTAACATGCCAGAGCACGCCATGACCATGACCATGTTGACAATGTTGATGATGTTGATGATCATGATGATGTCCGCCGCCTTGTTGTCATGACTCTGGCATAGCTGGTTGTGCTTATCAGTCAACCTGATGTTTGTGCCATTCTCTATATTTGATTGTATTTCCTTGAGTAGGGAACGGAGATTGAGAATGCAGACTTATGCGAGTGGACATACGGGCCCATCAGCTACTCCGACCCTCCAGAGAAAGCTTACTACAATCTCATTGGCGCCAACAACACTAAGTACCTTGTCCAGGTTCTCTCAAGCCCTCCTCTGCACCTGCAAGATGCGCGCAACAACTCTGACCAGGTCCTTGTTGTTGTCCTGGTCAGCTGCATTGTTTGTTGGGCTTTGGGGCATGGTGACAAAAGAAACAGTGGTGGTCACTGTCATGTGATGCTCATAGACATCTGCTTGCTGTTCATATTCCTCCCCAGCTAAATTGGAACCGGCGCCACTTCAAGTGCGTCATCAATGCTGGCCCCAATTGGCTTGATACCTGATGAACTGTCACAACAATGTTTACAAATTTGAGGAGCACCTTAGGTGTTAGAACCATAATCTATGATGGTGACCAGCATGGCCTCCATCACAGACCCAGTGCCTGATGAAGGCTCTGCGAGGACGTCAATGTCGTTAGCAGTCAACTCTATATTTCGCAGCAGAGAGCGGAGTTCGCCGCCTCTGCAATGCTTAGAATAAAGATGGACTGCTTCACCTTACCCAGCAAGCACTTATTCTTTCTGACTGCAAGCAGCTTTCCCCATTCTTTTTGCTGATCACTTAGCAGACTTGACAACATTCAAACACTGAGGACTGTGCTTCACATTGCGGCCCTGCATTGAGTAACTTCATAAGCGACAAGCATGCGCAAGTTTTGAATGACTGCAGAACCGCCCCTGATGACGAGGTAACATGGGTTTGGAGGTGAAAGGGCTTAGATCCACCTGGCTCCCTGGAGTCTTCTGACCTTGTGTGTAAAAGGCTCAGTCTGCGCAACTCTACAGTGGAAGCCCTGACAGGTGGAGGTCTTATGCTCCATGCAGCTGTTTGGCCCTATTGAGCATTGTGTCAAAGGTTCTGGCCAATCAGGTAGTCACCGAGGTTCTCGACACAGACGTTGCAGTCGCCAGGAGTGACGGGCTCGTCGTAGATGCCAATGACGAGGGCGCTGCACGGCACAGCAGGGCGCAATATCAGCAGATCAAGCACTAAGTAAGCAATTATAAGATAAGCAATAATTGAGCAATGTAGTTGAGATGTTGGCGCCGGCTGCTGTGGCCTGGAATTGGGCGGCAGACCTGGACGTCTTCTTGACGGTCGTACCACCAGCACCCTGGACACGCAGCACAACGAGACGCGAGTACCGTCAGAGGCTAAAGGTATAGCAGGCCATAGAAGGCGCAGGTATAGAAGGTGCAGGAGAGGGCTTCCGCGGGCGCACCATCTTCCCTCGGAGGACGGCGCCGGCCTCGCCGGCCACCATCATGTACTTGACGCCGCCGAGGTAGAGGCCCGTCGTCGCCAGATGGCCGGGGTTGTTGAACTCGCTCATGATGGCCGACACCTCCGCCGCCGTCACCTACAAGGCAACGCCGCCAGGCCGAGCACAATCCACGCGCAGCGAAGCCTCAGCCGCAGCACTTCCGATCGTTGCCAAGGACGCCTTCCTTTGCCGGACGGCGGCGGCGACGGCGGCGGCGGAGGCGGCGGCGGCGCTCACGTCGGGGAACTTGTCGCTCTTGGCCCACACGACACCGTCGTGGCCGAGGATGGCGGCCGAGGTGAGCATGCCGCCACCCGGCAGGTCGCACATGAGGTGGTCATCGACGTACGACTGCCACGACATGGCTCCCGCGGCAGCGGCGGTTGCGCCCGCGGCGGGTTCGACGGCGGCCTTGGCCGCGGCTTTGGCGACGGCGGCGGCGGCGGCAGCCGGCGGCGGCGGTTATATGTGGAGTTGGGGGGAACTACTCTTATCGGCGACTTAGCGAGACGCTACCGCTTGTATGCTGGCAGAGCCGAACCGTTATCACTTCATCGCCTCGACAACTTCTGGATAGTTTGTTAGCGTCGTGCCAGGGAGGCGGTGCCTCGACCTGTCGAAGACCGCCGCGGCTTCGGATCGGGCCCGCCGGCGGCGCATCCGACGGTGCGACGCGCACGCACTTACGGCCGAGATATTGGTGATCCTAGCACAGCGTCCATGCCACGGCTTGACGGGGCGAGTCCCCTATCTCCATCGCCCCGCACCTGCACCGGGAGCAGAAAGAAGAAGAAGTGGCTCTCCCAATGGGGGCAAGGGCTGTGAGAAGCCAGCCCGAAAAGAATTGACAAGGTTCGAAGGGGCCAAACTACGAGCTAAGCAGCGACTGCGGGGCCTGAAGAGGCTATGGCAGAACGGGGGAGGATGGACCACTTAGTACTTACGAGTGAGGAGCCTCACATCCGACAGACTAGCTGCCGGTAAACTATCCCCGGGAGTAAAAGCGCTTCCAGGAAATGGCGTGGCTCACTTCACATTGCTCAGTCCATTTTCTGGGGCTTGCCAATCACAGCCATCGCCCTCTACTAAATAGCCTTTCTTGTTTCCGAAGAAGATATACGGAACAACACTCTTCCAGAAGAGGCGATGGCTGTCATTGGCACAGGCCAGAAAGAGACTGGTTCAGCCAGTCTCAAGGGAGGAAATGATGGTCCAAGTCGGAAAGTTGCAGAACACGCAGCAAGCAAGCGAGGACGAAGAAGTTAACGGTCTTTCAAGAGGCGGCGTGGCTGTGGAAGGCCCCAGACAAGGAGTCGACCCCTTCGTGTGGGTTGCAGCAATGGATACACCTGCCTGCAACGTCATTCATGGCAGCTATACCGCTCAATCGATCATTTCTTGTGCAGTCCCTCCCTCTGAGCTCTGTACACCTCGTTGTCGTGCTGTGTGTCTGTCTCCGGACGAAGCAAGAAGTACAAGCCGCTGCTGCGCTTCCTTCCGTGGGCCGAGATATCCTGACGTCTTTGATGTGACTGCTTGAGCCCCTAACATTATTGCACTTGCTAAGGCTTAGCCACATATGCTCCATGGTATTTCACTAAACAGGTCGTCAAGCACTTCCATGGAGCGCCAAAATAAGCTTCAAGTACATACTCCGATTAGTATACCAGAGGTTCAGCTTATGGTGGCCTAGGGTGCTGCTGTTTATTGACTGCAGAGCATCATATGGTAAGGTGCTGGTATTCAAAGTTAAGTGTGCTACTGTACTATGTTGGGTGTTAGCCATCAGGCTTTGCCAACTTGCAAGTCCATAGCAATTTCGTAGATTGTGTGGACTGCATGAAGTCAAGCTTCGTTCCGGCCAAACATGCATACATCAGCGTCAACACAGGCAGACAACAGGAAAGCTGGCCCTGGCATTTGACGCATGCTCGACTGTTTCTTGCCTTGTCTTGCTTCACAGAAGACCATACAGCAGTTCCTGGAGACTTTAATTTTCCTGAACTGTTGGATCATCCAGCACAGAGAAAGCTTACTTCAGAGCCTCCACAAGCATTGCTTCGTGAAAGCAGACTTGTCAGCAAAGTTAGACAAAGTCACAGACAATCAGAAAAAGAGAAGTAATGTGGCATCCTGATTACCCAACCAAGCTCGACTCGAAACCCCTCCTGTCCAATTTGAGGCCCGGGCCTCAAAGACGGTCTGTGTCTCAACCATGCTCAGGACGTGCATTCCGTCATGACGAATGAAGTACATCGTCAAGAACGTTGCACGGGGAACACATAGACCACTGGGCATAGGATCCAAATTGCCTCAATTTTACCCAGGGGCTATTTAGGTGACTCACAAGAGAACTTCAAGGAAACGCTGGACGTTGCATTTCGTGCTTCTGTCAACCTGCTGCTTTCTTATTGTGTCACGGCAAACGACAAGGATACCTTGAGCTCGCTAAAAATTGGACATAACTGACATTATGCAGTCATGTTCATGTCCAACATTATCAGACTCTGCATTTGGAATGTTAGTCTAAGTAACATTCTTCTAAGGCAAGTCTCGTATCTCTAAGACAAGGGTAGCGAGGCCTCCGACAAGCCCCTGTACTAATGTATGTTTACAAATACTTTACAATGACAATCAGGTACTGGACCCTGATATGACTTGTGGGATCAAGCGGAAGACTGCTGATGCTCAGCCTCGGCAGTCTCAGCATGGGGCATCGCCTCGGTCAAGCTCGCTCCTGACTGGTCATCTTTGGGAACGCCGTGATTGTGCTTCCCCTCATAGGTGGTCACCACCACCCTCGGATCGCCTTGCAACCGTGAAACTGATTTCCGTATTGGGCATCCTGGCTGCTTGCAGCGAAAGTAGGACCTGCAGAGGGCCAATAGAAGGATTTGCACTAGTTAGGTCCACCAAGTCGGCATCGCAGAGAGCTCACTTTCCCACTATCTAAGTGAAATATGTTGTGTGTGAGAAGGTGGAGCTTCGCTAGACCATCCAAGCATTCACCTGGATCGCGGGCTCTTCCTGGTATTCTGGCCCTTCTTTTCCCAGTCGAAGCCATCCTCCAGGACTTCGTCAGGCCCGCAGATCGTCTCCAGAATCAGCCGCTCGTTCACGGAGCCGGGGTCTGCTTCATCCATCAACCTGCCCTTCCTGCAAGCGAGTAGGCAGTTTTACGGCACTGTGAGATTGACATTCTTGATTCACAGTCACCAGAGATGTGGCACCTAAGGTTTTACGTTATTGATGCTACTGAGATACCAGCTGACACCTTTCAAATTCCATAATACAAGTCGAAGAAACAGGTGCTACAAACTGTTGGTCATGGATTTGATGCAAGACATTGTCCAAGTGAAGGTGATGTTGCTCACTTGAGTGACGTGGGGCTGGGGTGCGCAGTCAAGGCTTCATCCTTGTCAGTTACAACCTTTCGTTTGCTGCTACCTGCTGCAGAAACAGAATGCAACACAGAACGGGTCAGATGAGTTTCAGAAACCTGAAGGTATCAAGCAGCAGAATAGCAATTATGTTCCCAAGGCTCCTCCTGAAGAAGCAACAGTAGGAGTAGTTCACGTAGTCAAGGAAGCACCTTGCTGCTGCTCCCCCTGCTTGGGGCTGTTGGCCTCGTCGACTCCCTCCCAAGAGGAGCTCCCACTGTCTATCCCAGTTGAGCTCAAGTCTGAGGCATCTGGCAAGTGCGTCCAACTGCTGTCACGCACGACCATTTGCGCCGCCTTCAAGCTCACATTCCCGCTCGAAGATGCAGTTGGTGATGGGAATGTCGAGGATGGGGCCACGCTCAGCCCCGATGCGAAGACGCTCTTGGCTGACGGTGCCACTTGATTCTGCTGAATCTCGTTAGAAGTCGAGATGGGCTGGACAGTGGCCTGTGTCTGGAAGGCCTCGAAAGTGTTGCCCAACGTGGGCGTCGGCGGCATGCCCTGAAGTGGAAAGCCTGGAGCGAATGGAGTAGCTGCACAGGCTGTTGGCACTGCGCCGCCGCTACTGCTACCATAGCTGCTGGTCCTCCAATAGGTCAGTGGTGAGGGGTCTGCGGGAGGCTGGAAACCAGCAGGTTGGGGTGCCATGGTGGTCTCTGGTTTTGACTTCAGGGTCTGGAGGAAGTCGAGATAGGGGTCTGAGCCGGGAGTTGGCACCATGGTCATCGGTGGCGCAAGCGGGCTGGACGTCGACATTGGTGCGCGCGCACCTATGTCGGCCATGGGCAGCTTGGAGAGCAGTGGCGAGAGCTCTGGCTGCGGCGGCAATGCGTATGCCTGGGGGTTGTCAGCCACCGACGACAAGCTGAAAGTGAAGGCCGGGGCTTCGTCCTTGATGTCCAGCCGCTCCGTGACTCCCGCTAGCCGCTGCGCAAGCTCGCTGTCGGGCTGGGGAGGTGTTCCCGAATCTGGCTCCTGCTTTGGCGACAGCCCATGGAAGCTGCTGGAGCGCTTCGGCTGCAGCATCGGCGAGAGGTCGATGGCCTGGCCCTGGGAGTAGTTCACGACGCTGGTACCGACGCCGCCACCCACTTGCGGCCCCACCTCCTGGACGCGTACCTCGCCTCCCGTCACCACTGAGATGCGCCTGCAAAGTGTGTCCAACAGGTGACTTCTCTTAGATATTGCATACACAATTGAATCGCCACCATCAGTCATTTAATGAAGTGACTCACATAAGAGTCTCAGACGCAACGTGCAAATTATTTGCCAATGCCTGTGGCACGCTGCACTGACCTGATGACCTGGACCGGGTGGTTGTGGACGCCCTTGTAGACAATCTCGACCGGCTGACCGTGGCGCGGGCCCTCGACGATCTTCTTCACCGTGCAGTCAGCCTGGAGTTGTATCGCCACATGCAACGTGGATCCAGATCCACTATCAGAGCTGGGCTCTAGCTTATGGCGTGTCTTCGATGACCAGAGCCAGGGCTACCGAGAGACTCAGATCACGACAACATTCAGCCAGCTACTTGTCCTCGGTAACGAAGCATCGCGGTGTGATGCCAGTGGCAAGTGAGAGAGCCGCTCGCCTGGGTGCAGCGGTAGTAGCTCCGCAGGTGGCCCGGCTCGCCAATGATGGGCTTCTGGCCGTACTTCCGCCAGCTGTAGCCGTCCATGAGCGGGTTGAAGCCGTGGAACGGCGGCGACGGGGAGCTGCCTGCCGCCGGCGGGGACGCTGCCGCCGCCGCAGCGAAGGCTGGCTGGGCAGCGGCAGCCGGGGCGGCCGCTGTGGGATTTATGGCGGCCGGCGCAGCGACGCTCTCGGTTGGGGGGCCGGTGGCGAGGTAGTCCTCCAGGCGGAAGCTGCCGCTGCCGCCGCTGCCGCCGCTGGGGCCGAGGGAGAAGCCGCCGGCGAGGTCCCCCCACGGCGCCGCGAAGCTGGGCCCCAGCGGCAGGGCCTCGCCCTGCAGGTCTGGCAGCGAGAGGAAGCTCTCACGGGCGCCAGCGCCGCCGGCGGTGGCAGCCATGGACGAGGTCGTGGGCGGCGGCGGGGCCTGCGGCTGAGGAGGATCCGTCGAGGCGCCTGCCTGGGCCGCCGTCGTCTTCTTAGCAGAAAGCTGGCGGAGCGTCGCCGCGAGCTTGTTGACGAGGTCCGAGGAGCGGCGGGCGTCCGGCTGGCTGCCGCTGCTGCCGGGCGAGCTCTCAGCGCCGTCGCTGCCGCCACTGCCGCCGCTGCGCTGGCGCTCCACATAGCGGATGGCCTCCGTCACCAGCGCCACCTCGTACTCAGACAGCTCGTCGGGCGTCGCCGCCGGCTCCATGCGGGCACCGGTGCAGCGGGTCTTGAACGGCGGGGGGGACCTCTTGGTGGGCGCCCAAGTAGGCTCGCAGGCGGCGGCGACGACGAGGGGGACCAATGCAGGGCTCCGCGGCCCGGACGGGTTCCCGAAGAGGGGGGGACTCATGCCGGCGGCAGTGGCGGCGGCGGCGGCGGCGGCGGCGGCGGCGGCGGCGCCAGAGCTGCGAAGGCGGGATATTTGAGATGGCGCTACCGGTAAGCTCTCGGGGGGGCGCCAACGGCACGTGAGGAAGGTGCCACCGGGCGCGCCGTGATGTGGAGCGGGGCCCACCTCCCGCCGACTGTCAACGGGCACGTGGGGCGCGGAGGCCGCTTTTCCCGTCCCGCNGGGGGGAGGAGGGGGGGGAGGAGGGAGGAAGGGGAGGAGGAGGGGGGGAGATGTTGGGGAGGAGAGGGGGAAGGGGCCGGGCAGCTGCCCGGCAAGCTGGGCGGCGAAGCGGCCGTACGCCTCGGCGTGGCGCGCTTGTCTTGTCGCCTTGCGCACGGGGTCCCCGGCTGACCGTTGACCCTTTGACCGGCGCCCCCACCGCGGGCCCTAAGTGCCGCCGCACAGGCCTCCCCCGCCCGTGCCGTGCTCCCGGTCAGCGTGCCGGCCTTTGACTGGTGACAGGCACCCCCCTCGGTCAGCGCCCCGGCCCGGTCAGAGCCCGAGAGTCCGGGCGTGTCCTTTGACCGGACCGCCCCGTCAGCTCCCGGTCAGCGCCCGGGTCAAAGGCCCTCCAGTCCTGTCCCCTCCCCCCTTTCGTCTCAGCCCCTCTCCACACTAAATCTGTCCGTAATTGTCCGTACGCGCGCGCTCACGCCCATGCTCTGCACTGGAAAGCTGGGCGAGCTCTGGTTGGTGGCAGCAGGCTTGCGGTCTGTGACCCGGTCTTGGAACATCAAGTAGCGGCCTCCACGTGCTGACCGGCTCGTATGCCAAGCGGGTTGGCGAACAGCAGTCGACTTCCCCACTGATTGTTACTTGCCTGGGTTCTTATAATTTTGTTGCTAAACTATGCGAGGACCGTCGCCAGGGCTGGCCGCAGGTGAGAGACGGCAGCGGAGCCCGCCCTCAACTGCCTTTTGGTGGAAGCGCCCTAGGGCCTGCCTCACTCGGCTTGCTAACGACACCTTTCAAGGAGCCGCTTTTGCTCGTCGTGTTTAGTTTAGATTTGTAGCTTTTTCAGCTCCACGCACGCTTCTCTTTGGCTGTGAACATGCGCTTTTCACAGCCCTCGCCCCCCTTGCAGAGCTCCGATTTCTTGGGCTGCCCGGGAGCTACTTCACTTTCACAGTCACCGCCTAAATCTTGTCTTTGGGTACGCCTAGCACTCCAGCACAGCAGCCGTGCCCTCTGAGCACGCCACCTGGCACCTTGCAAGTACCACGTGGTCGCTTGTCGGGGGACTACGTGAGCGAGGCGGGCCGCCGAGTCGCCATGGGGCCGGCCGTTTGACTGGACGCCCGCGAGGCAAACGGGACGGCTGCCGTCAGGCCTCGGGCTACGTCACTGTACTTTGACGGCGAGAGCAGGCGTCACGGCGTGACGCCAGCCAGCCGACGTCACGGCCGCGACGTCGCGCCCCACGTTCGCGGCGTGCCCGGCGGTTTGACGCAAAGCCGACGCAACCTTGACGCGGCACCGCCCCTCGCTCTCCTGGCCCTTCCATTCGCGTTTCCTCAGCAAGTGCTGACACGGCTGCTGAGCCGAGCCCTCTCGACGAAAAGAGCAAAGGCGGCGCGCCGCGCATGAGATAATAGGGCGGTCAAATGAGAAGCCAAATACAATGTTCCGGCAAAAGCTAGCGCAAACATTGGGGCTACATCGAGCGATGCCCTATGCTATCGGGTGACTAGGTAGGTGACAGTGCGAATGCAAGCTGAAGAAGAAGAAGAAGTGCGCGCCCATAGAGAAGAGGAGCTGGCAAAGCCAGCCCAAAAAAGAACTTCTTCAGAAACTGAAGAAGTAGAAGCTTCCAGTGAGAGTTCGCTTACTGCTGTCTCAGTCCTTAGCACTCCGACTCCTTCAGACCTTGTCCATTCTTTTGGGCTGGCCTCTCCCAGCCACCGGTTAATCTGGCCGCGCTTGCTCGCTTCCAGGAGAGAAAGACGCTACCAGGAGATGGCGGTGGCTGGGAGAGGTCAGCCCAGATTAGCCCAAAACCTTTTGAACAAGGTCCGAAGGGGCTGGAAAACGCTTAAACCACACAGCTACAAGCGAGAGCGAGAAGAGGTGACTCTCTCTATGGGCGAGCACTTTCTTACTGGGGGCAAGGGGCTATGTAAAACCAACACGAAAAGAAGTGACGAAGGCTCGCAAGGGGCCCCTTCTGGCCCCCTGGCCCCTTCTCGTCCTTTATTCATTCTTTTGTGGGCTGGCTTTTCCCAGCCCCTATCCTCAATGGGCGAGCCCTTCATTTCGAAAGGGGCCAAGTGACGGAGGGGCCTAAAGCGCTTATGTCAGAACGGGTGCAGGATGGACCACTCATAGATAAGAGAGAAGCCCTTTGCATCTTCAGGCCCCTGCGTCATTGTGGCTTGAGGCCCCTCCGTCATTTGGCCCCTTCGAACCTTTGTCAATTCTTTTCGGGCTGGCTTCTCACAGCCCTTGCCCCTATTTCGGGAGAGCCTATTGGGAGAGCCACTTCTTTGGAATAGCTGCTTCTTGTTGGTAAAAGTAAGCTCTTGCAAAGGGGGCGAAGGATAAAAAGGCCAGCCCGGAGACTATAGACAAGGTCCCAAGGGTCCGAAAGGGCTGAATCACAAGGCTATGGAAGTACCACAATTGATGGTTGCTTGGTAACCTCTACTTAGCAGAAAATCAGAAAATGTAGCAGCTGGAAAGCAGTCCTCATGCTGCTAGCCAGAGACGGCTGCTAGAGCATGGCCAGCTCGCAGATGCAAAGCGTGGGCCGTGGACTGCTGCAGGGGAAAATGAAGAGCCGATGCAAACAAGAAGCAATTGCTGCTTCTTGTTTGTAGAAATAGCTCTTACAAAGGGGCCGGGGTATGCAAAGGGCGAGGTCACAGAATAATGACAAGGTCCAGAGAGGACGGGAAGCGGGTAGGACGCAGGAGATGAACGAGCACTAGATAGAAGAAGCGATGATCGGATCTTGGGGGAGCTGAAGCCCGGGGGAGGTTGCGGGGGCGGTATTTCAGGACCAGGACTGAAAGACAGGGACAGAGCGGGACTGAGAGAGAAAGGGAGGAGAGAAGAAGGCGACTGAATGGGGGGGTGAGAAGGGGCCAGGGCGGTTGGAGAGGAGGGGACAGCGAGCGAGCGAGAGAGAGAGAGAGAGAGAGAGAGAGAGAGAGAGAGAGAGAGAGAGAGAGAGAGAGAGAGAGAGAGAGAGAGAGAGAGAGAGAGAGGAAGA
>WELB01000083.1:510923-529392 GCA_009602725.1 Spirogloea muscicola | reverse complement strand
GCGCCCGCTGGCGGCGACGGCAGCGGCGCTGCTGCTGGCGCTGGGCCTGGCCTGGCGGGCGGCGGCGCAGAACCTCGCCAGCGACGCTGGCGCGCTGGCGCACCTGAAGGCGAGCCCCCCGCCTCCATGGCGGCCTCGCCGCATCAACCGCCATTCGGGACCTCTGCCGTTAGATTTAGATGGGAACGGTGCCATTTAGATGGGAAATGGCGGCCTTTGCCACACTGAGGCCCTCGTCATGGCAATGCCAACGCAGCCGGCTTGACGTCTTCAGCTTGACGTCTTCTCGCCATTTAGACATGGCGTCGCTTGCCGTCACGGCCCTTCTGACGGCCGTGACGGCCGTAGACGAGCCATGGCTTCCAGCGGCTCACGCCGGCAGCACCATGGCGCCGCCGCTTGTTGGCACGCAGTCAATGTGGGACGACCCCCAGCGCCGCCTGGCCGACTGGACCGGCGACGACCCCTGCGCTGGGCTGTGGAGCGGCGTCGGATGCAGGTACGCGCTGCCCTGGCCAAGCCTTCGGGCTTGCAGCCGCCGCCGCCGCCATTGCCCACGACGATCGCACCCCTTGCTTAAGCCAAGTGGTCCCACCTAATCAGCGTCCTGCCACTGGGTATACTATACTCCGTAATCAAGTAGTAGATCCAGCTTTACTTAGTAAAACAATTTGGCCATCTATGGTATTGGTCTTATACGCCCTCGCTGCTCTCGTCCTGGCATGCGTCTGGCATTTGGGTTTACATCCTCCTCAATGCTTACCATCATTTCCTCCACCCGTATTTCTGCAGCTCGTCCACGCACGATCAGCGCGTGACCCGTCTCGTGCTCACCGGCTTCAACCTCAGTGGGTCCCTCAATGGAGCACTTGGAGACCTCACAGAGCTCGGCGTCCTGAATCTTGCACAGAACCGCTTCCATGGCGCCATCCCCAAAGAAATTGGCCAGCTTGTGTACCTCAGCCGCATCAATTTCGCCTTCAACGAGGTAGAATAACAATCAGTGTAACGGTAGTCTGGAAGGTCTTGCATCAGTCCTGTAGCAAATTGCTCTGTGTCTAATCTTGATTGCCCCTGGCTTTGTGTGCAGCTGAATGGCACAATCCCAGCCGACGAGCTCGGCAAGATCATCGACCTTGTATCACTGAACCTCAATCACAACAACTTCACTGGGGCGGTGCCAGACAAGCTCAGACAGATCCAGTTTCTCAACCTGACCAACAATGGCCTCACAGGTGTGCGTCGCCACTCTCTTTGCCCTGACTGCAAGCTGCAAGGCAGCCGTTCTAGCTGCGCTAGCTCGTGTACCCTTCTTAGCCTTCACACCTTCAATTTCTGAAAGCATACGGCATCGGCAGTCGGCACTTAAGCTGGATACTGGCAGTCTTTCATCAATCATGGGTGCTAACAACAAGCAACCGTCTGCAAGTGAGCAGGGAGCATCTCGGCGGAGCACTGCAAGCGCATCAACTTGGTGTACCTCAACCTGGACTACAACGAGCTGGAGGGCGAGCTGCCGGGCTGCCTGTCTGCCAAAGAGGACCGGCCGCTGCAGCAGCTCACGGTGTCCCACAACCGGCTCAGTGGGCCCCTCCCGACTGGCAAGTGCTCAGCTGCTCGTAGTCAAACTGCCTCTGAGCGTGGACGGCCTGTATATCATTCATTGACAGCGAAGTATTGCTATAACGTAATTTTCGCCAGAGTAGTTAGCTCGAAGGGCCCTACTAATTCTGGCCAATGGCAAATACTCTGCAGAGTTTTCCAACTTCGACCATATATCCATCTTGGACGTCTCCCACAACCGGCTGAATGGCACAATCAGCCCTGACCTTCGTGAGCCCTTATATGCAATTTCTTGATACCGGCCGACTCGTGGGTAGGCTGTAACTAGCTTCTATTTTACTAATAGGCACCTTCAACTGCCTGTGCAGAGTATATAAAATCAGTGGTCAAACTGCGATTAAATGACAACCAATTTTCAGGTAGGCCTCCAGAGGGGTTGACATTGTCGCCTCTGCTTGTTCAAGAGTAACTTACAGGATGCTGACGGTCAGTTGTCCAGATTGTCTACTGTATATGACAACTTCGTAATACAAGTACTGCTGCAACAGCTATTAGACTGTCTTTGACTGCTGATCCTCCGACTGCTGCTCTCAGCTCTCTGTTCGACTTGTCACTGGATGCTACAGGGACCATTCCTGGCGAGCTCAGCCAGTGTGTGAATTTGGCATCACTGGAGCTCCAGAACAACGACCTGACTGGCGCAATCCCGCCAGAATTCAACACATTCATGGAGCTGAAGGTCAGTGTGCTTCTTACTTTGCTGGCGTACTCTCACTGCTGGTTGATAGCCGTCTTCCAAGAGCTCCTTCCGAGTGGCTATGTCATTGGAGTGTCTAGTGTAAGGCTTGACGCATCAGATTGATATTTTAGCAAGGCCCCGCTTCAGCAATGGGCATCGTATGCTGCTTTGCTTGTCATGCTTGTCATTAACCTCAGTCGAGGTACGTGGGCTTCACCGAAGTTCCTCACAAATTGATATTGTAGTTTGCCATCGTGCAGTTCCTCAATGTCTCTAACAACAACCTCGAGGGCACAATTCCGACTGGCTTTCTTACCACCCTGCCAGCGTCCTCCTTTGAGGGCAATGCCGGGCTCTGTGGCCCGCCCCTGCCTGACTCTTGCATCAAGCCGGCAAGCCCTGCGCCGGAAGTTCCTGTGATCAGGGCCAATATCACGTCCAACGTCACCTCAGCTGGCCCGCCCTCGCTGGGCGGCGATGCCACGCCAGACAATGCTGCTGCAACCACTGGCGCCATCTCTGTAGTGCTGCCCCTTCTTGTATCCTTAGTAACCTGCCTCGGAGCCCTTCTCTAGCACAGCTTCGCGCATGCACGTTTGTGATTCAGCCAGGAGATGCGGGTATGCCAGCCTACTGTGCATCCACAGACTCTTCAATTAATGAGGATGTACGTCCATGTTGTGTCATGTTAATTTCTTTTGGTCTTTATGTGAGATTGTCGATGTGGTTGCAAGTAGCAGTCCTCATTTAGCACGCGGCAAGGTGGTACTGCAGAGCTGCAAAAGCATGCTTGCTGCTATGCTTCGGGCATACATTTGCATCTGCATAAACGACCACCAGAAATAACTTTGAGGCCAACGGAGAGTTGTCTTACGTGTTCCTGGCTGGAAGTGGCCACATTGTGTAGGGCTGAGTTGTTATGTCATTCCAAGTTACAGCAAGAGAGAGGTCTCAATGACATTGACAGTCACATACCTGGAGAACTGTTGTAGATTGTTGGCGGGGAGGACCACAAGCCCACGAAGTACTTGCATGCCACGCAAGGACCTCAGATGACACGTTTTAGATATATTAGTCCAGCATCAGCTCCATATGCAGCATGTATGAGGATCTCTACAAAGCTGGACTGTCGATGCCGCAAGAACAGCTTAAAAGGCGCCTGGATACTAGACACCTCACCAGGCCGACGATCATTGGAGTGTCAAGGCCGCAGCAGAAGGTCGCCCCAAATGGGCCGATGGCTGCTAAGGGCCAGCCTATGAAAAGAGGAATGACAAGGTCTAGAAGGAAAAGCAGCGCAGATAGCTACACAGAGGGCCCCTTCCCCAGTACAGATGTATCGCAGATGCTGCAAACCAAATCTGCAGTCTCCAGACTTCCCCTGCCCTAGCCAGTCATTGAGAATCGATCCCGTCTCAGTCGTCAGTCCCTTTTTCTTTCTTCCCATGGCTGTTAGAGGCCAGCCCAATAAGGAATGAAAGCCGGTAAGCTCTATCATAACAGCCGAGAATCGTGACAGGCAAGCCCGAAAAGACTGGACAAGCCGGATAAGAAGTAGCTAGTCGAAAGAAAGCGAGGGCTGTTGAAAGGCAGCCTAGAAAACATGAGCAACGACGAACCCAGAAAGCAGTACCCTCGCCTATAGCCGGAGGCAGCAGCCAGCGTACGGCCAGCTCGCAGATGCTCGCAGAACGGCTCTTTTGATGTATGGCAATGGTTGTGAGAGGCGAGCCCACAGAAAGAGAGCGACGACTCTTCCATTGTAAGTCAATGGCTGTGAGAGGCAAGCCCAAAGGAATGTACAAGAGGAAGACTCCTGCAGCAGAGGGCGATGGCTGTGATTGGCAAGCCCAGAGAGACGAAAGAACAAAGTTCGAAGGGGCCAGAAACGCGCCATAGCATACAGCTACTCAAGTGGCCACTGGGTGCTTAATATCCCCTGTTGAGCAGCCGCAGGTTAGAGAAAGTAGTCTCCAGGTAGCGGGTCCCCTGTCTGTAGCCAGAGGCTGCAGCCAAAGCAATGACGCCGTGCAGCCATTGCCGTACATTGCAAGAGCTTTTCTTCACAGCCACTGCTGTAAATTGGAAGAGCTATTCCTTTCTCTTCTTCCTATTTCTCGAAGGCGTGGGCCATGGACCGCCACTCAGGGTCGAAGAGTTACGGGCAAGCCACCTCTGGAAAAAGAGAGGAGGCGCGCGGTGCGTATGAAATGAAAATAGGCCAATTCTAGCCTTACAAATGTCCTGGTAACGGGGAAATGAGCTGGCTAAAGGGAACACTACTATCCGCGAGTGAGCACATACATATTTGACAAGCTAAGCTGAGGAGCCAGACCACCACCACGGAAGCAATTAGCCTGGCCTAACGCACGCCCAGCACAGTTGAATATAGCGAGTGCCTGCGAGTGCTGTAGACTCAATGATAGCCGCGTTCTATAGCGGGGAACGATGGCTTGCGGGACACTAAGATGCCCTAAGCTACCCGCCCGACTGCATCGGCGGGCATCGACATTCTGTGTCAGGCGGTGGAGGAGGGAAGACCACTTCGTTCTGTGGCCGCCATATATGTCCATGGCGCATGGGAAGAAGTGGGCGCCCCAGGGGTGGTCCTTATAGTGCCTCTCCTTCTTCTGCGCATGATGTGCCGCCCAACCTGGCACCGTCGGTGTGGGTGCCCCTGGTTGGCATGCGTCGACAAAAACGACGTCGAAGAGTCTTTCACTTATACATATTGTAGCGGATCGGTCTAAATGACAATCAGTACATAGCGCTTATCGGATGATGCAATGGACGATTACCATACCTTACCATAATGGACAAGTACATATAATTCCAGGCGCCGGACGGGCGTAGCACCTTACGGGCTACCTTGTCCTCCCTGGACCCCTGCCAATGGGCTGGCCATCCTCAAGGTCCCCCTCGGTACACCAGCTCACGTGGCGGTGGACTTGCGGGAGCGCCTTCACAAATACCTCGCCCCCTCCCTTCCCTTCCCCTCCTTGGTGACATACAGCTGGCGTTGGCCATTCTCACCCGCTGCATCGGCCAACGGGCTTGCTATCTGCAACGGACAGTCGCCCCATTGGGCATGGTGGTGGAGCTCTACAAGGAATATGATCTCTCTTCTGCAGTCCCTGGCATCCACACTACACTCTTCATCTTTCCCCTCAGCTTCCCTCCAGGCCTCCCTCCCCACTAGCATGGGCGGCCTTGGCTGCCGGTCGTTGGAGCAGATGGCGCAAGCAGCCTTCCTGGGCTGCTGGCACCAGATCGCCTCTCTGCTTCCCATGCGCTTCCCTTACTTCCACGACCCAGTACGCAATGTGGAGGAAGGCTCATTCCCTTTCCAAGCGGATCTGAGGAGCATCCGCGACTCGGCAGTCGGCTCTTTTCCCTCAATACAACCCCTACTCACGCCATTCTCAGACCTCGCCCAAGCTTCTGACAGAGGGGCACAATCCAGACTGGTTACGGCAGTGGAAGATGAGCGCCGCAGAAGGTTGAGGAAGCTGCCAGAGATTCAGACAATTCAAGGAGGCTAGCAAGACTTATCTCGCCACAGACTGGATCACCTCTCACGCCGTCGCGAACGCCTTCAGCTTGAGCTCCGAGGCCTTTCGGACGTCGCTTCAACTCTTCCTCGGCCTACCACCTAAATGCCTGATTGGGGTGCGCCAGTGTGAGTGAGGCTTCCGTGCAGAGGGTGCTGAGCTCGCCACTCACATGCTGCGATGCCCCACTGGACCAGAAGTGGTGGGCATCCACAACCTCCTTCGTGATGCCCTGGCGGGTTTGAGGCGCGTCGCCGGGTACCGTGCGGTCGTGGAAGTGAACAACGATATGCCTATCATCACGGATGCCCAGGGACGTCATCATCGCCGCACACTTGACATTGTGGGCGTGCGACCTGGTGGAGGACCACGGGCCTTGGTCGATGTTGTTACGGAGGCCTATAAAAGTCCAGCATCGACGGACATCGCTGGCCACGCAGTGGGTGGTGCCGAACAAAGAAAGCTGCAGCAATACTCCGATTTTACCCCCACTGCGATCAGCTCCTGCCAGCAGCAGTCGACTTTTGGCTGCTTAGGTCCTCGTTCCCACACTCCCCTTCAAAATATTGCCAATCTAGGCTACACACGACATGCAGATGTGTTCCCGGCTGAGATGGGCTTGCCAGCTGCATATCTGTCGTTCTTGCGACGACGAGTTTCGGCCTGTTTGCAGCGTGCTCAGGCTAATGCTTTGAACCAGAAAGCTGGGCGAGCTCTAGTTGGTTGCAGAAGGGCTTCATATCTGCCATCTAGTATTCAGGAATCGATTAGCGACCTCTATGGTTTGACCCGTGGTTACTGAGCGGGTCAATTCGCTGTAGGTTATGTAGGTCTTCAGATGTGCTTGCCTTTGTACTTGGCCAATTGGCCTTTGTTCATTTCAAATGCACGAGCTTTATTTTGGACATCTTGCACGTATATTGGAGTGGAGAACCGGGGTACAGGTCGCGAGATCGACTCCCCGGGCGTGCAAGTTGGGAAATAACCAATGAAACCACGCACGTCCTCGACGTGATTTCTCCTGAATCAGGAGGCAGTCCCGCACCTCCTTGCTGATGATAGTATCCACCCAAGGCACGCTGGTCCACTGCGATACTAATATCAGCAAGAAGAAGGGCCCGCCCATTGAGGATAGGGGCTGGAAATAGCCAGCCCAAAAAAGAATGAACAAAGAACGAGAAGGGGCCAGGGGAACCACTAAGAACAACAAGCACAAAGAGACAGCTGCTGGTATTGAAAGAGCGGCTGTGAAAGCCAGCCAGATGCATACAGGTGTTCATGACGGAGCCGCAGGCTAGGCTGCCAGGGCGCTCTTAGCGAGCTACTCAGACCTGATGTTGCTCACTCGTGGGTACTGAGCTTTCCTCTGCATCGTTTCTGTGTTCTGCAGTGTTTTGTAGTGTAGTCCTTTCTCCGGCTCCTCTTTCTTGGCAAAGCCAGCCCAAAAAAGAATGAACAATGTCCAAAGCCAAAGAAAGAGGGCTGGCTTTGCCAGCCCCTCTTTTCTATGGGCGCGCACTTCTCTTCCTAGTAACCCCGTGTCAGCAGTAGGAAGGCAGATGAGCTGAGGGGAGGAAGAGCAACCTCGCTGCGCAAGCCACAGGGAAGGGCTGCGAGAGAAACGAAGCACTCAGTAACCCCTGCTAAGCAGCCTCAGGTCAGAGAGACTGGGTTCCTGGAAGCGGGCCCCCTGGCCAGAGCCTGAGGCAGCATCAGCAAGACGGTGCGAGACTGCCACTCCTCCGGCTTTAGGTTTAGGTCGCGGGCGCCGCCGCCCCTCCCAAACCCCGGGCCGCCGCCGGCGCCGTCGCCGGCGGCGCCCGCCATGGGGTCCGCGGCGGCGTGCAGCTCTCGGCGCCGCCCTNCCGCACCCGCGCGTTCTCGGCGCCGCCTTCGGAGCCGGAGTCCCGAACTTCCCCCGGCCAAGTTTGCCTAGGCGCAGCGGTTCCTCGTCCTCTCCGCCCTCGATGCCGTCAACAGGCTACCTTCACCGACCCCAGCGCCATCTCTTCCGCCGCCGTCACCCCCGCCTGCGGAGCCCGCGTGCGCGCAGTGCCCAACCTGTCCGCGGGACTTTGCAACTCCCCGCGGTGTCTCCTCGCACCGGAAACACTGCAAGGGGTATCCCAGCCCCACTGGCACGATGCCCGATGCGGCCGCCGCAGCTTGCAACCCCATCGCCACCGTCCTGGCAGTCTCACCTCAGGAGCCGATCACGGAGGAGCATCCTCCTGCCCGTGAGACGCGATGGACACCTGCTTTATCGGCTCAGCCCTCGAGATGTGAAGGGCCCCCCGAGGTGAACCCGGTCTCTCCGCAGGGTGCCTTGCCCCCTGGGCGTGATGCTGCCCCTGATATCCCTGTGAGTGCGCCTCCCGTGGCAGCAGGGCCGCCGTCCCCACCGCCCTCGCCGCTGCTGCCGTCACCTCCGTCGCCGCCGTCACCGCCAGCGCCACCCCAGAGTCCACCTCCGCCGCACCAGCCACCCGCCTCGACCTCGCCGCCGCTTCCCCCGTCTGAGCTTCTGCCTTCCCAGCCATCTACCATCCCGCCTCTCGCGCCGCCCTGCCCCCTGCCGTCGGCGCCCTCGACGCCGCTCTCGCCACTGCCGCCTCCGCCTTCACCGTGCAAACCAGCTCCACCGCTCTCGCTCCCATCTCACTCGCCCGAACCACTGCTATGCCGGCACTGCCAGACGACCTTCACCACGCGGTCAGGCCGGGCCAACCACAAGCGAGCCTAACCCTGAGGCCCGCTCCCCCCTGCCTCCGTGGCTGGCCACCTTCGCTCCGCCGGAGGAGGTGGCCCTCGATGCTGACGCTCTTCGGCAGGCTTTGCAGAGCAGCCGTCGCGCAGCCGCTGGAGGTCCGTCACACATGCTTACAGAGCATCTCCGCGAGCTCTTCCTGAAGGGAGAACCAAGTGACTTCCAGGCGCTCCACCAGGTGTGCCAGCTCCTTGCACGCGACCAGGTCCCGGCCAGCATCCACGGCGTCCTCTGCACCAGCACGCTGCTGGCCCTCAGCAAGGCCAATGGGGGGGTCAGGCCCATTGCCATAGGCGAAGTGCTCTACCGCCTGGTGGGGCGCGCGCTATGGCAACAGCACGCGGGGCTGGCCCACCTGGCGCCCCACCAGTTCGGCACGGAGCAGCGGTGAGGTGGTCGTGCACGGCGTACGGGCCGCCCTGGACCTGAACCCCGGATGGATGGCCTTGGCGGTAGATGTCCGGAATGTGTTCAACAGCGCAGACCGGGATGTCATCGCAGAGGAGCTGCGGGCGGCCTTCCCCAGCCTCCTACCCTTCTTCAGGCTGGGCTACGGTCAGCCTAGCGACTTGCTGTGGCGGACAGGGCACAGTGGGGTGGAGGTCCTCCATTCCTCCACAGGCCAAGGGGATCTGCTGGCGGGGCTCTACTACGCGCTGGCTCACAACCGTGCGCTGCTGGCAACGGTTGCGGCTCACCCAGGCGTCCTCGTCCCCACATACGCTGATGACACCACGTTAGTGGGGCCGACAGACGTCGTGGCAGCCTTCGCTACCCTCAAAGTGCAGCTGGGTGCGATCGGCCTGGGCATCCGTGAAGCCAAGGGCAGTGCCTGGTCCCCCCAGGGCCTGCCAGCCCACCTGCGCCTGCCCTCGGGCTGCCAGACACCAGCCGGGGGCTTCACACTCTTTGGCCCCCCCATCGGCACACCTGTCTTTGAGATGGAGCAGCTGCAGGCGGGGCCGCAGGAACAACTCCGGCCGGCGGACCATCTTCACACGCTGCAGGACATGCAGCTGGCGACCGCTGTGCTGACAAGATGCATCGCGCAGCAGCCACACTATTTGCCCCGCATCACCCCTCCCCACCGGCGGTGGAGGCATCTTATGCGGCATTTGATTCCGGCATCTCCGCGCCGGCGGCCACCCTCATGCAGCACCCCGCGTTTCTCTCCTCACCAGCTGCGTTGCTGCAGGCTAGCCTGCCGGCCAGCCGCGGCGGCTTGGGATGCCGCTCAGTTGCCCACGCCTGTGAGGCAGCCTCCATGGGCAGCTGGGCGCAGGTTGCAGCCCCTATGTGCCAGAAATTTCTTGTCCCAGCCAGCGCGCCCTGGAGCAGGCGGCAGCGGAAGTGGAGATCAGCCAGCTGCCTTTCCAGATTGCCCTCCGCTCTGCCCGAGACGGACTCCTGGCGGTCCACCCCGACATATCGGAGCAGATCGTCCCTTTCACCCACCTCGCCCACACCCCCGACCCGCGTGCCTAAGCACGCTTGACGGCGCTGGTTGAAAGTGCGGCCTCTGACCAGGTGGTGGAGCTTCTCCCTCCGTCTAACCTTCGTGGCCGTGCCCGGCTCCTCTCAGCCTCTTCCCCAGGGGCGGCGGCGTGGTTATCAGCGCTCCCTCTCCAGCAGCTGATGTTCATATTGGCTCAGAAGCTCTGTCCGTACCCTCTACAGTGACAGGAGTGTGCAAGTGTGAAACACCAGTGTGTCACTAGTTTGTAAGTGCTTGACAAATAGAGAAGATGGACACAGCTATCAATCCACCCACGCATGCGCCCTTGCCTGCATGCCCAGTATTATGACAGCTCACCTCAAGTAGCTTCTGCTCACTGTCAGCATGGAGGTAATCAGCCACTCTCCTTCTCTCGCTTCAAGCACTCCTCAGCCTGCTACCAAAGAGGGAGTCAGCTGCACGACCCGTGCGACTGGACCACGGTACAATGTGATACATGGCAAGAAATTTTTAGCAGTTCTTGCAAGACTTGCAGTCATCTCGCACATTCGCCCTAAGTCTACTGTCTTCTCCTGCCATGCTGACATGCGGACCTCGACAGGATCGAGGTGGCACACTGGCCACCTACCTTCGGCATAAAGTCCGGGCAAGAGTCCTCTTGAATCCACGAAGATGCCTTTCTTTTGTAGTAATCAGCAGTGGCTTGAAGCATGAAAGCCTCGAAGTCGACCTCGTAGGCATACATCGACCCCATCCCCATCTCCACAAAGATGCCAAGTACATTCTTGAGGAGGGCTCTATCGATCCGCTCCCCTTCCCTTTCTCGGTCAATCTGCACAAACTCAAAGTAGAGACTGTGTGCTTAGACTCCTGTGAAGAAGCCCATCAATAAGTACGTCAAGGAGGAGGATGAGCATGACAAGTGAATTGTTGCAACTTGGCCAACTACTCCAACTTCCTTGTCCTTCAAGATACTACCAAGACTCACCAGAGCAATCACTGCATCCTTGACCTTTGCATTCAGCTCTTCATAGACCTGGCAGGAGGCACAACAGCATGAGTGATAAAGAGTCAGCAAATACGACCAGTGAAGGACAAAGCATTAGCCACTGAGGCAGATGAGAGGTTAGAGGCAGATTAGAGGCAGATGAGAGTCCCTCCGTGAACCTCTGTTAGCACTTCAAGCCAGGGTGTTTCAGATAAGACAGCTGCCACCTGTCTCTCAAGAAATGATTCAAATGTGTACTTTAGGTCGTGTCACTGATGATATTTCCAGATCAGAGCTACTCTTGTAGCTGTAAGCACTTTGGCCAGGTCTTTAGACCCCTCACCAGTTCCCTAAAGCACAAGAGGCCGACTTCTCTGAGTGTTGGAAGTGGTCTTCTGGCTATGAAGTAATGTTCCAAGTAGTTGAAAGACAGTGAGAGCCACCTGACCATTATCTTGTGATTTCCCCATCGCCTGACCAACTCCCGCAGCATAGATTCATCATGCCTCTCCCTCAGAGCTGGCAATACCTGTGACAGATGATAGACCTATTTGATTAGCGCGCAATGTGGCTTTGTCCGACAAGTCAACTTGGACCTGGTGACCTAAGCAAGTCCACGTTCTGGACTTCAGAAGGTGCTCTTGCATGGACACCCTGATAGAGCACATCGTGTCTTGCGGAGCAGCCTGTGTCACAAGCCTGTCCATGTCGCCAGAAAGGAGTAGAGGTATACCATAGACTGGATGTAATCTTTGAAAGCCTCTCGATAACGGTCATAGAGCTGCTGGGAGTAGTCCAGCGGAGAAATCTGTGTGCACATATTGTAAATGGTCCTGTGAAAGCGTGAAAGTAAAGTCAAGAAAGTCAGCGGAAACTGTCACGCGTGCTAGGGCATGCTGCGAAAGCGAGGGGCCTGGTCGTCGAACCCCGTCACGCCCTTCGGGGCTCAAGATGACGAAACTCCGGCAGAGGAGAGGAGTGGGAGTTCAGGGCGAGCAGGCAACACAGGCAGGCGGTCGCTGCCGTAAGCGAAGGATGGAGGACACGTGTAGAGATTTATGCAGTCATCGGTGTTGAACTGCGCCTCTGTGACGCCTTCCAGCACGTTCTTGAGCTTGGTGATCCCCTTCTGTATAACGGTCCAACCCTGCTCGAGCTCGATGACCTTCTGGTCGCTCATGGTTCCCATCATGCATACAGCGGCCGGCCTCCCACTCCGTCACGACCCGCCGTGCGTGGTCCTCCAGCAGTCGGCGCCGGCGCCGCCGCAGCAGCCGCAGCCGCGGGACGCCCGCACAGTGGCGCGCCGAGGAGGGAGGCGGCGGAGGCCGGCCAGCCACGGCGCTCGGATGAGGCGTGGGGGAGGCCAAGACGCAGCCGCGGCTGCGCCGGAGGGCCGCGAGGCCGAGGGCACGCTCCGGCGGGGAGGGGCTCTGCGCGAGCTGCGGCGGGCGCCGAAAGTTAGGGGTAGCGTCGCCTGATGAAGAGCGGCAGGCGACGGGGGGAAGCCCCGGTGGCGGACCAGGGCCGCCAGGCTCGTCACCATGCCTGCGTCGAAACCCGCGTACGCCGCCTGCGCCCCTGAGGACGGCGGGGTGGACCTGCGTCGGATAGTGGGGTCCACGGTTGGTCATGAGTTCGCGGCCCTGGCGATGGATGTACACGGGGCTTTCGGCAGCCGCTGACTGGATCTCCTCCAGCGGCTTGCCTGTCAGGCCGTTGACCGGCGGCCGGGTCTGCCAGGGGCGATGCCCGGCTTCAACGCCGCCGGTTCGCTCGCCCAAGTCTTCCGCATGCGCCTGGCCGTATCGCTTCGACGCTCCCTTGCCCACGCCGTCCACACGCGAGCAGGCCGTGCTATGGCCGCCGCCTCTGGGTCTCGGCGGAGTGCCTCTTTCCCTGCAGCGAGCTACTCGGACCTGATGTTGCTCACTCGTGGGTACTGAGCTTCCCTCTGCATCGTCTACGTGTCTTGTAGTGTTTTGTGGTGGAGTCCTTTTCCCGGCTACTCTTTCTTTAGCTTTGGACATTGTCCATTCTTTTTAGGGCTGGCTTTGCCAGCCCCTCTTCTCTATGGGCGAGCACTTCTTCTCCTGAGAGGCCACGTCGAGGACGTGCGAGGATTCAATGTTGTTGTTGTTGTTGTTTTCTGTTCCGACTTGCACGCCCGGGGAATCGATCTTGCGACCTGTACCCCGGTTCTCCACCAATGTAACGGGCAAGAAGTCCAGGGCAGACAGTGCGTGGAATCAATGCGCGCCCCTTTCGGCTCCTCACTCGTAGCTACTGAGTGGTCCATCCTTACAGAGCAAGCGCGGCCAGATTAACTGGTGGCTGGGAGAGGCCAGCCCAAAAGAATGGACAAGGTCTGAAGGAGTCGGAGTGCTAAGGACTGAGACAGCAGTAAGCGAAATCTCAGTAACCTCTCGTCAGTAGAGATGCAAGTCTGAGTAGCTAGCAGGCGGAAAGACGTCGCCCTGACGGAAGCCGGAGGCCGCCGCCAGAGCGCGGCCTGCGCGCAAGTGGACCGCAAAAGCTAGGGACCGCTGCAAAGAGACGGCCAGGCGCATCCGGTAAACTTGGGCGAGGGACCCGGCGACATGGAAGCCAGGCTGCTCGCCTTGCTGCCCGTCGCGGCGGCCCGCTGCTCGCCGCGCAAGGCGGTGAAGGAGGTCCAGCCATTTGGCGCCAAAGGCGCCGTGTACGTCGACACCCGTTACACCCGTTCTTACATAGTGCTTTAGGCTCCTCCGTCATTTAGCCCCCTCGAACCTTTGTCTATTCTTTTCGGGCTGGCTTTTCGAAGCCCTTGCCCCAATTGGGAAAGCTACTTCTTCATCACAGCCCTTGCGCCCATTGGGAGAGCCACTGACGGTCTTCTGCTAAGGGGGGAATAGTGCGGCGGAACGGCCTAACCGACAATCAGTAGATGGCGGTTAGCGGATGATGTAATCGACAATGACCATAAATACGAGAAAAAAAGCAAGCGCGGCCAGATTAATTGGTGGCTGGGAGAGGCCAGCCCAAAGGAATGACAAGGTCTGAAGGAGCCGGAGTGCTAAGGACTAAGACAGCAGCAAGCGGACTCTCAGTAACCTCTAGTCAGTGGATGCAAGTCTGATTAGCTAGCAGGCGGAAAGACGTCGCCCTGACTGAAGCCGGAGGCCGCCGCCGAAGCGCGGCCTGCGCGCAAGTGGACCGCGAAGGCAAGTGACCGCTGCGAAAAGATGGCCAAGCGCATCCGGAAGACTTGGGCGAGGGACCCGGCGACATTGAAGCCAGGCTGCTCGCCCTGCTGCCCGTGGCGGCGGGCCGCTGCTCGTCGCGCAAGGCGGTGAAGCAGGTCAAGCCATTTTGCGCCACAGGCTCTGTGTACGTCGACGGCGAGTGGGACAAACTCGTCTCCCACCGAGTGATCCGAGTATTTCCGTTCCTTGGCGCCTGCCGCTTGGCGGACTCCGTAGCCCGCCTCCTCCGACGAGCGTTTGGCGCTCCTGGAATCAAAAGAGAGTCGTGACAACGTCGGCAATGAGTCGAGGCCCCCAGCCGAGCGCGCTGGCGACGAAATCGGCGCGCCGGGTGTGGTGGCGGCCATCCGCCCCAGCGGTCGGAGGCATGATGCTGGTATTCTCGAGCGCCAAGTGTAACCGGCCTCCACGAATAGAAAGAATAGGCCAAACATGGCATTGCGTAGCAAGTCGTGGGTGCCGGTCCCATTCCCTCCCCGTGCGCACCAGGAGCATAAGGGCCGCCAAAGACGCCGCGTCAGGGCTGCGCTCGCCGCACTCGCATCGCTGTACTCCACTTAGGCAGGAACCGGACAGGTGTAGCACCCTACGGGTTACCCTGTCCGCCCTGGACCTCTTGCCCGTAATGAGAAGAAAACTTTCGTGTATTTGAAACAAACGAAGGCCAAATGGCCAAGTACAAAGGCAAGCACATCTAAGGGGGGGCTCTCTCAATGGGGGCAACGGCTGTGAAAAGCAAGCCCGAAAAGAATTGACAAGGTTCGAAGGAGTCAACGAATGGGGCTACACAAAGAAAAGCGCGAGATTCAAAGCAGTGGCCAGCTTAAAAGAATGGACAAAGTCTGAAAGAGAATGGCGCGCCCTGAGAGAAGAGGGGCTGGCAAAGCCAGCCCAGAAAAGGATGGACAATGTCCGCAGGTCTCAAAGGCCACAAAATGATGCCCGGAAAGACAAAACAACACACCAATAATGATGATGCAGATGGATGCTTAGTAACCACGAGTGAGCAACAGCAAATTAGAATTACTCGAAGCAGGGAAAGCGACACTCCGCCGAGATCCTGAAGCAGCAGCCATAGCGCAGCCAGCGCGCGTGTGGACCGCGTGAGCCAAAGAGCGCTGGAACGAGACCGCCAGCATCCCACGCAGTACCTGGGTTAGGGAGCCGGCAGCATTGAAAGGGCCGGATGGCACAAGAAGCAAGAAACTAAGCGCTAAGACGTCAGCAAGGAGGCTCTCAGTAACCTCTGGTTAGCAAGTGCAGGTCGGAATAGCTTAGTAGCTGAGGGTGGAAAAACGTCGCCCTGACGGAGCCTGGAGGCAGCAGCTGAGGCGCGGCCTGCACGCAGGTGGACGGCCAAGGCAAGGGACCTCTGCAGGGAGACGGCCAGGCGCATCCTGAACACTTCAGCTAGCGACCCGGCGGTATTGAAGCTGGGCTGCTCGCTCTGCTGCCCTTGGCGGCGGGCCAGTGCACGCCTCGCAAGGCGCTGCAGGAGGTTGAGCCACCAAGTCCCAAACGCTCCATGGACGTCGACGGCGAGCGGGACAAATTCGTCGCCTACTGGGTGATCAATCACCCGTTACAATACCTTTGGGCTGGCCTTGCACAGTCGTTGCTGTAGATTGGAAGAGCTTTCTCTCACAGCCATTGCCATGATTTGGAAGAGCTGTTCCTTTCTCTTTAAGCACTTTTGGCTGGCCTTGCCCAGCCCTTCCCATGCGTGGGCGAGCACTTTCTCTTCTTCCTCTTTTTCTCAAGGCGTGGACCGCAGCTCAGCCCTTGAAAGAGAAATGGCTCGCCCATAGAAAAAGAGACTTTCGTGTATTTGAAACAAACTAAGGCCAAATGGCCCTAGTACAAAGGCAAGTACATCTAAAGACCTACATAATCTACAGCAGATTGACACGCTCCGTAACCACGGGTCAAAACATAGAGGTCGCTAATCAATGCCTGAATACTAGATGGCAGATACGAAGCCCTTCTGCCACCAACTAGAGCTCGCCCAGCTTTCTGGTGCAAAGCATTAGCCTGAGCACGCTGCAAACAGGCCGAAACTTGTCGTCGCAAGAACGACAGATATGCAGCTGCCAAGCCTATCTCAGCCGAGAACACATCTGCATGTCGTGTGTAGCCTAGATTGGCAATATTTTGAAGGGAAGTGTGGAAACGAGAACCTATGCAGCCAAAAATGTCAACTGCCACTGGCAGGAGCTGATCGCATTGGGGGAATTGGAGTAGTGCTGCAGCTTTCTTTGTTCGGCACCGCCCACTGCGTGGCCAGCGATGTCCGTCGATGCTGGACTTTTATAGGCCTCCGTAACAACAACATCGACCAAGGCCCGTGGTCCTCCACCAGGTTGCACGCCATACCTGCGGGAGGACGAGTTCCTATATGCTCGCCATCGACACCCACGGTGCGTTGGGCGCTCGGTAGCTCGGGCTGCTCAACCAGATCTCGCGCCACTCCATCTCCTGCCGATACCATGGGGAGCCGGTGGATTTCCATACTGCAGACTCGCTCGTGCAGGTGTATCGTATGCGCCTGTCCATCTCGCTGCAGAGGTCCATGGCTCGCGCGGTGCATCTTCGTGCTGGTCGTGCCCTCGCGCAGCCCCTGGGGACCCGCGACCAGGAGCCCAGTCTTCTCCGACCTGCGACTGCTTAGCAGGGGTACTAAGCGTAGCTGCTTGATCCCGTGTGTTTCAGCGCTTTCCCTGGCCCCTGTGAATTTTGTTCATTCTTTTCTCTGGACTGGCCTCTCCCGGCCACCGCCCTCTCCTGGAAGCGACTTTCTGCGCTCTCTATGGCTGGCATCGCACAGCCATTGCCTTACGGTGGAAGAGCTGTTTCTCATGAAGGGCGTGGGCCATGGATTAAGTAGAAGTGGCACTCCCAATGGGGCCAAGGGCTGTGAAAACCCAGCCCGAAAAAGAATTGACAAAGGTTCGAAGGGGCCAAATGATGGAGGGGCCTAAAAAGCGCTAAGCAGCTACGAAGCGGCCTGAAGATGCTGTCAGAGGGGGGAGGATGGACCACTCAGTAGTTACGAGTGAGGAGCCTCAAATCCAACAGACTAGCTGCTGGGAAACTATCCCCCTGACGAATGCCGGAGCCGCTGCGAGAGCACGGCCAGCACGCAGATGCAAGGCGTGGGCCATGGACCCCTTAAGGGAGACGGACAATCGCATACGGTACACCTGAGCCCACGAGCCAGCGGCGTTGAAGTCAGCCGGCTCACTGCGCCTGCGGGACACAGCGCGCTTACAGCTACATGTACACCACTCTGGGCGAATTGCCGGCCTTTATCATGGGTTGGAACCTAATCCGCGCCGCGCAAGCCTGGCCAGCAGGTCGAGCCACTGGGACCCGTGGACTGCTGTTCAGACTTTAGGGTTAGGGCTTACACTTCCAAGAAGGCCGGCGGCGGCAATCGATTTCGCCCAATGGACCTCAGATGGCGGCGCCGACGCAGCCACGTGGCAGATGACAGAAATGCATTAGCACGCCCTAACGCTTCCATCACAGCGGAAAGCTTTGGCGGGGGGGGCCTCGACTTTTTCCTCGGGTTCAGCAAATTACGATGAGAGTTGACCTACGTTTACGTACCCGTATGTGATATAATTAGTATGAGAGAAGGGCTCGCCCATTGAGGATAGGGGCTGGAAAAAGCCAGCCCAGAAAAGAATGAACAAAGGACGAGAAGGGGCCAGAGGAAGTACGAAATGGGGTGCCCTTTCACGTACCGGACCATAGAAGTGAACAAGAAGAACAGAAATAATCAAATTCATAGAGCAGAAGCCACCTAAACTCCAAGGTCCTTTTACACCATAGTAAGATTTAAAAGCAACCGTATGCACTGAAGGGTTAAGGAGGAATAGAGAAAGTCGTTAAGTCTTGATTGCGGAGGGGGAGGGTAAACGTTGGTTATTCCCAGCTCCGCGGCGAGCGCGTCACACCCCGCCGGTTCCGGCGCCGCTGTGCGCGCTGCGCTTCCCGGCGGCGGCGGCGGCGGCGGCGGCGGCGGCGGCGCCATTTTTTTTTTTTTTTTTTTTTTTTTTTTTTTTTTTTTTTTTTTTTTTTTTTTTTTTTTTTTTTTTTTTTTTTTTTTTTTTTTTTTTTTTTTTTTTTTTTTTTTTTTTTTTTTTTTTTTTTTT
>WELB01000083.1:495682-506650 GCA_009602725.1 Spirogloea muscicola | reverse complement strand
GCCGCCGGCGGCGGCCGCGGCGCGGCCATAGCGCTCCTGGAGGCGGTCGGCGTGCGGCCCTCCGAGGCGGCCCGCGTCGCGCGCGCCTGCGACGGCCAGACCGTCGCTGCCCTGGCTGCCAAGGTCCGCGGCTGCGCTTGGCATAGAACCCAAAGTCCCGAGTCGAAGCCGCGTCCCTAATTTTACAATTGCCTTCAGGAATAGCAATCAGCATAAAAGAAACCATAAATTTGCCCTCACTGGCGTTGATGGCGGCCAAGGTCAACAGTTGCGCTCAAACATGTATTAAGGATTGGCGTAAATTTTGCAATGCAAGGTTTGGGCAAGGTCTGTAACTTCGTGCGTGATCTCTTCCAATACATTCTTGAGTCGATTACAACAGATAATTATGCAATCCCCATACTTAGTAGTTCTGCTCTACAGTGACGATTTATTGCTCTCCTCTCAGATCGAATGGCTTGAGGCAATTGTGGCCGACATGCGGCCACTGGACGAGGGCGTGTCGGGCGTGCTCCGCCGCTCCCTGCGCACGCTCTCGGCGCCGCCCTGCGAGGCCCTGCAGCTCGTCATCGCCTTTGTCCAGAAGGTGCTTGATATAGTGATAAATGACCACCTAATGTTATATGCACTGCAATGAGACTATTTGAGGTTCTATCTCTAAACCGAACGCTCTCTCATTCTCCTGTCGTATAAGCACCGTTCAAAGTCCTTTGGATTCATCCTTCTAGTCTTTGGCTTCTCAGATGCCATACCCACCTTGTGCCTCTGCAGAATGCATCTTACCAATGTTTCGCATGGCCTATAATTCGGCTTACCATGTGTTAGTGACGCAGTGGAGCAACTAGAGTATTGGGCGTACTGCTGGACGCCAGGCGTGGTGTGCCTAAAGCCTAAATGCCTAAATCCCTAAAACTAAACCCCAAACCCTAAACACTTTTGGTCGTTGCATGGCTCATGGTTGGCGTCGTTCGGCCTGGCCAAGCGCAGCTGCAGGCGCAGCGAGGGGGGCTGGAGGCGTTGAATGGGGGGGCGACGGGCGCGGTGACCAGCCGCCTCTTAGAGGGCTTTCCCTCCGTGCTTCGACGAAGCCTGGACGCCGACCTCCTCCTATTGACACAGCACCTGACGGAGGACTGGGGCCTGCCGCCTGACCAGCTCGGGCGCGTGGTCCTCGCCTTTCCCCCACTTCTGCTGTCCACCACAGCAGAGCTCGTCCTCCGCAAGCGCGCTCTCAAGGAGGTGAGAGGTCTGCAGGAATTATGGTATCCACATAATTGACTGTCAACTATGTGGCGGCCCACCTTGTGTATATGAAGATGTGAGATGTGAGCAGGCATGTTGCAGGTGGGCGTCCGCGTTAGGGACTTGGGGAAGATGGTCGTGCGTTATCCCTGGATACTCAGCGGAACTGCGCACCACAACCTTCCGATTGTGGTCGACTACCTCAAGCAGATTCAGGTGCTATAAGTGGGCCACAAGACAGCGCCAAGAAATTGTATTGAGATGTGATCAGCATGGCTCTTATATGAGGAGGCAAGCGGAGACGTATAGCTGCAAGCTTACTAAATGACAACAGAAGCAACAGAAGCTCATCTGTGCCTTGCGGACCATGCGTTACTTGGCCATCACCCCTCCTAAGCTTCTTCATTAGAAATCAGAGCCTAGGGTTTAGGGATTCGGGCTTGATCCATAAACCCTGACATCATGAGCCCTAAATCTGAAGACCGAGTGAATGGGCATGTTGCACAGGTGCCAGCCAGGTTGCTGGACCGCGCGATCACGGCATGCCCTCAGCTGCTAGGCAGCTCGCCCACCAGGCAGTTCACGCCGGCAGTCTCAGTCTTGGAGGCACTCGGGGCCACCGGCCGCGACCTCGGGCTCCTCGTTGGGCGTTGCCCAAGGCTCCTCCTGCGATCACCCTTGGAGCTCCACAGCGTAGGAACCTCAAGGACTATAACCATTAGTGGCCTACTTATTTCAGGATCAGGATTGTTAGGCTGCCACTTGGCCCAATCACCATCGCTTGATTGCCGAATTTGTTTCAATGTACAAATCAGGTGGCGGCTTTCTTGGAAGAGCACGGCTTGGACACAGAGGGTGCCCGGCACGTGTTGCTGCGGTCCCCCGAGGTTTTTGCGAGCAGCGTGGAGGGCAGCCTGCGGATCAAAATTGCATTCCTGCGCGAGCTGGGCATACATGACCAGCGGCTGGCCCACATCCTGCGGCGCTGCCCGGAGGTCCTGGCTATGAGCGTGGACCATGCCATGCGGCCGAGGTGAGGCCCCGATAGCCTACAATTTGGACTGTCCATCTTCCAACTTTCATGCTTATCGGTCACTGAAGTCTAGTGAGTAAGCAATGGATCTAATGTGCTGCAATCGGCTTCTCGGCAGCATCTTGTCGCTGGAAGTGGGTTAACTTTCACACTGATACAGCATAACGGACTCTTCCTCCCAGGCTCCAGTTCTTCATTCAGCAGGGCATCAGCGCTGTGGATGTGGCTCGAATGGTACAGCGGTACCCGCCACTGCTGGGCTATAACGTTGACACGGTCCTTGCGCCGAAGCTGCATTTCCTGGTTCACGACCTCCGACGGCCGGTCGGCGATGTTGTTGCCTATCCCAAGGTCTTCAGCTACGACTTGGAGAAGAAGATAAAGCGGCGGGCGAGGGTGGCCGCTAGGCTCGGCCGCCTGGATAGTCTGCGGGGCATCTTTGAGCGCAGCGACCGCGACTTTGCGGCTGAGTACCTGGGCTTGACGCACATGCTCGTGCCGCCTCCGTCACCGCCACCTGCGCATGTTCCCTTCTTGGTAGAGCCAAGCAGGGATCGGAGTGTGCCTCTAAGCCAAGCACGCTAGTCTTCGTAAGCATCCCCCCTACTTGTCCTACCCTTAACTACTCGAAGTTCTCTATCTGCTCTTTGCATCCACGAGCTAAGTGGGTGTCTGCTTATCTTTCCAGGTTGTGGGTTCAATCGAACATCTGGTCCTTCTGAAAGTTTCCCTGTCAGTGGAGGGGTATTCACGTGATGTGATACAAATGTCGGCCGCATTCGGGAGCACCCCATGGATGACAGTAGCTCGGAGACTGACATTCGAGGTTTGCTGTGTTGGTCCAGGTTCTCTGGCCAAAATGAGACTTCGACAGCAGTGCTGCTCCTCCAGTCGCTTGCTTACCAAACATGGGCTGCACCTGAGGGGTTCTTTGGCTGTTGCTGCCTGCGTGTCCTGGCCACGGTGCCTTGCCCTGCCCTTCTCTGCGACCAATTTCAGGACATTTGTGCCTGCGTCCCCTCACAGCCGAGTCCATGTTTCGGGTCGGTCTATGTGCATAAAGAGCTATCTCAAGAGATCAACAGCCATGTGCCGTATCTTGAAGTCATACATTGACAAGCTTGGCGGGCTATGGCAGGTCTCACCACGCAAGTGCGGCGCGTCTGACGACATCGAGTGAGAGATCTGGTTACTTGGTGGAGGGTGGGGTCCTAATAGACCACCTTTTCGCGCTTGCCAAAGGATTTTTGTCAAGACTAGCTCCAGTTAATCATCTGTGAGGCTTGAATTGGTCAAGCGCGCAGCACAATCAAGCACCACAATGAATACAAGAACCAGATGCAGTGCACCCCGTCCTCCTTTCCCTGGCTGTCTGCATCTTTTGACTGCATCAAGTGCAGTGGCTGCTGAGGCCCTTGAAGATAGGAGCATGACTTGTCTGATGTCCTCTTGACATGTCATGCTTGTGTGCCGCAGGACTTGCCTGGTGTTGTTGAGCTGAAGGGCATTCACAACGTCAAGTGATAGGTGCAAGGACCCTAAGTTGGGCCTCTCCGTCCTTCCGAGACGGAAAAGTAGTCCTCTTGCTGAGAAATTGAGGTTAATGCTGGGAACTTGCTTGAAAGGTTTGACAGTGAATCAAAAGGCAGGGCATTTAGGTTTTCAGCCCAGGAGTTGATACACGCAAGGCTCTTGGTGGGTGGGGTCGGATATTTCGGGACAGGGGACCTGCTATTCGGCCACTAGTCTCTCTGACCTGCAGCTGTTCACCAGGGGATATTAAGCACCCGAAGGCAACGCTGTGTGCTCGTGTCTTGGTGCGTACTTTTGTCTTTCGGGGCACTGTTTTGTGGCCTTTGAGGCCTGCGGACATTGTCCATTCTTTTCTGGGCTGGCTTTGTTAGCCCCTCTTTTAAACCCTTCCAAGCGGATCTAAGGAGCATCCGTGACTCGGCAATCGGCTCTTTCCCCTCTATACAACCCCTGCTCACGCCATTCTCCGCCCTCGCCCAAGCTTCGGATAGAGGGGCACAATCCAGACTGGTTACGGCAGTGGAAGATGAGCGCCGTAGAAGCTTGAGGAGGCTGCCAAAGATTCACAACAATCCAAGGAGCCTGGCAAGACCTACTTCCCTCGCCACGCCTGAAGCCACAGACTGGATCACCTCAAACGCCGTGGCCAGCGCCTTCAGCATCAGCTCCGAGGCCTTTCAGACGTTGCTTCAACCCTTCCTCGACCTCCCACCTAACTGCCTGATTGGGGTGCGCCAGTGTGAGTGCGGCTTCCGTGCAGAGGGTGCTGAGCTCGCCACTCACATGCTGCGATGCCCCACTGGACCAGAAGTGGTGGGCATCCACAACCTCCTCCGTGATGCTCTGGCGGGTTTGAAGCGCGACGCCGGGTACCGTGCGGTCGTGGAAGTGAACAACATCATGCCTGTCACCACGGATGCCCAGGGACGTCATCATCGCCGCACACTTGACATTGTGGGCGTGCAACCTGGTGGAGGACCACGGGCTTTGGTCGATGTTGTGGTTACGGAGGCCTATAAAGGTCCAGCATCGACACACATCGCTGGCCACGCAGTGGGCAGTGCTGAACAAAGAAAGTTGCAGCACTACTCCAATCACCCCCGATGCGATCAGCTCCTGCCAGTGGCCGTTGACATTTTTGGCTGCATAGGTTCTCGTTTCCACACTTCCCTTCAAAATATTGCCAATCTAGGCTACACACGACATGCAGATGTGTTCTCGGCTGAGATGGGCTTGCCAGCTGCATATCTGTCGTTCTTGCGACGACGAGTTTCGGCCTTTTTGCAGTGTGCTCAGGCTAATGCTTTGCACCAGAAAGCTGGGCGAGCTCTAGTTGGTGGCAGAAGGGCTTCGTATCTGCCATCTAGTATGCAGGCATCGGTTAGGGACCTTCATGTTTTGACCCGTGGTTACTGAGCGGGTCAATCTGCATCAGGTTATGTAGGTCTTAAGATGTGCTTGCCCATGTACTTGGCCATTTGGCCTTCGTTTGTTTCAAATACACGAAATTCTATCCTTCCTTATGGGCGAGCCGTCTTCTTCTTCCTGCTCTAGTTGATTTCTGGCCCCGTCTGTTCATTGATTTTTTTTCTCTGGGCTAAGCCAATCACATCAATCACGTCACGCTCTACTGGAAGAGCCTTCTCCCCCGCTGGGAGAGCCACTTCTTCGGCAGCTAGTCTGTCGGATTTGAGGTTCCTCACTCGTAACTACTGAGTGGTCCATCCTCCCCCGTTCTGTCATAGCCTCTTCAAGCCCCGCAGTCGCTGCTTAGCTCGTAGTTTGGCCCCTTCGAACCTTGTCAATTCTTTTCGGGCTGGCTTCTCACAGCCCTTGCCCCCATTGGGAGAGCCACTTCTTCTGTGAGAAGCCAGCCCGTAAAGAATTGACTAGGTTCGAAAGGGGCCAAACTACGAGCTAAGCAGCAATTACGGGGCTTGAAGACCGGCGGCCGGGGTCTGCCAGGGGCGATGCCCGGCTTCAACGCCGCCGGTTCGCTCGCACAAGTCTTCCGCATGCGCCTGGCCGTATTGCTTCAACGCTCCCTTGCCCACGCCGTCCACACGCGAGCAGGCCGTGCTATGGCCGCCGCCTCTGGGTCTCGGCAAACCCTTAGCATTCCGACTCCTTCAGACCTTGTCCATTCTTTTGGGCTGGCCTCTCCCAGCCACCAGTTAATCTGGCCGCGCTTGCACTTGGCGCAGTGCCTCTTTCCCTGCAGCGAGCTACTCAGACCTGATGGTGCTCACTCGTGGGTACTGAGCTTCCCTCTGCATCGTCTCTGTTCTGTAGTGTTCTGCAGTGTTTTGTAGTGTAGTCCTTTTTCCGGCTCCTCTTTCTTTGGCTTTGGACATTGTCCATTCTGTTTTGGGCTGGCTTTGCCAAGCCCCTCTTCTCTATGGGCGAGCACTTTCTTCTTGGAGAGAGAGAGAGAGAGAGAGAGGCTATGGCACTACTAAGTGGTCCATCCTCCCCCGTTCTGCCATAGCCTCTTCAGGCCCCGCAGTCGCTGCTTAGCTCGTAGTTTGGCCCCTTCGAACCTTGTCAATTCTTTTCGGGCTGGCTTCTCACAGCCCTTGCCCCCATTGGGAGAGCCACTTCTTCTATGGCAGAACGGGGGAGGATGGACCACCTAGCTTCTCACAGAAGCCAGCCCTTGCCCCCATTGGGAGAGCCACTTCTTCTTTTGGGAGGGGATGATGAAGGGCCCCAAATTTCTAACCAACACCTCCAGGTGGCGACACATCAAATTTTGGCATGACATTGGTCTGCATTGCAGACGGGGATGCAGGATCACGGTTGACGTCGACCTGGCAAGCCGTCCCCCCGACGACGTCTGCCCGCGCCTTTAAATTCCTCTTATGTGCTTTATGATCAGATAAATCACTACGAGTGTCATTCATTGTTAGGGTTCAACCTCCACGCCGGTCCGCCTAGGTCGCTCACCCCGCCGCCACCGCCGCAGCCGCCGCCGCCGCAATCGCCGCCGCCGCCGCCGCCGCCGCCGCTTTCGCCGCCGCCGCCGCCGTCAAAGGCCTCGTCGTCGGAATTATCACCCCAGGGCGGCCGCCTATCCCGCTTGTCCCCCTGGCCCAGCGATGCCTCCGGCAGGGCGACGGCGGAGCCGGGGCCAGTGCTCGGCAGAAGGCCGCCGCCGCCAACCAGCGCCGCCGCCGCCGCCGCGAGCTGGCGGTCGGCGACGGCGGCAGTCAAGCCCGGNCTCTCTCTCTCTCTCTCTCTCTCTCTCTCTCTCTCTCTCTCTCTCTCTCTCTCTCTCTCTCTCTCTCTCTCTCTCTCTCTCTCTCTCTCTCTCTCTCTCTCTCTCTCTCCCCCTCCCTCCCTCCCAACCCCCTTCCCCCTCTCTCCCCCTCTCCCCCTCTCTTCCTCTTACTCTCTCTCTCGCTCTCCCGCTCCCTCTCCCTCTCCCTCGTTCTATCCCTCGCCCTCTCCATCGCCCTCGCCCTCTCCTTCGCCCTCGCCCTCGCCCTCGCCCTCGCCCTCGCCCTCCTCTCCATCCCCTCCTTTTTTCTCACGTCTCCCTCTTCCTCCCACGCTTCTGCTCTTTGCTTCCGCTCTTTTGTACCCCTGAGTATCATCTCCTTCCTACTACTCGGACCCTCCTTGCTCCTGCATCGTTGTATGCCCGTCCGCACAACATCTGTGACCCTCCTCCTCCCTCCTCCCTGCTGTCCCTCCTCCCCCATGCCTTCTCGCAAGCGAATCAGGGGCGAGTGCTGCCACCCTCACTGAAGGTTTGCTGCCCTTCTTGCTTCTTACCTCCAACCTGCTGCACGCAGAGGAGCTGCGGCCGCCACTAGCTGTGGACGAGCTCGGAAACCTCTTCAACAAGGAGGCGCTGGTCGCGGCGCTCGTGGCCAAGGAGCTCCCGCCGCGCCTCCGCCACATCCGCGGCCTCCGCGACATCCTCACCGTGCACCTCACCGAGAACCCCGCCGCCGGTGGTGCCCGGTGGCACTGCCCGGTCACGGGCCTGGAGTGCAATGGGCGGTTCCGGTTCGTGGCACTGCGGCCGTGCGGCCATGTGGTGAGCGCGCGGGCGCTGCGCGAGGCCGGCGCCACCAAGGCTGCCGCCGCCGAGTGCCTCGTCTGCCATAACCTGCACGCCGGCGAGGCCGAGGCTGTCCCGATCAACCCCACAGAGGAGGAGGCGGCGGCGCTGCGAGCCGGCATGGAGGCCCGCGCCACCGCGCGCCGCGAGGAGCGCAAGCGGCTCAGCTGTGCCGCCGCAGCGACTTCGCGTTCTGCGGAGGCCTTGACCGTGGAGGCGAGCCCGGCAGCTGGCAGAGCGGCTGCCATCGCCGGCGTCGGTGGTCATGCCGAGGCGGCTTCGCATGCAGCCGCTACGACAGCCCCAGCGAAGCGAAAGGCGGAAGCTGCGGCCGCGGCTGCGGAGGCGGCGCGGCCCAAGGGGTCCGACCGCGTGGCGCCGCCGGTGGTCAAGCGGCCGCGGGGGCCGGCCACCGCCGTGCCGAAGCACGCCACGTCCGCGGTGTACCGCTCCATCTTCGTCTCGCGGGCGGCGGTCGCAGAGGCCGCGGCCAAGGAGACGTTCATGTGTCGCAACCTTCCCATTGGCCGTAACTGAGACGTGGGTGGTCAGTGGTGCGGCCGTCAGCTGGCGGCGCGCAGTCCGCCTGTGTGACTGAAGCTTAGTCCTCTCAGTGTTTCATGTTGGCTGCTAGTTCAGAGACATGGGCCTTACTCCTCTACTGGCTTGTATCAGAGTCCTGATGCATTGCGTATGTATGCTATTTCCCTGCCGGCCTGCTAGTAGCTAGGTTCTAAGCCATGGCTGCTTGTCAGTTAGGCTTCACTGCGGGCCTGTGTGTAACATGAGGTGCAAGCATCTCTGCACCGAGACCTGTGCTTGGACCATATACATGCCAATCCGCTGCTTCGAATCTATGTTATGAGTTGGCATGTCAGGGATCCGGACCATGCAGAACACAGGCACCGCCTATGCTCTTACACGCCGACGTTCCTATAAGAGCAGCAGTTGTTGCTCGAAAGGATGGACGATTTCTACTATTTCAATGCTTGTATATGCTTCTGCTTGTACAGAAGTTTCTCATTGTACTACACTCACTTGCTCATGTTTCTAATCTAACAGACGAGTAAAGAGAACGACAAGTGGCATGCCTACTGGGCGCGTCGGCGGTGGCAAGCTCGACGGCAGCAAAAGCGGGTGGCTGCCGCGCAATATAGCTCCGTCTCGCTAGAGTACCTAAGTAGGGCATGATGGAGCTGGCTGAAGCGACACGTGCACAGTGGTGGGACAGGGCGCGTAGCGCAGCTAGTAGCTTTGGTGGTGGTGGTAGGCTGGGCCTAGTGTTGCCGGGCGCCGAGCTCAATGAACACACAAGCTGTGGCTTCATGCAGCCCCAGGCGGCGGTGCGGTGGCGGTGGCGGCGCAGCGGAGGCACGGCATACGGGGTACTAGCCTCTTGCATTGTCACCGTCAACACCGCCCATGCCGCTGGCACAAGTGGTCCACTGTACTTGCTGCTGGGCATCCTTACCTTTCTGCAGCTGCAGTCCTGGCCACTCGTGTGCTGGCGCAGCGCCTGGCTGGGGCTGCCCCAATGTGGGGCTCAACTCCACTCGTCCGGGGCATGTCCAGTAGAACTAATCGCTGGGTTGAGGGTAATAATTGCAATAACATTTGTCCGGGACAGTTGCTTGCTGGCACCAGGAGTGCTTGGCACTGTCAGCAGGAGCTAAGCGTGAGGCTGCCGCAGAACGCAGCGACGAGGAGGTAGAGCAGGAAGAGGATGCCCGCCGACATGGCCAGCCTGCAAGATGCGGCCGACCGCGCCCATGCGTCAGGCCGCTGGCCACGACGGCGGCACTCTGGCCGGCTGTCAAGCAATGATGCCTATGGCATCAATGGTCAAACGCCGCGACCCACACGATGAATTATGAGTGGCTTGATGGTGAGAGTGATCAGAAACACGGAGGGCATGAGGGACGGGGAAGGGAGTTGAGGATTAGGCAGGGACAAAAGGGAAAGCAGAAGGAAGGAGGGAGGTAGACAGAGGTAGAGGAAGGAGGAGGGAAGGACGGAGGAGGGAAGGACGGGCAGGAGCATCGAAAGGTGGGAGGGGAGGGGGGGTGTGCACATGAGCTTGACGTTCTTGAGCCAGAGGGACTGCCGCAGGCGCCGGCTCTGCTTCCGGAAGCGCAGCGTGGAGTCGTGCAGGCCCGCGGCCTTGTCCACCAGCAGCTCCAGCCGGTCGCCGCGCTCTAGCACCTTGTCGATATTCTCCACCATCACTGCTTTCACCTGAACACAATACCTTACATTTCTAAGTGAGCTAAGTGAAGTGTGGGACTTGAACCTGCAATACCAAGTAGACATCCTGCCTTGAGGAAGTTAATGGGTTTTGGAACGGGCCTCGTCAATCTCGCCCCGAACACGGGAGACGGCGTCGGCTGCTGGATTGCCGGAAAAGTACTCCATCTGCTGGTGGAGGACGCGCGAGAACTCGTCGTTCATCGCGTACGCGAGCGCGGTCCCCGCCGCCCGGCCGTATGTGCGGCCGAACCGCGTACGTATGTCCTCCAGGAACGCAAAGGGGATGCGCCCTGAGGGTACACGAGGTGGGGAGATTGGTCAGGGAGAACAACGGAAGTTGCGTGAGGATCGCTGTGGCTAATATGCTGAGGTTGGAAGTTGGGGAGGTGGAAGACTGGAGGAGGGAGGACATCAGGAATTGGCAAGACGAGGGAAGCAAAGTGGGACAGAGGAACCCGAGAGGAGGGAGGGGTAAGGGGAAGGGAGGTGGAGGCACGCACGGCCAAAGGCGTCGTCGGCCATGCAGAGGAAGACGAGGCCGTCGGCTCGCACGATGTGGAAGATGTGCCGGTCCTGGGAGTAGGAGGCGCGGCTCTCCTCTCGCAAGGCGTCGCTCCCGCCGCTGGGCCCCGCCGCGTCGCCGTCGGCGTTGGCGGGCGGCGGCGGAGCGGCGAGCTTCTCCAGGATGCGCCGCGCGATGATGCTCGCATTTCCTGACGCCGCACTAGCAATTGCAGGAGGCGAGGTCTAACTACTGTAATTGCAATCGTAGGTTCATAGACATTTTATTTCTCCCTCCCTCCCTCCTTCCCTCCCTCCCTCCCTTTTCTCCTCCCCCCCCCCC
>WELB01000083.1:482186-493771 GCA_009602725.1 Spirogloea muscicola | reverse complement strand
GCGACTGCGCCGGCGGCGGCCCGGGGTGTAGGAGGGGTGGCGACTGCGGCTGCGGCGGCGCCCGCGGCCGACCTAGTTTTCAAGGGAGATTTCTGCCTCTGGCGTCGATGGGTAGGGTGGGGACTGCCCGCTGAAGCCAGATTCATGGGGCAGCGACAGATGAGCACTTCATTTGAGTGGCTTAGCGCTTTCATTTGAGCGATTTGGCGGCGGCCTCCGGCTTCCGTCAGGGCGACGTCTCTCCGCCTGCTAGCTATACAAACTTGCATCTACTAACTAGAGGTCACTGAGAGTCCACTTGCTGCTGTCCCAGTCCTTAGGCCTCTCCCAGCCACCAGTTAATCTGGCCGCACTTGCTTCTTAGACGGTAGATGAGAAGTGGCACTCCAATGGGGGCAAGGGCTGTGAAAAGCCAGCCCGAAAAAGAATTGACAAAGCTTCGAAGGGGCCAAATGATGGCCAAATGGCCTAAAAAGCAGCTACAAGGGGCCTGAAGAATGGGGTAGATGGGGTAGATGGCTCGCCGATGCCACATCGACCGCTCAGCAACAGCGCGGACCTGCCGCTGAGCCGTCGATATGGCGTCGGCGAGCCAGAACCCCAAGCGGTTGGAATGGTGGCGTGAAGACGGTTTGCCGATGTTGATCGACGACGAGGCGGCATCTGCGCACCTACTTATGTATTCACCTGACCAGGGGCCGAGCTGGAGGTGCCGAGTTTGCGAATCCTGCTTCACATCAAACAGATAGGTGACGTGCCTTGTATGTCCACGTGTGCAGCCACCTCACATGCCCTGTCAGATCGATAAGCCACCGACGGAATCTTCTCATGACAGGGCCACACGCGCCGCGCAAGCCGGCCAACAGGTCGAGCCACACGGAGCCACTTGTCAATTTTTTTTGGGCTGGCCTCTCTTTGCCACTGCTGTCAATCTGGAAGAGCTGTTTTCTTTACTTTGGGCTGGCCTCACTCGGAGATGCGGTTCCCAACTCGTGGTTTTCGAGGTTCATCCTTACCCAGTTTTGAGCCAACGCTCTCTCTCTCTCTCTCTCTCTCTCTCTCTCTCTCTCTTCCTCCCTCTCCCTCCCCCACCCCCTTTCTCTCCCTCTTCTCCTCTCCTCCTCTCCTCCCCCACAAAGGTTGTCCTGCCCTCCACCTCCACCATCCGCCATTCTGCAGTGCCTCCGGCTAGTGCCCTCTTGCACTCTGCCCTCCTCAAGGCCTGATCTGGGGCAGTCGCCGTTTGCTGCGATCTGGGCGCCAGGATGGAGCTGCGGTCAAGGGCCACCAAGGTCGGGCTGCCGACGTTTGTCATCTCCGATGCTGGCCGCACGCAGGTCGCCGCCGGCTCCAAGACGGTACTCGCCGTCGGGCCAGGTGAGATCATTGCCTCGCTTTCAGCATTTATTCAGTCGGAGTACTGTAGCAAAGTGGTTTTTTTAAGGTAGGCAAACGGATTATTTAAACAATCTGGACTTAATAGGTTTCCACAAATACATCACTTTGGAACATAGAGAAATTGGTAAAATGGCGCATGGCATAGCCACTTGTCTAGCTGTATTACAGGTCAAGGAAAATGTCTACAATCAGCCAGGTCCTCAGCATAGCTTGACCTGCATAAGTATAGAGTGGCAGAGTAGCAGGTCAACCTTGCATACTCAGACTGAGTCAAATTGAAATGACTTGTAAGTATGTCAAATGAAGTCGTGCTGAGACATCATGCAGTCAGCCGGGAGCCTGTCGTCCTCCTTTCCACAACCGCCATTGCCTGCTACGAGCTCTGGAAGAGCGAGCAAGCCTACAAGTCTGATGCTTGGTCAGTAAACCTTCTGTGCAGGTGCCAAGCAGACAGTGGACACCATAACACGGCACCTCCGGCTGTTATGATGCCCTGCACGTTCTTATCACCCGTACGGCGGTTCACCTTGCTGCACCGTAGACACGTAAACTCTTATGTCAAAACCCTAACTTTCACAGCCTCTCTCAGCTTGACCTACTTTTGTCAGGCACACAGATCAGGCGCTAAATCCGCGTCTATCTCTGTATCTGCTCCCTCCTGAAATCGACGTGGTAGACAAAATGCTCAGCACCGCACTACCTTATCTTCCTGTGCGGAAGAGCTCAGCCCCCTCCACTAGGATCTTTTAATCTGCTGTTAAAAGGCCACCACTGGTGTGCACTGAGTAGCTATACTGTATCCTTTAATGTTGGTCCCAGGCATCTGCTTTGCGTAGATTTCTCTTACACAGGTTGAGCTATGCAGCTCCTCAGCGATAGAGCGCCGTGTAAGGCGTAAGAGCAACTTGCCCATGATAGCCAAGCAAGCCGACTATGTAGTACCTCAGCAATAGAGCGCCTTGGTAAGGCGTAAGAGCAACTTTCTCCTATGATAAGTAAGCAAGCTGAAGCAATGAACCTAATGAAGACCTGTAAGCCAATCTATTGGCGTTGCAACGCCTCCTTGCGGCCAGCCGCTTACTCTTGCCAGGTTGAACTTCAGGACGAAGTTTTACCAGGTGTGAGTGGCTGTTCAGCTGCAGCAACAGCTGTCACCACCCTTCAGCGGGGCTTGTCAATGTGTGCAAAGGATGCCGAAGGAAGCAAGGTGGTCAACTGGCGGCGCCTTCTATAGCTTTCTGGACCTTCTTCTTGTGGCCGACGTTGCGGTACTGCTGCCAGGCTGCACAGTGGCAGGGCAAGCAGGAGCACAGACATGTCAGACCACTTAAAGAAGTACTGCAGGCATTTTAAGACCATGCAAGGGTCAAAAGGAGTGGCAACTCTTGGACCCAGATCTAACAAAATGTGCTGGTATCTTTAACATCTTACGTAGAGAGAAGTCAAAGAAGTCCTTGCACTTATGAGCGGGTAAGTGCGAGCCTACCAGTGTGCGACATGTTGCAGGCATTGCAGGGGTAGGCGCAGTCAAGGCTCATATAGGGGGTGCCAGTCGTCGTATTCCTTCCAAAGAACCAGTCTCCAAGCGCTTGCAGGAGCGGCTGCCGCTCACAGAGAGAAGAGGAAGAGGTGCTGAGTTGCAAAGCAAGCTGGACCTGAGATTTCATGCAGGTGCCTGGCGTGCATGGACTCCAATACTATGTTACTATATTCAACTCCTTGTTTGCAGTATTGGAGATACGTACATGTCATTCCTGCAACTTGGGTTCTTGAAACAATTAGAATATAACCAGATAAGCATACCTTGCAAAAGCAGAGAGGCGGATCACCTGGCCCCTGATACGGGTGAGCCCGAATGTTGTGTCGCGGTACAGGCTGCAGTGGCCGAAGCAGGAGAAGAGGTACGCCCCATCCGACGCCGACGTTGTGCCAGACGTCACTGCCGTCATCATGGCCAACCGAAAACCTGCCAAGACAAGTTCCTCATAATCACAGCATGCAGACCTTTACAGCATCAAAGCTGCTAAGTAGACTGCAACTCTGTGTCGTCTGTGACGATAAATGCAGTGTTAAATGAGGCATTGCATTCTCTCAACGACTGAAAAGCACCTCGAAAGTAAAGAGACAATTCTGATACACTTCACAAACTCATGCATAATGCAACGGAGTCATTTCAACTGTCCCGTTGCAACAGGAATTGTAACCCAGCCTGTGGATAAATTTAAGAGCAATATTAAATAGGTCCATGGATCATAAGTAAGGCTAAGAATTTAGCCCTGGACCAAGTCGAGTATGGTAACATTCGTACTCTGTATCCTCTTAAGCTGCAGTGCTGTGCAGCTTCCCAAGTGCTCGATGCAATTCCGGAGAGTCTTGCCTGTGGGGTCCGCTACCACAGGGGCGACCAGACTCTTCAACTGTCGCAACAAGGACAAGCAAGACAGTGAATATCGGGGGTTTACAGAGTTTGGCCATCTCAGTTATTGAAACTATCTGGACAATTGGCACTTTGCGGACCTTGCAATGTTCATGAATTGATGCAAGAAGATTAGACTAAGGGCATAAGCTCACATTATAAATGTCGTAATTGCTGTTGATGATGTACACTGGGGTTTTCACATATTTCAGGAAGTTTTGGACAAATAGGCACTGCCGCCACAGATGCACCCAACACATGGCTGTGTCAATGGACATTTCCAGCAGCACACAGAGAGTCTGGCGTCAAGATATACTCAGTTCTAATCGCCCGGCTTTGAAGTAACACATAAGCACAGACTTCTTCCCCAGCTTTGAGCTAACACATGAGTACCGTATGCAGACAAATGGATGACAATCCAAAATCCTGCACAGCTCGGTAACTCCTGACCATGCTAGGACAGAGATGTCAGGTTCTCACCTTGTACTGTAAAGCGGGTGCTCGAGTTGCCAAGCAGCCAGGCTGTAAGCTTTTTGTCATATTCTGCAAAAGGGGAGAGGAACCAAATCAACAAAGTGGACATAAACTACGGGGCCAGCTAGTGGAGACGTGCATTCCCCTTTGAGAGCTTACCAGCGGTAGGTAGCAGATGATTCACTGTGAACCAAGCAAGACACAGGTCCAGCAGTGCTGGCAATGCCTGCATAAGCTCTGGAGTTTTGGGCTTAAGAGAACGTGGACATACGTGGAGCTTATGCATCTGCGAGACTTGGATCCTGTAGGAGTATTTGCCGCTGACGTCAGGCCTGGGAGTTGGTCACACATTTCAACACCAAGGTATGAGCAACAGCAGGGAAACCTCAGGGCGAGATGCCGCGTGGAAGCGTGACAATTATAGCTGATGGAGCTGGAGAGCATGAAGTTGGTAACTGCTCTGGAGCTGGCGAGACTGCTCGACTTGCTCACATGTCCAGGAAGACGCCAGCGTCAGACGTGCACTTGACGGTGGCATTCTTGGGCATGCGTGCCCTGATGGAGTCACACTGCAGCAGCGAGGTGAGGCCCCCCGCAGAGCAGCCCCCCACCAGGACCTGCCTCCAGAAAACCCCCCTCCCCACCAGCAACTTTGTGAGCATGCATGTGCTAACTACGTTGTCAATGAAAAGCCATTTACTAGGATCTCCAAAAGTAGTGGATGATGGGCGTGCTAGACAAGGCACAGTAATTAAAACATTGCTTGGAAAGGCCATGGGGATGGCTTGACAAGGACTGGAAAGGCATGACCTATCCTCAGGATGCCAGCAAGCAGCACCAGAGATGGCCTCCTGCCCAATGGAGGGGCCTGGCAGTAATATAGGTTGAGAAGTTGCACCTGCTCAGAGGAGCTGAGGCCTCGTGAGAGAGCATCAGTAATAACAGCGGACAGGATGCTGCGGCCTCGGAAGTAGAGTCGTCGGCCCTGTGTTTACACATGCGAGCCTGCCGATCAGATTGCACACAGCTTATCCAAAGTAGATGTCACTGATAAGAAGCGGGGCGAAAGAGCAGGCTCCATGGGCCTACCTTGTACACAAGAGGCTGGACACGGTATCCCGAGTAGGACGCGCCGTCGCAGTAGTGCACATTGATGACGTTCCAGTTGTAGAACTCTGCCGTGTCACCCACCCAATGGCCGCGTCAGCGGACAGTCAACAGTCAGTGGTTAACCACGGCTAATGGCAACCTTACAACTAAGTGAGGAGGATGATGCCGCCTGCCACACCTGGATTGAGGTGGCTGTTCAGGCTAAAGAAGCCGCTGTTGGGGATGGACGTGCCAAGCATCGACGAGCCCAGACCCGTGAAGCTCCGTGCGTAGCAGTCAGCCAAGGTCGTGCACCACGCGCCGCCCTGTGCACCAGCTCTGGAGGCCGTCAAGGCTGGCCATAGCTTTGAGGGTGCATGGATGGTCGAGAACAAGAGTAGCGACCACAAAAGGAGGGTGCCCAAGCCGACCTCGAAGTAGATGATCCATCTGTTGAGGCCGCTGCCAAAGCCCTTGCGGAAGAAGTAGCTCGCTGGTGAACCATCGAGGCACCCTAGCAACACCACGGTAAGAAGGTTGACGTTAACGACAATGTCCATACTGACCTCTGGCTTTGACGAACCAGTTCAGCAATGCAGGCTGCTGGCAATGGTGGCCAGGCTGCAGGCGGCTCACTTGCGCCTCTGCTGGCGGCTGCGCCGAGGACAAGCTGCACTGGACCGAGCGCTGCAGGCGGGTGCGGCGGAGACGGCGTGACGTCAAGCGCCGCCGGAGGCGGGTGCAGGAGGACCTTCACGGTCGAGTTCGGCGGCGGAAAGCGCATGGCAGCGCCGCTGGGCGGCGGCGCCGGCACCGGGGTCGTGGCATGGTGGGCCGCCGAGCTGCACCACGGAGCGAATCCACGGCTCATCTCAGAGCTGGACCTCTCGACGCACCGTGTAAAGTAAGGCGAGCACTGAGGTGATCGCTGAGACACCGCCACCATCGCAGCCGAATGGTCTACCTGGTCAAGGGGTTGCAGAGGAGCAGCAGCGCCACGAGGAGAAGGAGCAACCCCGGGCGCCGAACCGTGGAGGCGAGGCCAGCCATCGCAGCGCTCATTGTGCCTTTCCCGCCGATTACCGTCGACGGCCGCCGCCATGCGCGTCCGCTGGCATCGCGGATCACCGGCGACTGGCCTCGGGAAGCCGGTCGTCGCTGTCTGAGCCCGCAGGCTGCCGCCGCCGCTGCCGCCGCAGCCGCCGGCAGCGCCTCCGGCGGTCGTCGATCCGGCAGCCGGCGCCCGCAGCGAGCGCCGCGGCGGCCTCGCCCGCTCAAGGCTCAGCTAGAGCGACGGCCGGCGGCCGGCTGCTGTCAAACACCGGCCGCCTCGTCAAGAGGCAGCGGAGATGGCACAGACGATCGCACCCGACGGCAATGGAGCGACGGCAATGAACCGCCGCCGCCGACGATGCCGCCGCCGCAGCCGCCGCCGCCGCCTCAGCCGCCGCTGCCGCCGCCGCCGCCGCCGTCGGCTGCGGGCCTGCAGGCGCGGCGACCAGGACTGCTCCGACGAGCTGCCGCGGCCAGGGGGTGGGATCGCCGGGGGGTTGGGGAGAGAGGGGCGCCACGACGGGGAGGGAGGATGAGCGGCTCCGCAGAGATCCGGGAAGAGAGGATGACTAAAAGGGAAAGCCAATACAAACTTACTCGGTATGATGGCGGGGAGGGAGGGTAGACATTAAGGGCAGGGAGCAGGGAGGAGGGAGGACGCAAAAAGGAAGAGGGGGAGGCGCCGAGGGAGAGGGGGCTGGCCCAGCCTCCCCCCCTCCCCGCCCGAAGCGGGCCCTCTCCCCAGCCGCGCTTCATCTACTTACCGCGCCGCTGCCCGCGCGCAGCGGGGCCCCTCACTTGCCTGCAGTCCGCGCCGATGGTCCCGGAACGCGTCGCCTGTATCCACAATTCCGTCGGTCTAGGCGCCGAGTTTGCGCAGGCCCCGCCGAGATCCGTGACTCCTCTGGGGCTCCGCAATCGCCGCCGCAGATGTCGCCGCGGCCCTCGGGGTCGCCGAGTCAACGGCGGCGGCTGTTGTCCGCTCCCTTGCAATGGCGATTTGCAAACCCGCTGGCTCGGTTGGTCAGATAGGTTCTAATGACGCGCATGTGGTGACGAGCGTTCGAATCAGCCCCGCAGCAGTCCCTCTTCGGAGTGTTTGTTGTTTGTTAGCTTCAAAGTGCGCCTTGCCACCTCCCTGAAATGTCAAACTGTCGGTCCATTGGCCATGCCGACAAAGAAGGCACTTTACTGAGAGGCCAACATTAGCACTTATTATATGTTTTTTTCAGGCATAACTTCACCGTTTGTGATTTGGAATGGTCCACTTTGGGATCTGTACCTTGTCAGCTAGCTGAAAAGCTGTTGGACAAAACGTACACGACGCCTGTCCTGAGCCTCAAAGATCTGGGGTGGACACTTGAACAATTAATCAGCATGCTCCAGAGTAGCACTGCTGTTTAAAAGACTCAGTTTTCACGAATCAGCTATTCTCGCTGTAGCATCTGCTGAGCTTAATGTCTTGACAACACCTCAGGTATACTGCAGGTTGGACAGAGAGAGAGCTATCCCATGGAAAATATAAAAAATTTGCGCGCCCATAGAGAAGAGGGGCTGGCAGAGGCCGGCCCTAAAAAGAATGGACAATTGCCAAAGGTTGCCGAAAAGAAAAACCATACAGCTAGACACTACACGACCGCAGATGGAAAAGGCCGAACTCCGTTTTGCTGGACACAGGCGCACAACCAGTGGTCACGTTAAGATAAGATTGCAACCGTATCACCTACTTGTTACCTACTCAAACATCCCTCAGAGATATAAGGTCAGCATAGATTTCACATAATGTTTGCAGAAAGCTCACGTAGAATGATATGATGTTGATAATGTCACCTTAGCTAGGTTGAGACCGCAACTTCAACATCAGGGACACTGTCATCTGTCTTGCTACTATATTCAGGTAGTAATGGCTTCTTCATAAGATACGGCAGTGATTGCCATGTACTCAAGAAGGTCTCCCGCCTTTGTGCTTCGCGCCATTTGGCCACTTTACTTGCCTCAATCCATTTTCTTTGCAGTCATGCACATTGACAATGAGAATCTATTGCATTCCAACTCAGCTCAATCTTGAGCTGATGCTGAGCACGCAATAATTCCTTTGATACCCAGTATAACACGGCATTCAGCACAACCATACTACTATACTTCTATCTTAAGGAACGTAAGCTTTACGAAGGCACTTGCTTGACAAGTGTGATAATATCAGTAGTTTGCACCCTTGCACATCAATCCTTGAACAACCTCTGCGCCAGTTATCCTTGCCCAACCTATACCCATTGCTGTAGTCAAAGTCATCATCGCTGAGGACAAGGAGTTACATGTCCAGAATAAGTGTTTTGCTTCAGAGACACCAACACCACACTGAATAGACCAACTGCACATAAAGTCATGTATCACGAAGTTTACTTGTGCTCCTTCGCCACTCATTCACTCTGGCCAAGAAGAGTCCGCCAAGAAGATGGAATATGAACAGAGTCACTCGTTGTCAACTGAGTCACTGCAGCACTGCCTCAAGGGTCTTGTGGCCTTGCAGAAGGCACTGCTTCCTTTGAGGATCTGGCTTTACCATGGATAGTGAGGCTGCTTTTCAGAGCAAGCTATCTAATGAGCAAAGATCAGAGAGAAAGCTAATGCTCTCGCGGAGAGGAGAGGCCCCCAGCCTCCGGGTATGCTAATCCAATGATTTTGCCATCCATGTAGACAGCAACCTGGTCTGGATTGTCTCCCAAGATGACGCCATCCTTCGGCAAACCCGGGCCGTGGACAGTAGTCGACAGCTCAAGGGGAGAGGGGGTAGTCAACCTTGCTTGCGCAGCACCGTAGGTCGCCAGCTCTTCCTGAACCCTCAAGATGTCTCTGCACAACAGCAAAAATTGATAGTGATAAGCCATAGGTAATCAGGATGGCTTTCTGCACTGCTTCAAATACAAAACAAGTAGCAGGTAAGTGACGCATGATGAAGCTGAGTGTATCAGTAAAGCATGTCAATCTGGAAAGCATTGCACTCACTATTTGTAATGCATGACTACTATCACAGCGAGAAAGGATTTCGGATTTAGGTTTGGGCTGGGCATGCTCTCATATGACCTAATTGAGCATGGTCCTGTCAGTGGTCACTCGAGTAGGGGTGCGAAGAGGCACCTTTGCCGGCGCCACCGACAATAGAAACCAAGCGAGCCAAAGGTGAGGAGGATTGCTAGGGAAGCACATAGAGAGGCGATGCTTGTCAACAGCGTCGTTGACTTGCCACCACATGAACCTCCACTGCCAGAGTAGTGTCACATCGTTTTGTCATGTTGGTGACATGAAGGTCTACACTGAAGTGTGCCTACTAATCAGATTTTCACACCGATGGCTATCAAATGCTTAGGTACCTAACCTACTTTGCAAGCAGGTTCGCAGCAATACACTGCAGATTGAGAATGTACCAGCTATGAAAAGCTTCATGGGCTATACATACAGCTGAGACAAGTGAGCAGGCTAGTCTCACGTGCAGAATGAGTTGCCCTCGTAGAGAAAGACGGTGAGATTGTTGACAAAGGGAGGCAGCGTGCCCCACATGTTGTTGTAGGAGATGTCAAGGACCTGCAAGCAAGCACGCCTTGCTACCATTAGCAAGCCTCTTCAGCAACATGACCGTGAGCTTCAAGCGCCAAGCTTGAGTTGCAATACCTTGACTTTGTGATACTGTAGCCTGTACTTTTATGATGACCAACTTGATGCGCTTAGCCAAGTCACGTTGCAAAGCGTGGGACAAACCGATGCGGAAAGGGGCTCTGTCTTGCCTGCAAGCTTGGCAGCTGCGCCAGCCAGCCAGGGATCTTGCCCATGTAGAAGTTATGGGAGAGGTTGAGGTATTGCAGGCTGACCAGACCTGCTTGCCAGCCAGCTCTATGTGAGGCTAGCGCACATCAGGAGGTAGGGGACCTCATAGTCTTATAGCTACTGCATCTTTGTGTCTAAGCAAGGACTTTAACTGTTCTTTGCTAAACACAGGACTAAAGCTTACTAGTGAAGCAGCTAATGAGCCATGTGAGATTTTCGTTTTCAATCAATCTTACCTTCCATGCTTTTCCATCACACAACTTCGTTTGCCCTGCTCTATTGCAACAATGAGCACTATAGTGAGGAAGTTTTATGGAGAAGTCCACACATCGGACCAAATGTCCATACCACTAAGTAGCTCAGGGATGCTGGCGGCCACGTCGCAGCGCACCATGTCCAGATACTCCAGCCCGCGCAGATTGCCGAATTCCTTTGGAAATTGGCCAGAGAAGAACTGCGCCAGAGGGAGCGAAAGCAAAGTGGAGTTCAACAGTAGACATTCCTGACCTCATCTTCCATCAAGAAAGGTCCATCCCGTGGAAGATGGGGAAGTATCAAGCAAACATCAGTGCACATTTGTTTGGTTGCAGTTTGTAGCTTGCCTCTTGTCCTGCCAGCCCACAGCAATGCGGCAGCAACTGGCATGGTCTAGCACACGCTGACCAATGATCAATCACTTACGGTGTTGAAGCTGAGGTGCAAGCGGCGCAGCAGGGGCATGTTGCCAATTGCTGTTGGCAGCGAGAGCAATGCATTGTTACGCACGTCCAGAACCTGCAAGATGGCACACGCTAGCACTAAATCAGGCTTACATTCTGAACCAAGGTCAGAGACCCGTGCTCCAACATAGCGCGGTGCTGAATCTGCGAGCGAGTATGGCAAAGTCAATCCAATTGCAGCAAAAATGTACCACGAGCCAGCGGAGCTCGTCAAGCCAGCTCGGAAGGGCCTGCAGGTAGTTGTTCTGTAGGACCAGCGACTGTAAGCGATCGAGCTTGACGAGTTCTCTGTGGCAGCAGAGCAAGCGGGGGATCGTTGCCACAGTAAGGAGCATGGTCAACGACCCAGTCTCACTGCCCTGAGCCTCCTGCGACTGCCTAGCAGACAGGGTGTTTGGCATCGCATTCCATGCAGTGCCTATGCCAGCCAATTCCTGATTGTGATTTTAATTTCTGGCTAATCTGTGGAGAATTTGCAAATGACCAAGAGCACATCTATCTTGGCGTGTTGTCTGGACAGAAGGGAAAGTTTTACTTTGGCACGCCGTTGTACATCAGGAAGGAGCGGCCTCTATGCGCCATTTCCGGGCCTGTTACAAAGTAAGCGGGGGGGG
>WELB01000083.1:430583-442767 GCA_009602725.1 Spirogloea muscicola | reverse complement strand
GCCGCGTCGCTGCCGCGCCGCGCCGCCGCGGCCCCGCAGCCGAAGCTCGCTGCCTTCTCCAGCAAGCCCGAGCCCGCCGGCGGCGGCGGCGCCAGGCCGAGCGGCGGCAAGGCTGCCAGGATGGCGTCCCAGCAGGAGCCGGCGGACCCGGCGCACAAGAAGTACGAGGAGGGCAAGCAGCAGGGCCGCGTGAGTCGACCATACGTTCCTGACAACTCGCCCCGCCCTCACCTCATAATAAGTCATATTAAATAGTAAAGTCATTATGTAGGATGATCATACTGTAGTTCTGTCGTGCTAGTGGCAGCGCCGTGTGCTGCATACGCATGCACTTCTTGCATGTCTACTGTAAATAATGTGCTAAGGACGTATGGAAATTGAAACGAATTCGATGTCCTGCCCACTAGCCTTGTTTTAGCATGGCAATGATAATAAGTCTGTGATGACAATCCATCGTTGTAACATCCAGTCCGTACCTCATGTTCGTCACATTGCGGCTCGTCACATGCAAACCCAACAAGCCTGTCGTGCAGAGCTATGTGGAAGCCACGCAAGAGAAGACTGCGGAGGCCGTCGGCTCGGCCAAGGAGAAGTTGGCGCAGACCAAGGAGGCTGCGTCACAGAAGGCACAGGAGACCACTGACGCGGCGAGGCAGAGAGCGGTCGAGGCACGGGAGCGGGCGTCCGAGGAGGCTCAGCGCGTTGCGCAGGCGGCAAGGCAGAAGTACGAGGAGGCGCAGCGGAAGGTGGAGGAGGCCAAGGAGTACACCGGCGAGAAGGCGGAGGAGATGCGGAGGAGGGCCGCTGAGGCTGCCGAGGACGCCAAGCACAGGGCCGCCGAGAGCGCGCAGCGGGCTCGCGAGCTGGCGGCCGAGCAGCAGGGCAAGACTGCCGGTGTCGTGGAGAAGGTGCACAACTAATTATCCTTATTTTTCCGATCATTTCATGCTGCTGTTGGGCAGTCTGAGATCTTGATCACAGTGTGCTCCACAACTGCATGCAGGTCCTGGAGACTCTGTAAGGGCCTAGCATTTTGCTTACTTGACGTTCGTCAATGTTCGTCAACATATACAAATGTTATTACACATGACGAGTCCGATGACTGCTGGGTATTGGTCTGCTTTTGCAGCTTGGCGAGCAATTGAAGAGCGTGCTTGAGTCGGCCAAGGACAGTCTTTTCCACTCCGGAGGCGAGCTGAAGGAGAAGGCGAAGGAGACCCAGGAGACGATGGCGCAGAGGGCACAGGAGACCAAGGAGGCGACAGCACAGAAAGCGCAGGAGGCCAAGGAGAAGACAGCGCAGAAAGCGCAGGAGACCAAGGAGAAGACTGCACAGAAGGCTCAGGAGACCAAGGAGGCGACAGCACAGAAAGCGCAGGAGACTAAAGAGGCTTTGGCTGAGAAGACGCAGAGGGCGGCCGAGGAGGCGCAGCAGAAGTACGAGGCGGCTAAGCAGCGTGCTGAGGAAGCAAAGCATCAGACGGGCGAGCGGGCCGAGGAGCTGCGGCTGCGTGCGGAGGAGGCCAAGGAGCAGGCAAAGCAGGAGGCTGACGAGAAGATGCGGCGCGCTCAAGAGGCAGCTGCCGAGCAGCAGGCCAAGGCCAGTGGCCTGCTCGAGAAGGTGAATTTGTGATGCCTCTTGAGCACAGGCCAATGATTGGAAGATGTAGAGCTGCATGTATCCGAAATGAGGGTCTGTTATCTGTTTTGTGATACTGAAATAAGGCTGCAGCAAGAAAGTGAAACGCTTATGGTGATAGCAGGGGCTGGAGCACAGCCTGTGCTAACAATGTTCCCATGTGCTCAGGTTGAGGAGCAGTTGGGGGGGTTGCTGGAGAAGGCCAAAGAAACAATTCTGGGGGGTGGAGGCGAGCACCAGCAAAAGTGAAGCTGGCATTCACACCTTGCTAATGTCTATGGCGGACAACTCTCGGGACTCTCATGCTAACTTCGCTAGCCGCATGTACATACTCTTGAGAGACTTTGTGCCGGAAGACCCTTTGTAGAAGTGGGACAGGGACTCAGTGGAATCAGGGACTCAGTGACCTGCACCTTGAGTAGCAACCTACATAAAGTAGAGCCAGCCAAAACCAGCTGCTGGAGAACCTCGTAAGCCTCCTTGAGTGCTACATGTATCGGCTCCCGCTTTATCACAAACTATCAACCTGCAAGAGTGCGTGGGTGCATGTGCGGCCATGGCTTTTCCGCTGGATACCTAAGCATTTGATGGTAATCTTATCCTTATGTCCCCGTAGACCTGGTCCACTTAACATTTTGTACACTGAAGGTATGCTCGTCTACGATGTTCGAAAAGACTGAAGCATTGACACTGTCCAGAGAGCAAGGGCTCGGCAAGTCTAGCGGCTCTTCACAATACCATACTCATGACTCGTGTCACTTTTCTTGTTACTGTGAAGAACCTCAGCGAGCACTTGACGGACCAGCATGGGTGCTGGTGGGTAACATATGCTCACTTGATTGCATCCAGCATCAATAACCCCATCAAGCTGCAGGAGGAGCGAGCTCTTCTCTTGCTCAAGAAGTATACAATCATGAAAAGCTGCATAACCGCCCAAGACAAGGGTGTCTCTGGCACCCAAGAGCGAGCGTCTGTCTTAAGTACGTCTAGAATAGGGAAGTGCTCTTGCCCTTCTTGTCTCCGCCAATTTCGAAATGCTTACATCTCTGCAGATGGATACGCCAGCACATAAGTGAACTCAGGCCCCGTTGCAGAAAACATCTCAGGGCTGCTTACTGATCTCTGAGTCTTGTTCGGAAGAATGTTGAGAACCTGACAAAACTAAGCAGGCTAGGAAAGCCTGCTTAGTTACAGGAAAGCCCAGGTGGAGTGGGCTCTCTGCGTACCTTGATCGCATGCTGTGTGACATGTTTGCAGATCTGACACTGCAGTCTCAGCACAATCTTCTTCGTGGTCTTGGCCTGCGTGCCGCACGAGATGGCTCTAAGTCACATCTGAAAGAGTGCAGCATCCCTTACAAGACGTGATACGTGTCGGCCGCTTGCTTTCGATACCAGAATGCACACTCGTCAAGTTGAGCAGCGCAAGCGCAACTTCCTCTGGACGTAGTTACTGGTACAAACTGTACCTTCTTGTGGAACACGGGCTTCGTCTGGCCGCCAAACCCAGACTGCTTGCGGTCGTACCGTCGCTTTCCTGAAACACCGATGAGCAGAGTATCCATGTGCCAGCCACATTAGCCTTGATAGCAACAACCATCAAGCACACTTAATCGCTACTCTCACGACATTCGCTGAGAGTTGAGAGCCGTCAGAGCAGACTCCGAGACGGCATCAGCCCATCTAGTGATAGAGCCGCACGGAGCCCCACGTGAGCCGCCGGCGCAGGTATGTCGTGCCGGCACACCTTGGGCGTAGAGGCTGTCCTTGCCCTTCTTGTACTGCGTCACCTTGTGCAGCGTGTGCTTCTTGCACTCCTTGCCCGCGCAGAAGGACTTCTTCGTCTTCGGCACGTTCACCTGCGGCAGACAGCATGCAGTGCGTGCAGCCTCAGCAACCGCTGAGTCGACGAGCGCCGAAGGCGCACTGAGACCCATGCCCACCGAAGCTGGAACGACGGCACCGGCGGCGGCGACGGCGGCGCCGGCACCGGCGGGCGGCAATGGCAGCGCCGGCACAGGCGGTCCTCGCCGTCGCCGCTCGCCGCAGCGCGCTTCGATAGAGGACCCCCCGGAGACCAAGGCGATGTGGGCAGAGAGGCCTTTACCATGGTTACAGCGTCGCCCTCGTCGCCAGGCGGCTTTGGCGGCGGCGGCGGCGGCGGCGGCGGCGGCGGCAGGGGACGCCCGGCGAACGCGGCGGATGACCCGCGACCTTAAACCCTGAGCCCGGGCAAGGAGGGGGGAGGAGGGAGGCGGACGGGGCGTCCTAGGCTGCCACCCCCCTCCTCGCCTGCAGCCGTCCGATGTGCGCGATGATCTATGGGGGCCAGAGCCCAAGGGCGCAGTCAGCGTCAAGCGTCAGCGTCAGCGCCAGCGTCACTCAGCCTTACAGCGTCTCACGTTGTTTCACTGCGGGACCCTAGCTGCCTCCCATTCCGTTTTCGTTTTGTTTTCGTTCATTGATTTGTTGTTTCATTCATTGATCTCATTCGAATCATTTCGTTCCATACTTCCGTTTCATCGCCCTCTCTATGCGCCTGGCTGGCTTTTACAGCCGCTCTTTTGTGATGATCAGCCGCAATCTTCTCTTTCATTTACTGCGCACTCTGATCATCGAGGTAGGCAGGAAACTCTCGAGCGCATCGTGGGAGTGCCAGAACATACGTCGCAGATGCGACTAACTCAAGTGCCGCGACGGCTGTCGACCGCTGAAGCTACGGCAATGTGAGGCTTGGAGGATTTTCTGGGCAGGCCTGAGTCAGCTCCGCTGCCGCGATGACCGGCGGCGGCTGCGCCGTTGAAGCGCTCGCAGCCTGGACCGAAACCGCTGGGAAAGTAAAGATAGGCTTCGGGTATTAGGGATTTGGGGCTCGATACTAGGGCGGCGCGCTCTTAGGTGATGTTGCTGCTGCCGCTGGCGGTGCAGTACACGATTATTGCAGCCGCCGCTGTGAGGGCAGCATAGAGGGATTAGGGTTTTGGGTTGAGAGGTACAGGGTTCAGGCAGCGGGCCCGCGGCTTGGGGATGCCGTCGCCCGGGCAGCCGGGCCTGGGGGCGGCCACTCCCAGCCGCCGGCGGGGCCGGGGCTCCTGGAGGCCGCCGTGGCAGGCGCTGGCGCTTCCCGCAGTGCTCGCCCTGCTGGCATGGACGGCATACTCGGTACTGCGACCCAAGCGCACGCTTGAGATTGGCAACTTCAGGCGAGCAGGCTCAACCCTCCACGACCACAATGCTGCTGGCTCTGATTTTCATCCGTACAATGTATTAAGTACTGCTCATACTTTTGATGAGTTTTTATGGTTATGCCTGCTATGGATGGTGGACCTAGTAATCTGTTTGTTCCTATCTTAATGGAAAGGCCCCTCCCAAGTCAACAGCAAGGCAGGCCTGCGTAGTGCATCTCTGACTTCGCTTCAGGTTGCTAAGTTAGCTCCCTGGAAAAGGGTGGTACACCATGGAGGAACAGAAAGCTTAGAAATTGGTTACTTCACTATGAGGGTGTAAAACCTGGGCGACCTTCGAAAGCTCAGGGGTCCTCATAGCAACACTACTAAGACGTCCTTGCTGCAATCGGTGCACAGGATGAGATTTGAGTTTGTGGAGGACGGCCACAGCTTGTTCTCATACACCGACACTGACGGCTCTGGCGGCGTGATTCCCATTCGGCCGCTCGTCGTCGATGGCCTCTCAGTTGCAGGCCTCCAACTTCGGACAAGCTGGCCGCCGATAGCCAGTTGGTCTCAAGATGCGGACGCTATGGACTTAGGTACAAGGGAACGCTCCACAGATAGCCATCCTCTCAGTCCACAGCTTCCCCTGCCCCTGTTGCCAATGCTTGTACGCATGCATCCTCTGTGCGACTGTAAGCTGAGCAGATTTGCACATTTCAATGTCAAGACCCAAGCCCTGCAACACAAACCCTCACAATGTAGCACTGGGAGCCCCTAGTACTGGGGGGATCCAGAAGTCCAGCATACGTTTTTCTTGACTTAATGCAGCCTCCTGAGTGTCAACTTACTCTCTTGCGCTCTTGCTGCACTTGTAAGCCAGACAGATGGTTGCACATGACCCCAGTACGTGCTGGTGTCACAAGTCTTTGACTTGCAATTGCCTCTAACAGATGGTATCTAGTCTTTTCTGAATCGTTTATCCTACAAATGGAGCCCTTAAAGGCTTGCAGAGTAGCAATGACCTCTCTGTGGATCTATTGCTGCAGGCGCACCACAGCTAGGACTGATGGTGTCGCTTGAGGAGGTGGGCACAAAAGCCGTCGCTGTAACGTGGGCTGTACAAGACCCGGAAGCACACACTGCCGGTGTAAATTTTGTTCTCAGTATCAATACTGGTTACTCGTCATGGTACGGGGGTGGCGAGAGATTCAACGCCGTGGACCAACGCGGCAACCGGCTGCCAATGTATAGCGACGACCAAAAGAAGGGCAATGTGGTGAGTAGCTGCTGTTGAAGCCTTTCAACGGGCTGACTGATGTTGACATTAAGGATTTCAGGTCACTGTTAAGGTCAGTAACCAGGTCCAGGCTGGCAAACAATTTCTTACAGTCAGAGAATACAGTCACTAAGTCTCAGCGCTCTCTCGTCTTCACTGACCTGCAGGCGGAGAAATCGTACAAGCCGGTGCCTTTTGTGATGAGCAGCCATGGATTTGGAGTCTGGGTTGACAGTTATGCACCTGGGACTTTTGACTTAAACCACCAGGATGACCCGGACTGTCTTGTACACCCTTACTCCTTAAGCCTACTGCCTAGCCTCGGAAACCCTGTGCTTGCAAGAGTCTCTGCTGTATGCAGTAGTGGAGGTATTTGACAAGGCTGCAAGACCGTGACTGGTGAACAGTCGCAGTTCAGAAGAACAGCAGAAGAAGAAGTGCTGATTTTCACTGCAATGACCTGACAGTCTTTCTGACTTGTAAAGGTGGACTTGAGTTGCAGGTCGTGCGATACACCGTGACAGACGCGCTGCGCGTTGTGTTCATTGGCGGGCCGCAGCTGTTGGATGTACTGGCTGAGTTCACTCGGCTCTCGGGCCGCCCCGATGTCCCGCCGGCATGGGCTTTTGCCCCATGGAAGGGCCGTGATGTGCACTTTAATTGCTCGGAGGCAAGCACCTCTTCCGCGGCAGCTCATGCCTTGCCTGAGAACCAGTAAGACAGCTAGCACGCTACATTACTTGCACAAGCCAAAATGAAGTGAAAAGCGCCAGGTCTTTCAAGTTGGGCCATACCAACCAATCTCAATTTCTTGTTGTTATAAATCATTTTCTCTTGGGTCCTCAGGTGATCGAAGATGCGGAGCTTTCCAGAAAGTTTGGAATACCAGCATCAGTCATCCTCATTGACAGCCCCTGGGCGACAGGTTACAACGACTTTGTGCTCAACCGGGACCAGTTTGCTGACCCTGAGGCCATGTTCAAGCGCCTCAAGCAACTCGGGTGCAGAATCTGCCTAGATGCCAGAGGAACACCTTACCGAGGGCTCTCGTATGTTATCTCTGCAAAGATGCTGCATGGCAACCTCTGTCAACTCCGAACTAATTCAGGAGCTGCCGGTTTGTGAACATATGTGCAGCTTTTACAACATTTTCTGGCTTACCCCATTTGTCAATAAAGAGAACCGCCAGGACATGCACGGAATCGACACTGGCCCATCTGCAAATTATGACGAGGCGGCGGTCAGCGGTTACCTTGTGCAGAATGGGTCTGCAGGGCCGCAGGTGAGCAGAGACCTGCACCTGGGCAGGCTAGACTTGGGTACCAAAAACATCATAATGTAAATGTTTGCCAAGATATTTGATTTATGGCCACATGACTTCATAGTAGTCAAGTAAGTTTTGCAGAATGGCACAAGAAAGTGGACATAGTGCACTCTAGCAATATCAAGGGGGACAGCCTCTGGGGACTTAGGACTAGTTTGACTTTCACTTGACTTTGTTCAAACTGTTTGATAATGAGTGAATTGGACTTCCTGTTTCTGTTTTCCTGTATAGAGACCTCTTTGATTCTCTCTGCTGTGCTGAAGAGGGACTTAAGATGTAGCCATGTCTTGGCATGAAGGGCTCATGTACCTGATTTGATGCCTTGGTTAGTGCAGCTGGTCAAGTGGTGGAAGGGGTATGGTGGGAGAGTGGACTTCACCAACCCCCGAGCAGTGGACTTCTGGCACCGGAGCCTCAACTTGACGCTGCAGTGGGGCACGGCGCGGGGCTTCAAGTGCGACGATGGCGAGGGGAACTACTTCAAGGAGGGCGCAACGTTCTTCGATGGCACGCCGCTGGCTCTCATGCGCCTCCGGGTTGGCTCTTCTTGTCCTTGAGAAAACCCACCTGTGCCATTCCTGAAGCTCTTTTCATTTACTTACGTGAGTCAGGATTGAAGATCTGTCCACATTGTTTGCTAGGTTAAGTCTGCGAGGCTTGCGTTGCTCCGTGTAGATGGACCAGCTGGTGAAGAGCTGGCTTACTCATCATACATCCTTCATTCTGGAGGCCTCAAATCTGGCTTGCATTCCAGGCTCTAGGCCAAGGAGTTGAAGCTTTGGGTTAGCCTGCATGAGTATTCTTGAGGAAGTTGTCAGCCGCTGCTAAGCACTGTGGAGCTTTCTCCAGTATCAGGAGAAATACATGGATGCAATGTACTCATTTGTCAAGAGATCTTTGGGGGGAGACGGTGTCATCATGGCTCGAAGTGCTTTCACCGGAACAGCCAAGTGAGCTCTGGAGCCTATCTCTGCCAGGCTCATAGAGTCAATTTGTGCTGATAGATGCGGAGCCCATGCCATTGGGATTCTGACTCACAAACAACACCAGCCCACTTTGAATTAATAGCAGTGGCTGGTGTAACTGCAGAGAGCAACGTATAAGCATGTCGAGGTGGGCGGTGATGAGGCAGGTCGTTTGTGTGGGCGGGCGATCAGCGGGCAACGTGGGATGAGGATGTGGGGCTGCCGAGCGTCATCAGATCGGGGCAGACCGCCGCAGCCTCCGGGCTGTTTCTGTGGGGCCACGACATTGCCGGCTATTTCGGCAAGGTCATCGAGAAGGAGTTGTTCCTGCGTTGGGCGCAGCTTGGGTGAGGACCAGTGTCAGATCCGATATATTATCAAGCAGACCCTGCATTTACCTCACAATACTTAAGCAGACCCTGCACTTACACAGAATCACTTCCACGTGCTTCACAGCTTTCAGTATGAGAATGCAAGGCAAGACTTCTCCATATGGCAGTCTGGTGGGCCTCTATAGTACTGATTGCTTTGATTAAGCAACTCGTCAGAAGAGGTCAGTTAGGAAAGAAATTTGACAATCGTACTTAGAGGCTTCTCTGACGCGACCGTTTCAATATTGACTGCCAGCGCCCTATCGCCGCTCATGCACCAGTTTGGGCAGGCGAACAATGGGCCCTGGAACTATGACGAGGAGACCATCTCAATCTACAGGACGTTTGCACGGCTCCACCTCTCTCTGAATCCCTACCTCATGGAAGCGGCACACACGGCTGCTGAGTCGGGACGGCCAATCATTTGCCCCATGGCCCTGTGCTTCCAAGCCGACCCAAATGCCAGGTCAAGACAGTGGCAGTACCTCTTTGGCCCAGACATACTCGTCGCCCCAATCTACAAGCCCGGTTTCAGCGTCTCCGTGAGGCTCTTGGACAACCCATGACTTGTTGTGACGCCGCCATTGATACTCATGTCCCTTACCGAAGTTGTGGAGGAGGTTAAAGCCAGCAAACTGCGCACCCAACATAGGTTGCAGTCATTGCAAGCACTGAGATTGCCAGTGGGTGGGTAAGCAACACCTGACAAGGTGTTACGAAGTGGTTCTCGTCTTAACATTCTTATGGTTCCTGACAGGTGTACTTCCCCGAGAACACTGCGTGGGTGGACTTCTTCGGTGGCAGGCATGTGCAGGGCTTGGGTTCCGAGCTGCTCGTGGCTGTCCCGCTGGACAAGATGGCGCTGTACGTCCGGTCGGGGGCCATCCTGGAGACCATACCAGAGGATGTGGACACGCTGGTACCAAGGGGCCCAGATACAGACGCCTCTGTCAAAACCCTGGGGGAGTACGTCCTCTTCCTCTATCAGCCTGCGACTAAGGCACTGTATTACTTACTGTCTACAAGTTTCAAGCTTAAGCTGCTGGCCTGGACAGGTGACCACTTCATTTTGGCACTCAGTCAAATTCAGCAGGTAGATGGTGTGAGCACAGGTGCAACCAATAAGTGACCCCTCATACTGACTCTCAGCCATCATGCATTACACAGTTACTTGTCAATTTGACCTCCACTTGCCACTTGTTCCCTCGTCTGTGCTGTCTGCTCTGTGTGCAGCCTGCGCATTCTGCAGCTGTGGGCCGGTGAGGGAGTCTGGACTTTAAGGACGCGAGAAGGCCTCCAAGTCGTAAGACGAACACACAGTGGACATGGAGTGCTGGAGCTGAGAACCCCGGCGGCTCGAGTCTTGGAGCTGCACTTCATGTTCCAGAATGTACTAGAACTCAGTATCACGCATGGCAGCTGGCTGTCAAGGACATCGAGTGACTGCAGCCATGCTCAGAGCTTGGGGCGCAACGTCTCAGTATGTCCGTTGACGCTCCAGAAGGGTCTTACTAAGGTCGTGTACAAAGCCTGATAACATATGCTTGTAGCTAACCCTAGACCCATGATGAAATGATGCAACTTAAATAACATCGTCATATCTTCTCACATGAGAGTCCCGTGGCAGACCCATTCTTTTCTTTATTCAGTCTTAATTACTCCATATTTTGAAGTCACTTATGAAGGGGCGATATTCACTTTCATTAGCTGCAAGAGCGATAGTTGCATGCTAGTGGGCTGTTTTGCAGCAAGGAACATACATGGGCTTCGCTTTATGTACCGTGCCTCATGGCGTTTCACGAATGCTTGCAAATGACGTCAAGCAAGACTGGTGGTGAGACAGGAGAGACGCGGAAGACATGACAGATGAGGAGTAATTGCACACCAAACAGCTTTTCTAGTATAAACATATGGCAGTGGCTGTGAAAGGTTAGGCCGAAAAGAATGAACAAGGGCCAAAGGGCCGAAAAGTAAGATTGGTAACTAACACCAAGGCAGGAACAAATGTGTTCTGAGTGATGATGGGCCTGAGCGGCCTGAGCGCTATGCAAGGCTAAGCATGGAGGTCACAGTGATGTACATATACTCCAGGTATCTCTAACCCAGAAAATGATAGTATAATGTGCGCAGCCCTTCAGGGCAGGATGGCCATGACAAAAAATGTAAAGATGCATGATCAAGGAGATCATCTAAGCAGAACCGGCAAGGACGGCCTGCTGCAGCACCTTGCGGTTGTATGCGCCAGGACGGAGGGTCTTGAAACGGCTGGCAGCCTCGAAGCGGGCGAACTTGCAGTCGGCAGCGAGGAGGCCCGAGGACTTGTAGCTGTCGGGCGTGCCCTGGAGGTAGCCGGCGCCGTCAGCGCCAGCGACCTGCCACACCCAGAGGAGCTCCGAGTACTCCACCTCGTAGCTCGTGGGCGCCTTGCTGGGGACGAGCGCGTTGGCGAAGGTCTGGCCGAGCACGCCGTGCACCGAGCGGCTGAAGTGGGCCTCCAGGACCTCGACGCTGAAGTGCACGTACGCGTTCTCATTGGTGCGTAGCGACGGGACCTCGGGCCGGAGCTTGAGCAGCAGGCGCACGACGCCGGGGATGGAGACGACGACGCTGTCGACATCGTCGTCGCCGTCGGGGCCGTGGCCCTCCCAGTGCACGCTCACGGCGCCGTCCTCCGACTTGCGCTCCTCGGTGAGGGCCAGCTTGTGGGACACGCCGTCGAGCTCGACCGAGGCAAGGTAGCCGTCGCCGCGGGCGGCCTCAGCGCCCTCACGCGCGGCCAGCACCAGGCTATGGCTGCCGGACAGGATGCCGACCTTGGTGATCCAGGTGTGGGTCTCGTCGCCAGCCGTGTAGCCCGTCATGTGCATGTTGACGTGCACCTTGCGGTCGCTGAACATGCAGTAGGTGGCGCCGGGGGCGCCGGTGAAGTCGAAGTGGATGCCGTCGGCGCCGGAGAAGTGGGGGTCGCCCTTCACGCCCACCGTCAGGCTCACCAGCGCCGGCGGCGGCGGGGCGCCGTTGCCGCCGCCGCCGAGGTTGACGTCGACGAGGTTGGCCATGGCCGTGGGCGCGGCGGCGGCGGCCACCAGGAGCAGGAGGGCGAGGGCGGCGGCAGCGCGAGCCATGGCGGCGGGTGGGAGGGCTGGCGGGCAAGGAGTGGAGTATATGTTGAGTGATGGGCAAGGAGGGAGGTGGGTGCGGGGAGCTGAGTTTGGACCTGCCTGGCTGCCGAGCTCTATATACAGGCGGGGCGCGGAGGTGGTCGGTGAGCCAGGCGGTGGGCAGCGCACATGGGGGAGAGAGCCGCTGCGATCTTGGTTGGGCGGATTAGGGAAGCATTATCAGGGAAGCGGAGGGAAGGGGAGCGAGGGGTGTTTTTTTTTTTTTTTTTTTTTTTTTTTTTTTTTTTTTTTTTTTTTTTTTTTTTTTTTTTTTTT
>WELB01000083.1:342829-369517 GCA_009602725.1 Spirogloea muscicola | reverse complement strand
GAGCCCGCCGGGGATTGGGGCGGCGGGCGCGGAGCCCGTCGCCGCCGCCGCCGCCGTCGCCGCCGCCGCCGCCGCCATGGCTGGTCCGGCTTAACTGGTTTCCATTAGAGACAGGCCGTCGAGGCGTCGTTCAGGCAGCTCGCGTCAGAGCATCCCATCGGCGCGCTTCCTCCCTCGTTGGGCTTGGCTGGTCCGGCGTAAGTGCTTTACATTAGGGGCAGTCGTCGGGGCGACGTGCACACGTGACAATATTATTTCCAGCACTGTACAGCCACTAGTTGATTTTTGTGATGGTTTTAGTAGTTTTGGGTACTAACGTCACACTGTCACCTTAGCCACCTTAGCTTAGAGCTCCATTACATGTAGCCTTGTGGTCACGGAGGAACGACGGTGTGATAGACAAGGCATTGGCCAGCAAGCGCTCAGGAAGCGCTGCCTGCAGCGAGAAAGGACTCTGCTGTGCGAGGTTGCACTGAGAGCAGCAGCCGTCATGGCTATCTAAGAGAGGTGGAAGTCTTGGATGGGCGACTTGCTGGTCCGGATCTTCTGACGAGGGGGTGGCTACAGAGGGGCCGACCAAGGCGAACGCAGGAAAACAAGCTCAAGAAGCGCTGTGCTAGGTATGACAGTCACCAGCATTAGCTTACATAACAAGCTCAAGTTTTCAAATGGCTTGCTGTACTGCAAAATCATATGGTCAGTGCAGCTCATGAGTTGCAAGCTGCTCGCATGTGGGGGAACGAGTCCTCGGACTGCGAGTCTATCATCCATCCTGCTCATGACCACATCTTGAGAACTTGGTAACATGACAACAAGCCATTCGTCAATGTCAGGCTCTCGGCAATCAAAGAGGAGCGAAGCGCTTCTCTGAATTGGAAGCATTTCAGCAGCCTCCACGGGTTACAATGAATGAATTTGGTGCTTTGCACTTAAAGCAGTCGAATTGACCAATATGAGGAGCCTCTGTGAAGGCAGATGGCTGAGCAGGCTTCTTGAGTGTCCTACCAGGAGTCACTATCTTCAAGAGAGTGTACTTTTGGGATGCTGGGAGGGGGAGCCAAGGCAGACACACCACTCTCATCAGGCTGCAAAAATCAACACAACATAATATTCGTACATCAATTGCACTGACTCACCCCAGTGGAGCTGCGCAAGCATGAAGCAGCCCCCAGGATACATGTGCTTGAAGGGATTGTCAACTCTTGGGAAACACAACAATTGCATCAGAACTCAACGCAGTAAGGCATTTCCACAATCTGCAGGGCGTGAAAAGGGAAAGAGTAGGTCCAAGGACACACCGGCAGCATCGACAGCGCAATTTCAAGGGTGGTCAAGACATCGCCCATAGCGGGTCGTTTGGAGCTGTCATGGCGAACACATTTCCCTGCCAACTCCCCCACCTTTTCCACAGACGCCCACTCATACTGCCCTTGCAGATTTGGATCTATTACTCTGTACAACGTGCCCTCGCCTAAGTGGTGCAGAGCCTGTGCATCAGATGACAGATACACTTCATGAGCTTGTTCGTCCTCCTGTGGAATGCTAGCACAGTCACCACTACCTGAGGAAGGCATGCCGTGCGACTCATACGAAAGCTCTGCATCACTCACCCACTCAACAAGTATGAGCTCGTCGGAAGCGATTTCAGAGTCTATGGGGCTCCTTCCGCACAGGACTTCTAGGAGCACCACCCCAAAGCTGTAGACATCTGACTTTGTTGTGAGCTGCAACCTGCAATATCAGAGGTGTTGATCAGGTCAGGCTTTTGAATCATGCTGGCAGTAATTTGGGCAGTCAACACAACTGAGCACTGCTATATATGAGTGTGACTTGGTTGATTGTACTTGCATGAGCCAGTACTTACTTTCGGAAGTACTCTGGGTCCAAGTAGCCAATGCTTCCTTTGACAGTGGTACTGACCTGTAACAGTGCATTGGATTTTGAATGACGTGATCTTTTGTGAAAGTGGATGTATAACAACTTGTCAGGCTGAGGACCTGCTCATCTGGACTTTCCATGCACAAACTGATCGTTGCTGCGCGCATTAATGCAACCTAAGACGAGCACCATGTAGGCTCTTACATGAGACTTGTCCAAATCAGGGCCTAGTCGTGAAAGGCCAAAGTCTGAGACTTTGGCCACAAAGTGTTCATCAAGAAGAATATTTGTGCTCTGTGGAAGCACAACACTCCAGTGATCAGTATGGACGAGGGGCTAGAAGACCAGCAAGTCCCAGCACGTGCACAAACTAAACAGAACGCGACGACATGCTGGTAAATTATCTGTGGATTAGGCAGTAACTCGACCTCATTTGCAGGGTTGGCGACGTGGAGTTAAGGTAGATTGTTACACACTTGAATTTGGCTGCAACTACACCTCATTTGCAAATTGACAATGTAGGACTGTGGTTGACTGTAACACACTTGACGTGCAGAATGCACGTTCCTGATGCAACTGATTACCTTGACATCTCTGTGAATGACACTGTGTGTAGCCCCGTTATGGAGATAGTTGAGGCCGCTGCACGCGCCAACGCAAATCTCTAGTCGCTGCCTCCAAGTGAGCACCTTTCCGATGTCCAACTCCTTCCCTGCGCCATTACAAGATTGTGAAATCTGTTCTTGAGCATCACAGACCCTTTGTGCAAGGCTGGAGGTGATTGAGGCATGCTAAGCTAGCGTGTAACGAAAAAGGCTCACCGTAAAGGTGACTCCTGAGTGTGCCATTTGGCATGAAGTCGTAGACAAGTAGCATCTCCTGCCGCTCATCACAGTAGCCAATGAGAGACACTAGGTGCCTATGCCTGAGCTGGCTGAGCAGAAGGATCTCCGTTTCAAACTCCTTGACACCTTGCACGCAGTTTGGTACACCCCTCTTAATGGCCACCTCAGGGCCATCAGGTAGTACACCCTACATCATTCAGCCAAGGCATAGCACTCAGCATATGTCTGTGGTCATGCTTCTGGAACAGGACATGGGGATTGGAAAAGGCACACAAGTACACTGTTCAATATACAGCACAAAGAGTGATAGTATTATGACATCACAATCTAGGTATATCCAGCTTGCTATACTACTAACTCTCCACCTTGCAGTACCTTATAAACCTTGCCAAAACCTCCTTCTCCAATCAGCAGATTGTCAGCAAAGTTGTTTGTTGCATTCTTCAGTTCCTGCAAGCGGAATCTCCGTCCCAAAGGCTCCTTCTTCAGAATACCTGATTGCAGGTAGCAACTATCAGTGCAAGTAGATCAACTTTCATGCCAGCCTATGTAGTTGTGCTAAAGGCTGCTACCGTGGCTGGAGGAAATCATTGTTGGCATCCTCCTATTGTCCCACCTGCTTGCTTAGGCCTTGGTGTTGGAGACTCGTTCCCATTGATGGCAACTCTTTTCCGCTTCACCAAGAAAATGTATATGATGCTTGCGAGGATGAGAAGGGCAGCAATGCCACCTACAGCGCCCCCCACTATTGGTGCAATGCTTGAGCTGCTCTTCTTCTTGCCTGTTTTCAGTCAGTAATGAAACAGGATAAGAAGAAGAGCCTCCACGTCCACATGAAGTTCTCTCAGACTCACCTTGATATTGCTAAATCTGCAATTTGTCTGTGACGTGCTCTTCCTCAACAAAGCACTATATATGGACAGTGATGTAATGGCTCCAAGTTGTATGGCTATAGTACAACTTGAATACATGAGGGGGCCGCTATTCAGTAGTTACCAGATGTAGGGGGGACTTGTGCAGGGGATGCAACTGGGCTTGTTGCTGGAGATGCTGCTCCTGTCATGCCATAAAGCAGATATTGAATCTGTAAGCATTGTGGTACACTTGTATGCAGTGGCTTGATCTAAGGCCTCTCATTGTTTTATGGACTCTGAGGCTGTCCTTCTCTTGCTAAGTAACAGACCCGTGCTAGGCAAGGTGTCTCAAATGAGAATCTAACAAACTCGACATTGATTGACTGTTGAGCAGGGTATGTCCCCTTGCAGTGCAATTCATTTGCCTGACCAGTCCTTTATGCTTACTCGTATAACAAATACGAAGCGGTAGGGTGCCTGGGCTGCAGATGGTCATACGGTTCCATGACTGGGGAAGAGACAAGGATGTCTGCGGCAAGAGTGAGAGGGAGGTAGTCTTACCTGGAGGCTGTATGGGAGGACTATGCGGAGTAGGTGGAGACAACGGTGGTGAGACAGAAGAGCCTGCTTTTGCCCCACGAGCAGGTCATTAGACGATTGTCAGCAACAAAAGACCACAAGTAGGAGGCAGATCCTACATCTACAGAAGAATCTGCAGAAGCAGACCTTCTCAGAGCTGCTTGTGCATCTAATGGACCTCCAAAAAGCTCAAGCTATTGAGCTTAGAAACATAACCTACAAAACACTTGCCGCTTCTTCAGGTAAGACTTACCCAGGCTCTGGTGAAAACGGTCTATCCCACTCAGGTCTCTTGTTCCCATCTTTAAAATCTCCAGGCCAGCTATTTCCACATCCATCACCTGAAGTATGTGTGAGTGGGTCCACGTAAGTTAATCGTCAAAAAGGGCACAAGTGCTTGTGCGTGTTCCAAAGATCATCATCCTTGCCAGCACATACCTCTGGAATGATAGAACAAGTGTTGGCTGTTGAGATGGTCTGAAAACAGCTCACCTTGCTCTTGGCACCAACAATGAGGCTGATGTTGAGCGTCGCTTGGGCAGGCAAGAGGCTCACCACGAAGTCTCTCACTTGGACACCATATATGGGCGTTTTGATTATTTGACGTTCTGCATCTACTTTGTACACATACTGATTTGTAACCTACAACAAACATACCCATTGCTATGTCAGACATACTGCAATGCTGCACAAAGACTTCAGAAGATAGTTCCTTGCAGAATGTGCTCATTCCAGCAAGAGTCTCTAACATACACGTGATCACCTCTGCTTCACATCACACTCTCATGAACTAAACTACAGACTTTAAGCCACAATGTCATTCCCATAAGTACTGAGTCTGAGAGAGGAGAGCTCATAATATGCACAGACATTGAGTCAGGCCTGCTTACGGTGTCTACAACCACATCATTGATGCTTAGGTCAAATTCATTGTCTTCGTACTGAGAGAAAATTAGCCGGATTATGTATGTGCCCCCAGCCTGTACGGGGAAGGCATAAGTCAAGTTTGTCACTGATGATACTCGCAGCTCACGAGTATCTTGTGTTACAAGTCTGCATACAGATGCAAACAATTCAGACACATCAGTCCAGCCTTGCTTGCAAATGTGCAAGATTGACAGTATGCTGCATGCCTGGACTATTGATCAGCTTGTGAAATGAAGCTTTCATTATACCAAATGCATTGTACCAGATAACTTACGTAGGAATATAGTAAAGGGCAGTTGCATTGACGTTGTTCACTAGTGGACCTCCTCCAGGCCTTGTTGCATCCAAATGATGATGCTGGCTAGAGGTCATTGTGTAATTACCATCAGTGTCCAGCCAAGTCCGGGAGAATGGATCTGTCAAGGCATATACAATCGGGCCCCCACAATTGAAGCGGTATACCATCCTAAGATTCTGCACATAAAAATAACATATTACAGTTAGTGCACCAATGCATCACAAGTGTTTCTCTGACGAGGCAAATGTCTTCTCAAAATGCCTGCCAGTCGCTTAAGGCAAATGGCCAACAAGTTTACACTCCGCTTGGCAATCATACGCAAGATCTTGCAAGGCAAACTTCAAGTATCTCCATGTGATAGGGAAGCATCTACTGTGCCCGTTGCAGCTGACCTTCCCATGGACCGCATCTGTTCGATTTTCTGAGACACCCGAAGTAGTCACAGCTCGTGGATTCACGTCGTAGAGATCATCTTGTGCTGAGACAACTTCGATGGCACTTATGATGGCAAACGTGTCTGGATAGGGATTGAACGTGATGATCAAGGGCTGCCCTGGCTTATCAAAGGTTGGAAGGAGAAACTCCTCCACCACTGCTGTGTAAAGTCCACTGCCAGGGAACTGCAAGATGAGATAATGAGAAGGGGATTCAGCAAAGGTGAAGGCCCTCCAACATTGACCTGCCAGCATTCAACTTTACAAATAATTCTGTTTACTACAGACGCTCTTGCTGCTGGAGGTTGTACCTCAGTATTGGTAGCACTGCAGTGAGCTAGGACAATATCATGTACCAGTTGAGGCAGCAACAGCTATTCTCTTTCTCTCGCGCAGAGTGATCATGATATGACACTTATGGACGAGCCTCCCATGCTTGACTGATCATGCACCTGGTTTGCAGCTTCTTGCGTCACGTTGTAGTTAGCAAGCAGCACCACTGTTTGTACTGCGCCACTTGCAGTCACGTTAAATATGGGGTCCAGACCCAGTAGATTGAGCTGGAATTGGGCCGGAGCCAATGTTGCAAAGTGCAATCGCACGAAGTGCGCTCCACTGCTCTTGACATTGATTGTGTACTGCAGTCGAACGCCGTAGCATGTCAGTATTACGAACCAGCAACAGATAGAACGTCTCCATGCCGCCAACTAACAGTGATGAAGCATGTCCGTAAAGTTTAAGTATACTCACCACAACGATCAGGCATATACAGGAAGCTATATGATGTGCACAATGGCTATGTGAAAGTAGACAAGGCCAAGTACTAGTACTGAATGATGGGACTAACGAGGAGCTTGAATCAGCCACAGTAGTCCTACGATTTGAAAGCAGTGCACAACAGGGACCTGATACTCACTGCAAGACTTGCTGGGAACCTGCTATATCTGGCATCCTGATAGAGTGGGGCCCCCGCATAAGCCACATTGAGGATGGGCAATGTTGTGCTCAGTTGACCTTCAGCTTTTATTGTCAGATTGTCCGTGGCTGAGATGCTGTCGTCGCCTAACCAAGCCCGAGAATATGGAGGCACGTCTTGAAAAGGAGCTCCTCCACAATTGATGAGCACATTGTCTGGCTTATCATACATCGCAAGGTCACAGCAATAGCCATGCATCACTATTTGAATGTCAAGAGCATGCAATTTGAGGAGGTTCAAGCTGATCTCCGACATCTGAGAGACGACTTAATCAATATCAGCGAGAAGCAGGTAATACATCTGATGTATGAGCCAATGAATTGCCAAACCGAACACATTGGCCCAGCCTCGGCTGTGCCACTATTCTGCCAGAAGCAGGCCAAAGTATGGCGGCGACTTTCTAATCTGTGCGTCGCAGCGCGCCCTGTGTGCCGCCGTAAGTGGCGTTACCTTGGCTCCCGACAGCTGCAGTCTACGCGGCCAATGCGTGTACTGCAGCTGCAACACCGGCGAGAGCAGCGGTTTCGCACCTGTCTGCGCGCTGGAGGTCGCAGTCTCGGCCACCAGCAGCAGCAGCCAGAAGCCGAAGCCCGCTTGCGATCTCCGGAGCCACCAGGAGCGCCGCATGGCGGCCCGGCGCCGGCAGCCCGCAGCGCACGGGCCGCCTGGGCCGACAGCAAGTTCCGCGTCTCGCCGCCGCTCCGGTAGCCGCAGACGCCGCAACCGACGCCACTGCCGTCCGCGGCGACCTGNGCGGCGGGGGCGGCGGCGGCGGCGGGTTTGGTGATGGCCTTGGCGCTCCCGGGAAGGCCGGGACGCCTGATCAGCGGGCGCCAATTTTGGGCCCTCCGCCAGAGCTGGCGGAGCCCTGCCGGAGCTGCCCGGGGAGTGGGGCGCCCCGCACAGGTGCCGCCACATCTGGCGGCACCGCCAGCTTGGATGGGCCCCTGGCTCTGTGGGGCGCGCCTGGGCGGGCGCCCCCTGAGCAATCCGGTGCCAGCCATTCCCCGCCGCCGTCCCCCCTGTACCCGGTAACTTCTCGCTAAGCCCCGTCTACTATCGCGGGCCTCAAACTGCCCTGGGCAGCGGGGGAGCCCATCAGTAACGCGATAACGTCTCGATAGCCGTCCCCGCTAAGAGGCCGGCGAGTGCTGCCGGCGAGCCGTCGGAGCTTGTCGCAGGCCGGGGGAGGCGCCAACCCCGCCGCCCCTTTAGTCCCCTTCAAGCGACGTGGCGCGAAGGGTGTTCAATTCCTGCCGGCAGCAGACATTCTCCTCTCTCCCCTCCAAAGTCTTTTCCCGCAGTTCTACTCGCCTCGTTATAAATAGGATCCTGGCTACCCGCTGTGGGTAAGGGGCTGTTGGCACCATCAGGTACATACCAAGCCCCAGCTAAATCCCTAGTAGTCGGCTGTCCGTCTGTCCAACGATAACAAGAAGAAGTGGCTCTCCCAATGGGGGCAAGGGCTGTGAGAAGCCAGCCCGAAAAGAATTGACAAGGTTCGAAGGGGCCAAAGTACGAGCTAAGCAGCGACTGCGGGGCCTGAAGATAACAAGAGAGTGGCCACTTACTCCGACCGATATCCTCAGCCCTCGCGGGGGGGCCACCGGACACTGCCTTTCTCGAGAGTACCAGCATCATGCCTCCGACCGCTGGTGCGGAATGCCGTCTCCACACCCGGCGCGCTGATCTCGTCGCTAGCGCGGGGGGCCTCGGCTCATTGCTGACGTCGTCACAACTGACTCGTTCAATTCCAGGAGCGCCAAACGCTCGGCGGAGGAGGCGGGCTACGCAGTCCGCCAAGCGGCAGGCGCCAAGGATCGCAAGTACTCGGATCACCCGGTGGGCGACGAGTTTGTCCCACTCGCCGTCGACGTACACGGCGCCTTTGGCGCCAAATGGCTTGACCTGGTTCATGGGCGCGCACTTCTCTTCACCGCCTTGCGTGACGAGCAGCGGCCCGCCGCCACGGGCAGCAGGGCGAGCAGCCTGGCTTCCGGGTCGCCGGGTCCCTCGCCCAAGTCTACCGGAATCGTTTGGCCGTCTCTTTGCAGCGGTCCCTAGCTTTCGCGGTCCACTTGCGCGCAGGCCGCGCTCTGGCGGCGGCCTCCGGCTTCCGTCAGGGCGACGTCTTTCCTCCTGCTAGCTATTCAGATTTGCATCTACTGACTAGAGGTAATTGAGAGTCCGCTTGCTGCTGTCTCAGTCCTTAGCACCCGGCTCCTTCAGACCTTGTCCATTCCTTTGGGCTGGCCTCTCCCAGCCACCAGTTGATCTGGCCGCGCTTGCCCTGTCGTATAGAAAGGGGCGCGGTGCGTATGAAACTGAAATGGAGGCCAATTCGAGCCTTATAATAGTCCTGGTAACGGGGCAATGAGCTAAGGGGGACACTAGATATCCACGAGTGAGCACATACACATTTGACAAGCTAAGCTGAGGAGCCAGACCACCACCACGGAAGCCATTAGCCTGGCCAAATGCGCGCCCAGCACGCTGGTGTCTCGCGAGTGCCTGGGAGCGCTGCAGACTCGGTGGTAGCAGTATTTCATAGCAAGCAATGGTTGCTCCACCAGTCAATTCGGAAACGCTTTTCTTTCTTGCGGGACGCTGGAATGCCCTAAGCTACCGCCCGACTATGTCGGCGGGCATCGACAAGTTGTGTCAGGCGAGTTGTGCCAGGAGGAGGGAGGACCTCTTCCTTCCGTAGCCGCCATAAGTGTCCATGGCGCATGGGAGGAAGTGGTCGCCCCGGGGGTGGTTTGCAGAGCCCTCGCTGCTGCCTCTGGCTCTGGCCAGGGGACCCGCTTCCAGGAACCCAGTCTCTCTGACCTGAGGCTGCTTAGCAGGGGTTACGGAGTGCTTCGTAGCTGCTTCGTTTCTTTCTTGTGCTTGTTGTTCTTCGTACTTCCCCTGGCCCCTTCTCGTCCTTTGTTCATTCTTTTTTGGGCTGGCTTTATCCAGCCCCTATCCTCAATGGGCGAGCCCTTCATCGTTTCTCATAATGTCTCTCCTTCTCCGCATGATGCGTCGCCCAACCTGGCACAGTCGGCGTGGGTGCCCCTGGTTGGAATTGCGTCAATAAGAACGACGTCGAGGAGGAGACAAGGCCCACCGCTCCAGGGGATGGCAACCACATCCAGACGCCTGTTGTAAGGTCTGCCGCGCTTCTTGGATACCGGCACGTATACAGAAAGGAAAGGCAGAACACGCGGTGTACAGGGCCTCTCTTTGGAAGAGCTGTTTGTGCTTTCTCTTCTTGTCGCCTTTCGCCTTTTGGTGCCTTTCGGCCTTTCGGCCCTGTGGAGTTGTTCATTTTTTCTGGAAGAAAGTGGCTCTCCCAAAGGGGGCAAGGGCTGTCAACAGCCAGCCCAAAAAGGCCGACAAGGGGGCCAAAAGCGCTTACGCAAAGCTCTCCCGGTAGGAGAATCGCCCTCGTCCCCTTAGGAAGAGGTGTTGAAATGGTGAACCAGTCATTTGGCTGGACATTACTTTCACAAATGCATGGTGAACCAGCGCATGGGCAGGGTAACGAGCTGGCTAAGCCAAATGGTCCGTAAGAGCATCCCTGTCTTATAGGGTGCCCCGGCACAGCGGGCTTGTCTTTCAATCATGAATCTGAGGCTACTGCACTGCTAATCCTGTGCGCCCTAGCTATCGCATTTCGGCCCTTTTGTTGCGCATTCAGTTTGTCTGGGGGGGCTGCCTCTCACAGTCACCTTTGGAGGAGCTGTTTCTTCCGATTGATGCCACCCGCTGCGTGGGGGCGGAGCCTGTGCTGTCTGTGTGGCTGTTTAGTCTGTGTGCGCCGCCACGGGCAGATCTGCAACTCGTACCACCTAGACGAGGGCGATCTGCTGGTTGTCCGGAGAAGGGCAAACGCCCAGTTGAGGACTCTGAGTGGAGAACAAGAGAGATTTAGGCTGTTGAGCGCACCCAGAAAATTCGACATCAAGAGCCGCCTGATTTAAAAATTATCATCTTCTTAATTATGTGAAACGAGAATGAGAATAAGGTGGCTGCAACAATGCCAGCAGCCCACAGGAGAAATGCGAGCTCCAGCCGAGAGTGTGACTGTAATTGCCCACAAGAGGGTGACAATATATCAGCAGAAGGGGCCAGCCCACCAAATAAGCAACACCAGGTGAGACAGAAGTAGCTCATGAGCCGCAGGTCAGGAAACGAAAAGCTTGCACAGGGACGGTGATGTAAAGAGTTGTATGCTGTCAAGGCTCCCAACGGTGGATCACTCCATCGTTTGAAGGAGTTGAAGAGCAGTCCGCTCTGGCTCTCACCCTACATCAAGCTCGCGTTGTATTCTGCTTAGTGGGTGAATGGTTCTGTCCAAGCATTGCATCGGAACCTGTCAGCCTCGTGAAGCTCAATTGCGCGCTCACAGGATTGTCTCTCGGCCAAGAACACACATGGGGGCGATCTTAGGCTGATTCTGTTGAGCAGTTCCCAGGATGCGCCAGGTGTGCTGCCATTCCTTCTTAGGTACTCTTCTTGACAGTGTTAGCGAAAAATAGAAAGCTGAGAACTATGTGAGTCATTCAATACCCTTCTCAAATAGCACGCAATCATAAAGGCCTCTACCTTGAGTTCCTTGAGCCTTGCCAGCTCCTCTCAAACTCCTACCCCACCCTTCATTTTTCCTAAATCCGACAACCTACAAAAGAACCCTGCTTCTTGGAGACAGATCTGCTGACTGTGAATAGACACTATTGCTGGTGCTGATTACCGATCGCTTGACAGCGAGGTCAGCTAACAGATAGACAACCATAAGGCTTTGCAAAACTAGATGCTTCTGAAGTTCCATAACGACTCAAGGAGAATATTGTGATAGGTATTGACGGCAATCTAGGCTTCACTCATGAGGGGACACCGTGCGAAACAGGAGAGCAGCAGATGGAAGACGAAGGCGGTAGCTTCTCGGCGCATCCCGGAGAATGTGGGATCTGGCCATTCCTGGCGCCTACTCTCGGCAGGTCACAAGAACAACCGATGACAAGAGACTGGAAAGATTGGACCGGCATGCAGCTGAGAGCTTTGAGCTGAAAATAGAGCTGAGAGAAACCCACTCAGCAACTTACAGATCGTTCACGGGTTGGAGTCGATTGCGCAGGGCCGCAAGCCTCATAGCTGCTTGGAGCAGAAGGCAACTTGCACATGCTCTGCCTTTGATCAAACACAGCAATATGAATATGGAATGATCATATTATCATTCATGTCTTGCATGCGCACCTTCCGAGCAACCCAAATCGAACCAATTTTTCAAGTGAAAGGCCATAAGGCACTTGACCTTAGAAACATCAAACAACCTCGGACCTATCTACTCTCACCCATGAGCTCATCCATTTCCAGGAGTTGCAGAATTTTCCCGCCAATCTTCTTGATATTGTACACAGCTTTATCGCCGGGCACGTTCTGCAGACAATGTAGACAGCAACTGTATAAGCTGTGATAGTGGGTTGGGCTGAAATTGAAGCCAGAGCTCCTGCCAGATATGGCAACGCCACTGAAGGAAGTGTCGGCCAAATACCACATCTTTTGAATGGTAACCTCAGCAGCAATGCAGCATACCTCTGTGCTGGTGACTGGCGCCTGGACTCCATGTCCTATCATGACATTTGTGGCACCCATGCGCAAGCTCATTGCTGTCTCTTGATCTACTAAATGGTCGGGCCATGAGATAGCACCCCCGCTGCTGACTGCAGCTAATTGTCTAAAAGCTGCAGAGCCAGACTTATCTAGGAGTAGAATAAGGGGTCCAACATTCACATCAAATGCTAAGTGGGCGATGAATGGCCACAACCAAGAATTTGAGAGGAGCCCATTGCTACAACTGGAGTTGGGTTGCCAATCAGAGGCCAGCGAGATTGCTACACGACCTACGGCCATGGAGATTGTAGTCCCATCTGGCAATGACCAGGAAGGTGCTGGGCCGCTCTTAAGAGTCAACAGGTGCTCATTGACTTGGAGGAGGGACATAAGAGAATAGCATGACGCAGTCTTGAGCTGGATGCTGAGACAAGGAACCTCAATGTCTGCTCGGCAGCCCACTGGTGAAAGCGTTGCTTGCTGGTACTTCATCAAGAAGGCCGCTGCATGAGCAGCTTCTGGTGCACAACATAGCTTACTGGCAACCAACAATACAAGCTTATGTCAGTGATTGTTCTGAGTGGAGAACAGCCAAACCAGCAAGTCAGTCCTGCAAATGTTGATTGGGGGCAACCTTAAGCATCTGCAGGAGGCCTCTCAAGGCCCCAACTTTATAGTCTCACTTTAAGCAAGACCATGTCAAACAGGCAAAACGATTCTGCCTTGCTCCGCCAGAGCTGACGCAGTCATGAGTTAAGTGCTACTCAGGAAAGCTTCTGGAGTCGCTTACCTAGCACCAAACAGCTCAACCTCAAGGGTTGAGATTTGCAACTTGGAAGCTTCAAGCTCTGCCAAAGGCCCCCTCACTGCTTCTATGGTCAAGTCCAATATGCTGACCTTAAACCAAGGTCCTGCATATTCAGTAATGCTTCACTCAGGACCACAAATCACGAGCTTATAATGATGCTCTGGAATTAAGGAACTAGTGGGAATGACATGTGCTGAAAAAATCATTGCCTGCAGATCGGGGTCCCAAAACGTATAGAAGAAATACTGGGTCGATTGGCAAGTTGTCTTATGGTGCCATTAAGACGCAATGAGCGCTAAACACTTACTGACAAGTCACCTGCACAGAGGGATTCTGGAAGTAGCTCCACACTTGGAAGTGGTTTTTTGAAGTCCTCATGCACACTTTTCATCACGAGCAGTATATTGCGGCAGTCCTTCCTCTCAAGCAGAAGCACAAGTTGGTCAAGGTGCAGTGTGCACTCTAGGCACATCGCCTCCTTGTTGTCCTTGTTAACAATTGATTTCTGCACCAGGGATCCTTGGAGATGCACAGGTTGCGACACAACGTTGGAAGCCTGACACAGGCAAGACGTCCATACTTATTTCCTCAAAGTAGCCAAGGATACAGGCGAACTTGATCAACAATGCTTGAACATCCCTGTATAAAAAGGTCCTTCCTCCCTCCTATGAATCAGTTCAATCTAAGTTGTGATCTTCATGTGGTTCTTCTCACCTGTCTTTCAAGACCTGTCTCTTCCAGAACAATTTGAGCACCAACTATCTCAATCTGCAAAGTGGAGTACTCGTCTGACCGGTGTGGATCCGAAGCTGATTGACAGCTAAGATTGTCTATGCACAGAAGGGCTGTAAGGTGGGTGTCCACGGCGTCCTTTGCTGGTAAGGAGCACCTGCAATCTTGGATGCTCAAATCTGAGTTTATCAATCCCAGGAGATTGTGAGGGAAAACGAATCTGTTACTGTGTGTAACTTGATCAGCGCTGTCTTGAGTAGGTCCAACACCAGTATCATGGGCCTGCTCTGCTAGACTGATGTCACACTCTATCTTGTCAATAGAGGACTCAGCAAGCTCTGAAGTTGCTTGTGCCTGCCGGCGCCCTTCAAGCCTCAGCTCATTCCACTCTATATTGATAAATGGCGGTTGGCTTGACAGTTTGAGAGAACGATTGGGCGGCAACTCCTCTGGCAAGCTACGAAATAGCTCTGGGGTTGGAATGAAGAAAGGGCTTGAGGAACATTTGTTGGACATCTGCTGTTCCAAAGGATGTCCTGTTGATACTGCGGCATCAGCAACACAGTCAGGCATGCTGTCAAACTGAAATTGCAAACCCCCTGCCTGCAGGAGGACCTTGAAGTCAATCTGGATAGGCTCCAAGGAAGTATCTGAGCTGGCCTCGTCTTGCTGCTGATTTGCCTCTCGCCTTGCTTGAGAAGCCCCTGGCGCCTGCTCAGCCGCATCCTCGTCAGCTATGAAGTTCCAAGCCCAACCTAAGACTCGGCTTCCTGCCGCTGTGACTTGACTAACCGCACCCCTGGGCACCTCCTTCTTAGTTGGAGAAAGGGTTCCATTCATGTGCGTCTCTGAGAACCCCTGAGGATGAGCTTGTGTGTCAGCCTGATCTTGGAGCGGCTGCTCAACAGGCTGCCTCATGGACGCAAGAAGGTCCCGCAGGCTTGTGATCTCAAAGCTGTTAAGATTCAGCTGAAGTCGTTCCGAGTTGACATCAATCAAGCAACGCTGGAGGTCACCAGCCCCAGTGAGTGGCTCAAAGGACATTTTTATGGAGCAGACCTTGCTCCTCAGTAGTGGATCTGCACACACCCGAGCTTTGGCTACTGAGACCTGCCACTAAAGTGCCATCCATTCATGAACAATAATCAGGTAGCCCGTGAATAACAAAATAATTCCAGCTGATGCAGATGTCTGTCATGCTTTGCTTTCCCGTATCCTGAGTACGAGTTGCAAGAAGGATGATGCCTTACCTTTGCATGCATAGGCCCATCCATTGGACAGCTTGTCCAAGGACATGGTCAGATTCACAATATTCAGAACCTTGCGGAGACCTTGCGCAACATCCTGCCTCGGCTCAAGCAACCTAATAAAGTGTCAGTACTTGTTAAGATCTTCTTATTGCAACCTAAGTGGTAAAGGCGCGTCGCACTTTAAGCTAGTAACAGTAAAGAGGCTGAGCATAAGAGCAAAAGGACAGGTACTGAGCGCTGACCACAATGCCCTTCGTCCAGTCAGTTGTGGCAGACCAAATCGTGATTGATTCGCTTGACATAGTCATAAGAGCCTGCTGCATGGTATACTTGAATACCAGATTTCGAACTCGCACGCTGACATTGTTCACAGCATGCCTCATAATGTCGCTCATCCATCCTCCTCCACCAGCCTGTGCTATTTCTTCGTCGTCGCTGACAACTACAGCTCCAATGGCAGACAATGTAGCTCTAAGCACAGCACAGGCTTCACACAAGCAGCCTCCACTCTAAATGCAGGCCCATAATTGTGCTGTATTCTTTTCCTAGCCACCATGACAAGAGGATGAAAGACTGCAATGACTACAAATCGCCCCATCACAGTGCAGCAATTTTTCTCAGACCACTATAGCCAAGGGGATGATGACTTACGCTCTTCCACAACAGGCTGACTGGGACACGAGGCAGTGTTGGACGAGGGAAGGAACTCCTCTTCTTCGGAGAAGATGCATTCCACATCCTCCAGCAGCACCTCGACAGGCTCCGTTGCAAGAGAAGTCCATGGGATATTTATATGAAGCTCCCGAGCAAAAGTCCGTTCTACTGAGCAAGGCCAATTGTGCAAGAATTCTGCCAGAAGCTTCGGTCTGTAAGCTGGTTGTTCCTGCTATCCTGGGTCAATATGATTGTCACAAGCAGCGTCCCTCCATCTTGCTGGAGATCTTTTGGAAACAGTGGACATGTAGATTCAAGGAGGCAAGCTGTCGTCTGAATACTGCAGTATTCAGCCAACAGAAGCTAAGGAGGTAACACGCAGCTCACAGCTCACCCTCAATATTCAACTCAACATTTCGGAATATCACAGCACCCCCAGTAACGGATACCCTCAAGTCAGAGACAGAAGCGTCTTCCGCATTCTTAATATACTTGCTGGCGATGCTCAGGACAAGCTGCAACAGCACAGTTTTTTCAGCTTACGAATCACCTGCTCCATGAGCAATTGCTCGCTCCACGTCCTGACGAGCTCAGAAGCTCCACACAAGAACCCTCTGTGAATGTGGTGATGCTAAGCGGCAAAAGCACGACCCTTGTAGCTAGCACAATGAGCGTTCTAGAGTCATCCGCATCCGTGGCTGTCGAATCAGGTGAGCACTTGTGCCGCGCGCTTGCTTCACAGAAGCTGGCAATGACAAATGACCGCGATTGCGGGATGCACATCAAATGCCATCCGGAGTATTGCCGAGAAAGGCAAGTCGAAGTCTGGCAAGTACCGGAGTGAGCAGATATCGCTGGACGTTGCCGAGCACGGAGGGCCGGCCCAGCATAGAGCTCAGCAGACGGCTCAGCAGACCTCCGGAGGCCGCGCAGGACGGGAACGCGCGCCTCCTTCGGTATCAGGCGCCCCCGCTTGCTGATTCACGATTCACAGCGCCGCGCTCGCTCCTCAGCAGCGCCGTGGACGACCGGCCGGCGAGAGAAACAGAGCCTCGATGGAGCTCTCCCGCCGTCGTCGCCGCCGCCGCCGCCGTCGCTGCCGCCGCCGCCGCCACCGCTGGACGTGGCAGTAATCGCCACGAGGGGAGGGAGGCGCGGCGGGGCGTGGTGAGTGCTCCTGTTTGTACAGCGCCGTTAGGCCAAGCGCGGACCTTAAATGTTTCTTAGACTGAAACAAGCGAGGAGCGCTTTTCCCGCCGTTTGCCTCCCCACCTCCGCCGCCTTCCTCCGTACAACGCCTTTACCAACGGATCTTTGACTCAACCATCTTCTAGACGGAAACAACCGAGAAGCGCTTGTCCGTCCCTTGCCTCCCCGCCTCCGCCGCAGGCCTCCTCCGCGGCGGCCCCGGCGGCGGCGGCGGCGGCGGCAATGGCGGCGATGGCGGCGGNGCCGCGCGGGCTGAGGCGCTGGGGCGGCCGGCGGCATGGACAATGGCGGCGGGGGGGGCTCGCTGGACGCGCCGCTCCTTGGCGGGGGCGCGCCACGAGATGGCGTCCGGCAAGCCTCTGACGGTAGAGACGCGGTGCCCCGCGAGGAGGCCTCATGGCGCGGCGAGGCGGAGTTGCGGGCGCGCGACGACGGCCCCCTCCAGTCCCCGGGGCTGCCTCCGGAGCAACACAAGCTGGCCGCAGAGACGGAGCGAGCGAGCCGCGAAGCGAGGCCTCTTACTTGCCTGGTGCTCATGTAAGGCTCCCCAGGCTGCATGCGACCAGCCCGTGTTCGATTCCAGACCGCAGCGGCAATCTGGACAACCTTGAGCCTAACCATCTCAAGGAACCCAAGAGCGCAAAGACGGCTAGATCTCAGTGCCAGTTCTCGATCCCACAACCTCTCATTGGTAGGATGCGCGCCCGCCGGGCTGCGACGTCGTCCGATGCAATAGGGTCAGGTCCCCAGTAATCGAGAAGACCCAGAGGCTGATTAAATGCAACTCAACTGCTTTCCCCGATCCCATGTTTCAGGTCTGCAGGCTTTTTCTTCATCTTCAGTGCCTACTACACCGTACAGGTATGCAGACCCCTTCGTTGCTCGATTGCTATCATCAAACTCCAAAACCCATTAATGTCAGGTTTGAGATGTAGGGTCTGGCTTTTAGGATTAGGGCAGAGCATGTCGGAGTCACTCCAGTGCTTGGCCTAGCTCCGCTTATGCAAAAGCACGCCAGTGCATGCCAATGAGGCATACGCACTGCACGTAGACGCGGGCCGAGTGCAGCAGTGGTGAAGTGCAAGCCCGGCCTCCTGAGAAGCTGGTGCAGTTTTGCGCGCGCAGGAGTATGTTCCGTCGCTTATTCCAGGTGGACTAGGCGATGAGGTAATTTGCAGTTCAACAGTCATTGTGGGACATTGTAACGAATGTGCTAATGGTAGAGTCATTTCTACAATGATGGTACTGCCGTAAGCTAAATATAGGAAGCTCTGCCCCTATCACCCTTGCCTCATCGTATCTGCAGGGGCTTTTACTCCACAAAGGCAGCTGTATTTAGAAGCTGCCTGAATGCCCCAGGAGTCTCTGCTCTCTTTCCATCTGCCTTACTTGTGTTACCAATCTGTCTCCAGTCCTTGCTGTTGGTTTACATATCCCTCACCCTCGGTGCCCTTCTTCTTGCGCCGGCTATTGTTGGCTTTGTGGGTGAAGCCAAAGCCATGGTGCTTGGAGGTAAGACATCTCTTGGCAAGCCAGCCTAAGCATCTGCGCCTCACATTGCCACTTGGCGCTTGTAGTATCACCTGCTGATATACTTGATGACAACTGTGCCTGACAAGTAAAGCAAGCCTTCTAGCAGCTAAGAAGTACTGGCAATCAGAGGAGCAGAGGTTGCCAGGAGGTGGCATGCAGCAAGGAGGCTCTTTGTGAGCGTGTGCAGGATGTAGGCTGTAGGGATAGGGCTATGCTGTAGTACATTGGGGCTCTCAGGTGATGTCCACCCATGCAAAGACAAGTGGTGACTGAGGGTGCCGTTAATGCAGGCTTGACCTTTGTCATCTACATGGGGAGCATGATCTGGCCAGTGGGAGCTGTCATCCTTGCGTCCAGTGCGCTGCTTGGCTGTGGCTCTGGTGTGCTGTGGGTGGCCCAGGTCAAACACCACTACGCCCTTGCTTGTCTTTTCTCTTTGTCGAACAGTAGTTGTCATATGTGTTGAGTACTTGTCAGATGAGGTTACTGTTCTAGCTGAAATCTGCTCTTTAGCCAATCTGCTCAACCAGAAGTGTTTCTGGAATACAATGATGCCTGACTTTTGACTTTTGCTGAGTAACCATTGTAGTAATTGCAGGCCAGGCTTTACCTGCGGGTAAAGCAGCTGACAACATTGAGTGTCTTGTGACTTGATTGCAGGGCACATATTTCATGAAATCTTGTCCCCCCGAAAAGAGGGGTGCCTACAGTGGTGTCTTCTGGGGTGTTCTGTACTCCTGCACAATAAGTGGGAACGCCTTTGCGGCGTTCATCTTCCAAATGTGGGTTTTTCGGTGCTCAGATTCTAGAAGTCATCTGCTTTGCAGCTTGTAACCAAAGTGACATCGCATCATAACCTGGTTGACAGGAACCCTTACCATGGAGTCACTGGCAGCATCGCTGTTCAAGACGACAATATTTGATGGCCTGTCACTTTGCAGTGCCGTCACCATTGTATGACAGGAACTGATGTCACGGTCTTTTCGCAATGTTGCAGAGCAACACAGGCCACCCTTTTTGGGATTTTTGCCCTCATGGGACTACTTGGAGTGGGCATCCTTTCCTTCCTCCCAGATCTGAGTAAAGAAGTCGAGATGCCCTGTACACCAAGTGAAGGAGGTGAAGAGATCATCAGGAGCAGGCACAGAACCATGTGTGATGGCAGTGGAGAGGAGGACATGGACAGTGGATATCATGGCAACCATCATGGCCTGGCCTGCGGAGGAGGTGTTGGACTTAGCGTTGTAGTCAGCGTTCCTCCGAACAAAGGCTGGACGTTGCCGAGTTCAAAGCAACATGGTGTGGGGTGTCCTCACTCCAGGCTCACAACGTTGCTTCTCTACTTTCTGCTCTCCCCCATGATCCTCTACAGTGGCGCCGAGGTAATTCTGACTTATATCTGAACACATTGTGATCATTTGATTCTCTGCACCTGGAGATGATATGCCCGAGGGAGTGTTTGTCGTGCTTTCTCTGCATGCTTGGTAGGATGGTAGGACATCATCTCTCTTCTCCTCTGCAGGGCTCCTTCTGGTCAGGGCAGTACACGAAGCTGCTACCGCAGAACACCATTGGCATGGTATTGTTGTACGCTTGCCTTGAGATGTGCATGTTCATGTGAATGAAGCAGGGCATACTCCGTTCTGGTTATGTGCGAGAAACGATGCTAAGTCCTAATGACCTGCAGCGTCAAACTCATCTCATATTAGCTACTATCTGCACATTATTGCGTCCGCAATATAGACATGGAAATGATCCTATGGTTTGATTGATCCTGCAGGTCCTCCTTGTCCTGGGCATTGGACAGGTATTCAGTGCCTGCTTCACAATTTATGGGTGCCAATCTCAAGATCTGTCCAGCTTAACAGGCGCCAGGATTTCACTGCTAGTTAGGCAGAGATGCCTTCAGAGACCTTTGCCATCTGTGACTCAGAGATCCTTGTGATGGGGACCTGAGCAGTGTACTGATAGATAGCATTGCTGTCACAAGGTGGCTGGCTCTCTCATCCTTGGAGGATGGATGTCCGATCAATTTGGCTGCCAAACCCCCACTTTTCTTATTGGTGCAATCTTCTTCTCATTTGGGTTGTACGTCTGCATACCCCTTTACAGAGCCGCTCACATTGTAAGTGATCCTGTATTCCATTGCTTCACTGCAGGAGGTAGTTGTGCATTTCCATATCTCTAGCAGTCAAGTAGCATCAATTGGCAGCAGAAATTCCTGCTTGATGCTTGATCCACAATCTTGTCCTGCAGAGGACATAAATTTGTGCAGCACAGGTTTGTTGCTGATAGTATTCCCATTTTACCTTAAACACATGACCGTAAATGGTCTTCATAGTCATAGAGGATTAGTTGTAAGATATGGATGCAAAATAACAAACAATGGCAATTTGGCTATCAATTAAGCTCCAAGTTGAGCTCCATGTTGCAGGATGAAATACTTGAACCAACCTGGCTTGGTGCACCAGTAATCTCATACGTCGGTGCTGCTGGACTTGGCATTGGCGATGGTGTTTTCAACGTCTGCACGTGGGTTTACTTCCTTCGTGGTACCGAGCGACAGATGTTCTAGCTTACATTTGTAACCGTCAGGCCCAGCTTGGCAGTTTGCAGGTTACCTTCTTGGATCTTACAATCAAAGGCTGTCTACATACAGCTAGTCGTTTGCTGTCTACGCTGACGAAATGCAGCAGCATGCATCCTCATGCAGGTACTTAATGATGGGCCGTCTCTTTCCAGCAGATGACTCAGAAGCCTGGGCAATATTAAATGTTCTCCAGGTCAGTCCTCGAGCTCTTGGACCTGTTTGCAGGAGTCGTTCCTACTTAGTGGCACTGCCGATGTACTTGTACCTAATGTAGATACTTGATCTGCAGCCAAGGGAGTAATGAGTCCCTCATAAACTTCAAAGCCAACTGTTCATGCTTTACTGCTTGGGTTGCAGAGTGGTGGGTCTGCGTTGAGTTATGCACTCGCTCTTTATTCCCCTATTATTGGCCCACAGAGCTCCCTCCTCCAGGTTTGTGAAAGGCAGCTCATATTCGTGCAATTTTTGTCGGCACGCATCTGAATATTAATTTACGCAGGGAAATGGACCTGTGAAGAATCTTGGCAGCAACTACTATGCCCCGGACAAAACCACCACATAATTGCTTCTCACAGTATCATGTTGGGTCTATTGGCATTGGCTGGCGCTCAGCTATGGATTCAGGCTGGAGGGTTGCTGCTTGGCACCATTCTTTATGTGTTGGTTGACGCATTGTCAACAGCTTGGGACAGATTCAGGGCAGGAGGTAGACTAGAGCCTTAGAAGGATAGACACAAGAGAGACAGCTGCATAGGCCAAGGGGTCCTTGTAGATGCCAAGCTTCTTGCAGCAGGCGCAGCTGCTAACTTGGCAACACATAGTTGCTCGCAATGCAGTCCACCTATTCCTGTCCACAGCTTGCCATTAAGAATTGCATCAAATGAATGTGGCTCTCCCGAAGAAGGTAGGGGCTGGGAAAGGCCAGACCCAAAAGAATGGACAAGAGCCAAAGAGCCTAGGCAATCAGCACACTGGAAGTACCGCTTCCAGGTTCTGGATTGGCATGGTCTGCGCAGTGATGCAAGGCGTCATGCACTTGTCCTAGCTGCCGCTGCCTCATCTACACAATGATTCTGATCAGAGCACTATTGCGAAGGAAATTGAAGGAACTGTCCCGCAGCAAGCAAGCTGTGCTCCTCCAGACCCGGTCATTTGGAATGACTCACAGTGCTATGTCGTCTGTTTCTATTAGAACCACTGACTGAAGGATCCTCTTGCTGAAGAAGGTCCTCTTACATTTGTGCTGTTCTGCCTACGTCATTGGCCACTTGTTGCCATGTGTAGTTGGTATGCGAGTGGCCCGATATAGACATTGTGTCGAACTTCTCAGATACAAGGTCATCTCAACGGAGTGAACACACTAGGGTCATTGTCCAAGTAAGACAGTAAATCTCTCAGAGAGACTTGGCTGCTGTCCTTTGACTGGCCATTCTCGACTTGTGAAGCTGAGCTGCTGCCGGCAGCATGCATCTTGCTCTTTTCTGGTGAGCCCCTCTTCTCATCTTCTGACACCCAGCTCCGTTGAATGCCTGGAATAGTCACCTCTGCATCATTGGGTTCGCTCTCCTCCTGCCAATGAATCGGAAAAGACTGCATCTTGTCATCCCAAGCACTTCCTTCCAGACTCAGAAGTCTGACACACAATCGCAAATCTTCTTCTTCTTTTTTTTTGACATGACTCCGTTGTGCACATCATCAAACCATGACAGCCTCCAGCAACCTGCATCAGCAACCTCTGGCCATCCTGGTTGCAACGGCATAGTGCTTGGGAAAAGCCAGCATTGACAATGGACTGGTCCCCGAGCGGATGTACCTGGAGGGTAAGGGCGGTCTTCAAGGTCCGGAGCACCTCGCTCATGGCGGGTCGCTTGGCGCTCTTGCTCGAGATGCACTTGGACGCAAGGTCAGCAACAAGTTGTATGGAGGCGGCGTTGTACGTTCCAGCCATCTTGGGATCAAGGATCTGGTCCACCATCCCCTGCTTGATGAGCTTGCCTGCCTGGCATTGCAACCGCAGCCTGGATGTCAACAAACAAAGCATGGCGGCTAATCTGACCACGGCAGGCAATGCGAGGTCCTCTCCTCCTAGTGAACTTCGAGCATGATACGGCAGGTGCCCAGTATCGCTTACCCACTCCACGAGGATGACCTGGGCTCCTTGTGTGTTGGTATTGAAGGGTGGCCGGGCGCACAGGACCTCGAGAACGACGACGCCAAAGCTGTACACATCTGATAGCTCCGTTAGCTGCAATCTGCAACCAAAGAGCAGGGGTGAAGGTGAGAAGCAATCCTAGCATTGCTATACCAAGCACTTGGCAGCAACTGGCTCTGTGCTGTGAAGGAGCTGTGTGTCCATCTCGCCTCCTTGAGACTTGGACCACAGTCCAAAGACTTGTCTTAAGAGACACCGTCGATGTAAGACATCCATGGCATCCTTTTGGCGTAAAGCGTACCAACTGCAATCACTTCACTAGCAGTGGGCTGAACCAGCTCCGCTGGTTCAGGAAGCTTGACAGCTTTGAAGCATAACCAAAGCTGAAGTCTGCATCAGCTACATCATTCACCATTGCACAATGTTCACAAATTTCGCTTATGTGCTTCATACCTGCGGAAGTACTCAGGGTCCATGTACCCAACGCTTCCTTTCACTACCGTGCTCACCTGCAAGCTCGAAGTCATGTTACATTTGGGACACTTTGTCGACTGCGTCGGGCTGCCGCTTGACCAGGTCAGCTGGACTTTTTGGATGTTGACCAACATGATCCAATGTAGAGTCCAAGAGGTCATGGACTTGAGTCTCAAGGTCGAAATTTGGTCCCAAGGGTTGAGGAAGGGGCTGTGCTCTCACATGAGATTCGTCATGGCCAGGCCCCATCCGAGAGAGGCCAAAGTCAGAAACCTTTGCATCAAAATGCTCGTCCAGGAGGATGTTTGTGCTCTGCTCTCAAGCAGCAGATTGCAACTTTCAGGCACTCAGTGGAGACTGCTGGCCAAGTTACTCGTGCTCTTCAGTTATTGCCATGGCTTGAATAGGACCAGCCTTAACTCTGCCTTACGCACTGATGACGAAGCCAGCTGACCTGCAGTATGGCTATAGGTGCTCGAAGCACATGAAGAGAAGTAACAGCATGTGCTGACCTTGACGTCTCGATGGATAATACTCTGAGCGGCGCCTGTGTGCAGGAAAGCCAGGCCCTCGGCGGCGCCAATGCAGATCTCCAGCCGCTGCTTCCAGGGCATGGCACCATGCAGCTCAGCATCCGTGCCTGCGTAGTCATCAGGAAAAGTTTGAGCAGTAAGTAAAATCCTGCTGTACGCTTGAGAATGTGTAGAAGCTGGTTGCAAGAACAGCTTTGCACAATGCTGTAGTTCTACATGCATGCTGCTTGTGCAATCTATCTCTGAACCTCATGTAGCAGACACCTAGCCCCTGACCTTTGACCTGCAGAGGCAGAGCTAGAGGATATATCCGTTTGTGCAGGCAATGTGGTTTTGAGATTGGTGCCCTGACCATAGAGATGAGATCGGAGCACGCCGTTTGACATGTACTCGTAGATGAGCAGCATTTCGGCACCCTCCTTGCAGAAGCCAATCAAGGACACGAGGTGCGGGTGCTTCACTTTGGTGAGGAACTTCATCTCCGCGAGGAACTCCGAGATACCCTGGTGAGAGTCAGGGCTGAACCTCTTCACCGCCACTGCAGTTCCATCCTCCATAATTCCCTACATAGCAAAGCAGATACGGGGGAGGCAAGAGGTTTAGCCTGGACACTTGCAACTTGCGGGCCTGAGGCGACATATAGAGCAACCTGTGTAGAGCGCAAGTCTGTAATTTATGTCCTGGGCAGCTGGTGTAAAAGTTGGTCATCTTCAGCACACACTAGAGGCAAATCTGACACACATGCATACCTTGTACACTTTCCCAAAACCACCGACGCCCACCACCATGTCGTCAGCAAAGTTTCTGGTTGCCGCCACGAGCGCCTGGAAAGGGTACTCAACGCCAGCAGTGTCGATGCCTGCGACACGCGATGCACCGCTCAGAGGAGCTACAAGCCACCTCCTCAGAGGGCTCAGAGTTACTTGCATCTGTGGTCATTGTAAGTTCGGCAGTACACAGAGCTCAGCTCACATTCTTTCAATAGGGTGACCAAGTGCGATTGCCGTGACTCCTGAATGAAGACTCTGTTTCATCTTCTTCCAAAAATCAGATGCTAAGACCGTGACATTAAGCTCGTCTTCCTGCACCAGAGCCTGCAGTCGTATGATTTTCAGTGTGCTAATAGGACCCTGCGTGGGTGCTCGGAGCAAAAAATGCCGATACATAATTGCAGGTCATGACCAGGCAATCAATCACAGAAGTGATTGAAGAGATTTGAAGAGCTCACCGAAGGTCTGCGACAGAGAGACCATCGTGTGGCCATCCTCGGCTGCGTACGCCTTTTGGGTCATGCTGACATCCGTGAATATCTTGGACGCGTCGATCGTGCTCACCAAGGGCTTCGTCGCGCGTCGCCGCATGCAGCACACATACAGGACGATGGCCACGGCGAGCAGTACGGCAGCGCCGCCAAGAACGCCAGCAATGGCCCCCGCGTCGCTGGAGTGCTTCCTTTTCCCATCAGTGGGCGTGACTGCAGAGAACCAGCGAGATAGGCCGCCTTCAGCATCGGCTCCATTGGTGCAGTGCGGCTCCCCACTGGCCGCTGCCAAATCTCGCAGCAAGGCGGCCTTGCAGAGACCGGCAGCCATCGTCTGCAGAAAGTATGGCATCGCGGCCTGGCTCCGGCGGCAGATCTACGAGCAGGCTTGGGCATCTCAGATGACTACCAGGAACACCCACATTGCTGGAGCTCTTTCCTTATGTACAGAGCTACACAGCTCCATCCGGAGTTCCAGCAACAACCCAGTTGCGGAATTGGGCACAGAATGGCGAGTAACGAGAGCCCATGTCGGCGGTGCGGCCGGACCTGGGGGGGGGCTCGGGGGCTGCGGCGCCGGGAGGGGCGAGCTGGCGGGGACGATGGAGTCGGGCGGAACAATGGCGGGGCTGACGAGCAGCCGGTCGATGCCCTGCACCAAGAAGAGGACGTCCCCAAATGCGTCGGCGTCCACGAGCCTGGCCTGGCCGGGCCCCGGCTGGAACACCACGCCGCCGTGATCTCCCGGCGCCACGGTCATGGGCAGGTTGTTGGGCGCGAGCGTGGCGATGTGGGTCCCGTTGGCGCCGGCGGCGGCGGCGGCGGCGGCGAGGCCGGCGGCGGTGTGGCGGCCGTCGAGGACGTGGTACAGGAACACGGGGACGAACTGGTTGTGGAGCGAGATGGAGTACGAGACGTCGGGCGAGATGTGGGCGAAGGCCTCGTCAGTGGGCGCCAGCATCGTCACGGGCCGTCGCAGCGCTGCCAGCGTCTCGCTCAGCCCCGTCGCCTTCACCAGCGCCAGCGTCGTGCTGTAGTTACCGCGCGCCGCCAGCGCCGCCGCCAGCGCCTCGAACGCCGCGCCGGCCCCCGCCGCCGGCGCC
>WELB01000083.1:324585-342288 GCA_009602725.1 Spirogloea muscicola | reverse complement strand
GGGCCGGGGGGGGGGGGAAGCGTTGCGCACGTGCGGCCGGGGGGTGAGGGCCCTGCACATCGTGGGGGCCCGGCGCCAGGTGTTACTGTCCGGACAAACCACGGGCGCGGGCTCCTGACGCCCCCGGCAAGACGCCGCGGGTTTGCCGCCTGCAGGCACCAGAGGGGCCCCCACCCTGGCGCCGCGCTGGAGCCGCATGCCGCCCCCCGTCGGCGCCACGTGCACACCAACCGCCCTGCACCTCGAAGCTTAGATCTCAGCTCTGAGCCCACAACCTCGCATCCGATCATTTGCATTTCTATTTATGGCTTTTATTGACCGTCCATTCGCAGCAGTCACGGGGAGTACTTTCTCATCCGGCAAATAGGGAAGTAGCACTTCCAGAGGGGGGAGCAGCTGCAATTTACAAAAGAGTTTACAAGGTACAAAGAATGAGAAGCAGCTCTGTCGAAGGCGGCGAGGCCTGTGGAAAGCCAGCCCACGAAAGCAAGAACGAGGTCTCAAGGAGTCAGAAAGAAAGACGTGGCACTCCAAATGGGGGCAAGGGCTGTGAAAAGCCAGCCCGAAAAAGAATTGACAAAGGTTCGAAGGGCCAAATGGTGGAGGGGCCTAAAAAGCGGCGTCGGGTTATGTAACAGACTACTAAGGTTGCCTGCTCAGTAAGCGCAAAGCAAGCGAATCTCGAAACTCACCCCGAGGGCCAGAATCACACGCTCCAGAACTCATGCACTGCTCGTCAGAAAGCAGTAGACGATGTGTGACGATGTTACATGTAGTAGGAATGTCGACGCCATGGAAGGTTCGACGGATGCTTGGAGATGCCAGCCACCTCACCAGGCATTACAACGATGTCATACCAGGAGACAGAAGTGCGCGCCCATAGAGAAGAGGGGCTGGCAAAGCCAGCCCAAAAAAGAATGGACAATGTCCGAAGCCAAAGAAAGAGGAGCCGGAGAAAGGACTACACTACAAAACACTGCAGAACACAGAAACGATGCAGAGGGAAGCTCAGTACCCACGAGTGCGCAACATCAGGTCTGAGTAGCTCGCTGCAGGGAAAGAGGCACTCCGCCGAGACCCAGAGCCGGCGGCCATAGCACGGCCTGCGCGCGTGTGGACGGCGTGGGCAAGGGAGCGTTGAAGCGATACGGCCAGGCGCATGCGGAAGACTTGTGCGAGCGAACCGGCGGCGTTGAAGCCGGGCATCGCCCCTGGCAGACCCGGCCGCCGGTCAATGGCCTGGCAGGCAAGCCGCTGAATGAGATCCAGCCAGCGGCTGCCGAAAGCCCCGTGTACATCCATCGCCAGGGCCGCGAATTCATCCCCCACCGGGTGAACCCTGAACGAGCAGTGTCATTGCACAACTACCAGCCCAGTGACCATCTTGGTGGATCCAGGATGGCTGAGGGTATACCTCCAGCGAGTGCCAAACCATTTTGATAACGCCCAATGAAAAGAAATTGGACAGGCTGTCCGTTCTGAGCCAGAAGTGTCGCTACAACTTGGTAAATGCAACAATCGCCCGCACGGTAAGAACGTCTACAGGCTGGCATTGCCGACGAGGTGCATCAAGCGCAAGCCATCAAGCGCAATCCGTGGCCAAAGGCAAGCACACAAAGAAGCGGGTATGGTTGGTGTAACGTTCCCTCCGTTCGCAAGTGCCAACGTTGCCGGTAGCACTGCATGACCGTGTATGTAGCTACCGTATTGGAGTACCAAACGGTGCCCGTCACTTCATGGTAGCGTATGTGTAGCTAAGTATGGTGCGAGGCCGTGGGCTGGCTCGAAATGGGCCCGTCTCCTGGAGTCTACTCTCGTGTGGGGCGTACCAGGAAGAGAGACGCTACCAGTAGAGGGCGATGCCTGTGATTGGGAGGGAAAGACTCTTCCAGTAGTGGGCGATGACTGTGATCGGCCAGCCCAAGAAAAAGGATGAACATAGTTTGAAGGGGCCAGAAAAGCGCCAAAGCACACAGCGACCTCAGTGGCCACCAGATGCTCAATTTCCTGTTGAGCTGCAATTGGCCAGGAGGCACCGGCTTGCGCTGCGCTTGCACCGCCCAATCGGGCTGGCTCCGTGTGGGCCAGCCCCCCCTGAATTCAGTTTGCGACCTCCTGTTGCGACCTCTGCAACCTTTGGGCTGGCCTCTCACAGCCACTGCTGTCAATTCAGGAGAGCCACTTCGTCTCTGCGACCTCCGGCTACGAGGAGGCCAGTTTTTCCGACCTGCGGCTGCTTGACAGGGATTACTGAGTGTTTCGTAGCTACTTCTTTTCCTGTGTGCTTTAGCGCTTTCCCTGACCCCTTCGAACTTTGTTCGTTCTTTTTCTGGGCTGGCCTCTCCCAGCCATCGCCCTCTCCTGGAGACGTCTTTCTTCTGTTTGCGGACTCGTGGCTACTGAGCCGGTCAGCTTAGAAGCAGTTGAAGTACATCTGTGGTCAATGGGCTTGCCTTCGTACTTGACAACTCAGGCCCTCCATCACTCAATACCCACTCCGTAAATCGGTACTCTCGTGCCGCGTGTGCTATGAAGCCTAGATCCGAGACCCCCTTGCCTCGTGCCGCGCGCGCACCCAGATTCGTCTCCCCATCGACGGGCCCGCCCCTCCGCGGGTGGACTTGGACCTTGGGGCTTTTGATTGTGGTACTATGGTGAACCAGCGATTGAGCTGGGAACCATGTGAGCAGCCCACTGGGCTAAGGAGCGGAAATTGGAGTTTGTATCAGGTGATGGAGGGCCTGAGTGACCAAGTTCAAAGGCAAGCACATCGACAGATGTACATCACCTGCTGCTAAGCTGACCCGTTCAGTAATCACGAGTCAGCACATAGAGGTCGCTAATTGATGCCCGAATACCAGACGGCAAGGAGCGCTCCCTGTATATGAGGTTCCTCCGGAACATCGGGCTGAATCCGAGTGTGAGGCCATGCGGTGCTCCTGTGCCCTAGCCATTGCTGCCACCCACCTTGGAGGGCGGAGTCTGTGCTAGTCTGACTGCCATGAGCGGCTCTGCGTCTTTGCCGCCGCGACGGGGGCGGTATTTGGGCTTGTGGAGAGAAGGCGCGCGGTGCGCATGAACTGAAAGGGTGGCCAATTCAAGCCTATACATTGTTCAGGCAAAACCTCGTCCAAAACGAGGGGCTTTTTGATACGAAGCCCTATGCTAAGGTGGCTAAGATTACAGTGTGACGGTAATACCTACTGGTGAGCACATACAAGTCAGATAAGCCAACTTGGGGAGCCTGAGCGCCACCACGGAAGCCGATGGCCTGACTTAGAGGGCGCCCGGCATGCTGATAGATAGCCAGAGCTTGCGAGCGCTGCAAACTAAGCGAGCGCCGCACTGTGTAACATGCAGTAATGCCTGCGGAATGTTTGTGTGCCCCAAGCTGCCCCCCTGACGGTGTCGACGCCCGCCAACCAGTCGGGCCAGATGCTGGATGAGGGAGGACCATCTCATACCGTAGCCACCGTAACTAACCATGGCGCACGGGTAGAAGTGGTCTCCTCTGGGGTGGTCCTTTGAATGCATTTCCTATTGCGCTCGGCTAGAGAGGAAAAGGGCAAACGTCCGCTGGAGGACTCTGACTGGAAAAGTTAAGAATCTGAGAATGTTGATCGCAGCACACAGGAGCAAGAGCAGGAGCAGTCAGACCAAGAAAGCTTTCAGGGGTAAGCATCGTCACACCCTCTGGGGAGAGGTGGCAGGTGGAAATGCTACAAGTAGTGGGCTGAGGCCAGACTCAGTAGTCGGACCAGCGACGCCCCGATGGAGGCACAGCCCTGCTGGCCTGCTGCCGCAGCCCGCCGCCGCAGCGCTGCTGCTGCCTGCTGCCCAGCCCGTCGCCGCAGCTCGTCCGCTGCGGGCCATCGCCGGCTCTTTGCAAGTGCTGCGGCTGCGCCCCATGGGGGGACAGCGACTAAGCTGCTGATCCTCAGTGGAGTCACCACCTTCTGGCGGTGCCTGTCGTGCGATGTCCCGTCGGTGGCTCAATTGCGTCGGTGCTGACAAGGATGCAGAGGTGGCTGCTCACGTGGCTATCTGAGGGCGCGTCATTCATCAATTTGGTGTGAAGATGGGGTCGGCATCTCCAACCCGCTACGATGGGGTCGTGAGCGCGGGACCTCCCACCCGCTTTGGTCAGAAGGTGCCCAGTTGGTCACTGAAGTACCACTTAGCGACGGTTGCGCCCAAGCTCGCTTGGCGGCGACGTTCGACTTCAATTGCCGCCCAGTCCCGCCGGACGCGGGCGCCCAACCCAATTACCTATGTAATTGTTGGCCCTGTTGGCCATCTCGTTGCAGCGGTCCCTTGCCTTCGCGGTCCACTTGCGCGCACGTCGCGCTTTGGCGGCGGCCTCCGGCTTCCGTCAGGGCGACGTCTTTCCGCCTGCTAGCTATTCAGACTTGCATCTACTGACTAGAGGTTACTGAGAGTCCGCTTGCTGCTGTCTCAGTCCTAAGCAATCCGGCTCCTTCAGACCTTGTCCATTCCTTTGGGCTGGCCTCTCCCAGCCACCAGTTAATCTGGCCGCGCTTGCTTGCTTTCATTACCTAGCCGTGCCAGTCTGGGCATGGCGTGCAGGCATAATGCCGTCCATGGCAACTACTGATACCGATGAGCAGTGCCATCCTGCCACCCAGACCACACAAAGCCCCTCAATCATAGACCGAGAGAGCTCATGAAAGCACGTCGAAGGTGTGATTTGCCTCGATGAGCCGGCTTGTCCACCCGGCTGGAGACGAGCTCGTACCCCTGGCCGTGGACGTGCACGGGGCTCTCGAATCCCAGTGGCTCGACCTGCTGGCCAGGTTTGCGCGGCGCGCTGTGTCCCGCGGGCGAGGTGAGCAGGCTGACTTCAACGCCGCTGGCTCGTGGGCCCAGGTATATCGCATGCGATTGTCAGTCTCCCTTCAGCGGTCCATGGCCCACGCCTTGCATCTGCGTGCTGGCCGTGCTCTCGCTGCAGCCTCTGACTTTCGTCAGGGTGATAGTTTTCCGGCAGCTAGTCTGTCGGATTTGAGGCTCCTCACTCGTAGCTACTGAGTGGTCCATCCTCCTCCCGTTCTTACATAGCATCTTCAGGCCCCTCCGTCATTGTGGCTTCAGGCCCCTCCGTCATTTTGGCCACTTCGAACCTTTGTCAATTCTTTTCGGGCTGGCTTCTCACAGCCCTTGCCCCCGTTGGAAGAGCCACTTCTCTCTGATGAGCCGTGAGGACTCGGCTCGGCAGTGGTAGTAAAATGGTAGACAGTGGTAGATGGGTCTCGGGCTACACTAGCCTTGAGACCTGGGGGACCAGATGGGCCAGATGGCCCAACCCACCAAACAATGCATTCTTCTCTTTATCTGACCAAGCATAAGGGGTGTGGAGGGCCTGGTCTGAGTAGTTCACACAGTCTCTTCTTTTGGACGTTGCCAACCTTCGCCGCCGCCGTTGCCGTCGCCGCTGCCGCTGTTGCGTCAGTAGGCGTAGCGCGCGCGTCCAGGGCCACGCCATGAAGGCGTGGGCATAGGAACGAGACGCAACTTCAGCTAAAGAGCCTAACCCGGGGAGCTCCGCATCCGGTCGCGTCAGAGCGGCTCACACTCCGGTAAGCCACGAAGATCGTGACCTTGTGTGTGTGCAGAGTGCAGCATCGAACATCGTCTCGAGCTGCTTAGAGGCTGTCGCATTACATTGCTTCAGCATTCCTTGTGTTTGGCATTCCTTGACTTCGTGCCGAATTGCAGTTCTAAGCGTGCGACTTGTCTCTCGACCATCTTCACTATATGAAGAGATTCATCCATTCCAAGTTCTGGATTGCCACCACGTCATCTGTATGTTACTTCTATTCTGTTGTTTTTTTTCAATGTCAATGTAGCTACTCGTTTTCTTGCAGACCTACTTCCATCTCATTTCCTTGAGTGCCCACCACGTAGAGGCTGATTGGTTGCCTACTTCCGTACTGATCTGATTTACCGACGTCATATCGCAGTCGACGGCCTGTGGCACGACATGCCTCATGGTGAGACTTCCGCTGCGCTGTGTGCGCGTATGTGCGCTGTGCGCGCTGGCATTTCACTCTGTAGGAGGCTGTGTCCAGAAACCCTCTGTGTCCGGACTACGAAAAGGACTTCTGATTCCGATTGTGTGTACAGAGATTGGAACGTTACATTCACCGTTTGCAGACCGTTTGCAGAAGTCCGTAATTGCTAGCTCTTAGCATATACATCACATCAACTGAATGTCGGCTTTGGCTTCTGTGAGGCCTAGCATTGCCAAAGTTGAAATGTAGCCTTGGCGCTGCTTCATTGCATTGCTCCATTGGCCTTTCTTGTACTGCGCTGGCTTGTACAAGATCCAGCAGTACAAGGCTTTGTGCTTAACCTTGTGGAAAGTCAGTGTTACTAATTTCATGAGGTTCAGATTCAGATCTTGACAATTCACAAATAGGTTTACTGATCAATCTGGTACGTCGGTCAGTCACCGACTTATCACCGACCAGTAAGTACGTTTGCTTCCTGCTTCTAAGCATATTATTGAATCAAACTTCCGTTTCTAGGCATATTAGTGTATCAAAGAACAGTTAGCTGCTTGTTGAGGACATCTTTTCCTAAGGGAATGCGCAGACAAATGCTGTGGTCCTTTGTAGCCATCAGACCAGCTTGGTAAACGTCATCCTGCTCTGGCTGCTCCTGATGTTGCTCCTGTGGTGCACATTAGCAGCCTCCGCTTCTTGTCTCCTCCAATCAGAGTCCTCCACTGGACGTTTCCCTGCCTCCGAAGGACCAGCAAACCGCCCTCGTCTCAGCGGTTCAGCTACAAATTCCCTCGTGACGGCACACAGATCCCGACCTCACATAGAGATCAGCCACACTGTCACATAGACGGCACAGGCTCCGCCTGGCCGCACACGGAGCGGCACCCACGGTGGGTGACAGCCATAGCTAGAGTGCACAGAGCAGCGCGATCTCTTACACAGACAGCACAGGCTCCGCCTGGCCGCACATAGAGTCGCACCCTTGGTGGATGGCAGCCATAGCTAGGGCGCACAGAGCAGCGCGATCGCCCCAGGAAAGCAGACCGATTCGGCTATTAACATCTCTCCTGCCGGCCCTGTCAGACAATTTACATCTCCTTTGGACCGGCCTCTCACAGCCATTGCCGTAAATTGGAAGAGCTGATTCTTTCTTAGTGTGCCGGGGCTTCCATTCTACAGGGCGTCAGTTAGCGACCTCTACGTGCTGACTCGTGAATTCGTTTAGCAGCAGGTGATGTACATCTATTTAATGTGCTTGGCTTTGTATTTGGCCGTCAGGCCCTCCGTCACTCAATACACACGCCAACTCCTTCTACAGGAAGGTTCCCACGGCCCATTAGGCCGAGTTAGATGGTCACTCCACCGACCCGCTGATGCCACCACACTACATTCAACACTCTGGACGTCGTAGTCGTTTAGACTGTACGCAATCCTTAACCCATTCATTGTAGCCATTAATGTAGCTGCCTGCTCTTCGCCTTCCGGCCCCTTCGGACCCTGTGAATCTCTTTTAGCTTGGTATATCACAGTCATCCCCCCTCCTCTGGAAGAATTCTTCATTTACCACCTTACAGGAACTAGTTGTTATCGGAGGCACAGTTGGCATGAGTCGTCAGCTTGAGATGGCAGTAGCGCACAACGATGCCCGGCTAGCACTGACCTCACTGGCTCACAAGGCCCTCGCGAATGCCAAGGAGAGTCGGGGATGGTCCAACCCATATTGGCGGGTTTTGCAAGTGCCGCTCCTTGGCTGCTGCCTCCTGATTCCGACAGGGCGACGCTTTTCCGCCCTCTAGTTAATCCGATCTGCATTTGCTGGCAAGAGATTATTGAGCGTCCATTTGCAGAAGTCACGAAGAGTAATCGGGTGTTACTTGCGCATTTCGGCCCCTTCAGACCTTGTTCATTTCTTTGGGCTGGCCACTCACAGCCATTGCCTTGTATTGGACGAGCTATTTCTTCAGAAGCACGCGACCGCGGTTGGCAGCACACACGCTTCCAGGGCGCCGTGAAACCGGCCCGCTACAAGAACCGCTACAGTGCGCAGTGAGCCCCATGTAGCGGGCTGGTGGGCCACGGCCCGCAGCTGCGTGCGCGCTGCAGCCTCAAGAGGGAGTACTGAAGAGAAACGACGCTTCCAGTAGAGGGCGGTGGCTGTGAGAGGCCAGCCCTGAGAAATGAATGAACAAAGACCCCCTTAGACAGATTATTGCCCCGTTACCCGGACTTGGTAAGGCTCGGATTGGCCTCCCTTTCATTTCATGCGCACCGCGCGCGTTTCTTCCAAGAGGGAGGAGGAGGAGGCGGCAGGGCGAGGCGAGGTGTTTGGTGGGGTGGGCGCCCTCGTCGCAGCGGCCTTGGCGGGCGGGCCCCACCATGCCGCGTTGTAGCACTGTGCCGCAGCCGCGGGGCCTCGGGCGGGCCGAGATCTCGTCGCCGCCCCTCGCGCAAGGCCAGAGGCTCGTTGCCGGCTGTAGTGGCACGCCCCTCGCAGCACTGCTACTATAGACCGTAGGCCTGTCGCCTGCAACGGCTACTTCGACCATGGCCGCCGCCTGCCGTCGCGAGCTCCTGCGCCCGTGGCCTTGGCGGGTGCTATGGTGTCCTGGTGTGTGATACGTGCAATGCTTCTGCTAGCCGGACCTCTCGTCTTGCGGCCGCCTGTGTCTATGTCCTTTGGGCAAGCCGTTTTATGAGACGCTTAATTTCAATTCCATGATGAGCATGTTCATCACCTTTGATTCTGTGCCATAGTACGACAAGTCAAGATTTTTCTGAGGAGGGATGGCAGAAGTTGTCGGCGTGCTGCACAGCGCATCAATTACTCTAGACCACTCTGGGCCGACCGCATTTATTGGTCAATCTCGACCACCTTTGGGCCCGTCCACACCCCCCCTTCTGCGCAGCCATACCTTTCGCCCTCGACGGAGCTCGTTACTCACACCGATGCCAGTGCGGATGAAATGCCAGTCGTCTTCAATACCTACTGCACTGCCAGGCAGGCCGTGCCCAGCCTGGACCACCCTCGGGAGATCAGTTGGGGTCTGAGGAGCCGCCAGTCGCACTGTGTGGGCACAGAGAGAGTGCGTGACTGAGAGATTGACGCTCAGAGTGGCACACAATCAAGATCTTCCTTGCGACAGCGACGCGCTGCGTGTCGCTGTGCCGAGGCGTGCGTGTACACGGGCGTTGCGATCGGGGAGGCCCAATTGGGGAGGGGCCCTCCGGCGCCTTCTGGCTGGTCGGGAAGTGCTCCCCCGGCCGATATTTTCCCGGAGGGGCTCCCTGAGGACCCCTAGGGCCTTCCCTCCCGGTCTGCCTGTCCCTCTAGTCCCCCCTGCAGTCTCCCCCCCCCCCCCAACCCCCCCCTCTCTCTATATCTCTCGCTCGCAGTGGACCTGTTGAAGTCTTAGTGTGGCCTTCAGCCGTTCAGGAGTTTGCCCTCGCCCATTTGTGAGAGCTGCTTCTTCCTCGTAGAAGCTGCTTTCCTTTCTCCAGCTCCTGCTTCCCCTTCTCACCACCCTCCTTCCAACCCTTCTCACACTAGTGAGTGAGAGAAAGAAATAGCTCTTCCCAGATAAGGCAATGGCTGATACAGGAATGAAGAAGGTGGCTAGTGGCTACAAGCGCAACTCGCTCTTATTAGGTGCTCAACAACACCCCTGGTCAGCAGCCCCAGAGAAGCCTTGCAGCCTGGAAAGTATCACGAAGAGGAAACAGATATTTGGTCGCTCAATTCCACACTCCACTTCACCTCTTTTCCCCCCCAACCACTCACAGCGAGGGAGGCAGATATTTGTGAAGCGGGAGGAATGGGGGAGGGGAGACGGATGCAGGCGGAAAGAGCAGGCTCTTGTCGGCATGACATAAAAGCTTGCGCCGGCGTGCAAGATTTAGCCTCCGCCCATTAGTGTGAGCTGCTCGTTCTTCCTTGGAAGACCTGCTTCTCTTCCTCTAGTTCCCGCCTCCCCTTCTTTTTGAAAGAAGTAGCTCTTCCAATGTACGGCAATGGCTGTGAGAGGCCAGCCGGAAGGAACGGAACAAGGTCCGAAAGGGCGGAAGGCGCAAAAGCTGAAATGAGAGGGATGCCAAACCGAGCCAGTCCAATCTATCAACAAAGAAGAATTGAAACTCTTCGAGAGGGGGCGAGAGCTGTGAGCAGCCAGCTCGAAAGAATGACCAGGTCCTAAGGGGCCAAAAAGCGCTGAACACATAAGTCAGCAAGTACCATGTAGGTTATTCACTTTAGTAACCTAGTAACAACTACTTAGCAGCCGCCTGGAAAGTGTCACGTATAGGGCAGATATTTGGTCGCTCATCCCCACACTCCCCCACTCGTCGTTTTGCCCCTCACCCAGTCACAGAGGAGGAGGCAGATATTTGGGGCGCAGGGTGAAGAGGAAGGGGTACGGAGCAGGCGGAAAGAGCCTTTGTCGGCAGCAGATGTAAAAAGCGTTCGCGGGCGCGCCGGAAAAGAGCCCCAGGCAGCACAACAGTGGCGCCGGCCGGGGCCCCTCCCCCTCTCCCCTCCTCCCTCAACACCTCCCTCCCCATCAATGCTTGGTTGCTGTTACTGTACACTTGCTTTTGTTGTCACCCTCCCCCACCCTCCCCTGCCTTTTGGGCGTGCACGCCTGCAGATAAGTATCCAGGGGCTGGGAACACTTTTCGCGCGTGCGGCCAGGTGGGCCCGGCTGGAGCCGTTATCCACGTGCGCGCCAGCGCGGCCGCGGCCAACAGGGGCCCCCGAGCTCACGAGCTCCACCCTGGATGCAGCACGCGGGCGTCGTTATCGGGCCCCCCGGGCGCGCGCCGCCGCACGTCCCGACAACGGCGCCGCTGACCCCGGGGTGACGTGCGGGAGCTGGCCAGGGGGGCCCCGCCCCCCCTCCCCCCGGCGCGCTCTCGGCGCAGTAGGCCGCCCCTCCCTTCCCGCCCCCCCCCGTTTCACTCTCTCGACCCAGCCCCTCCCTCCTCCCTCCCTCATCCCCCCTTCCTCCCTCCCTCCTCCCCGCCGAGCCGTATATAAAGCTTCAGCTCGTTAGCGTGGGCCGCGTTTCCCGTATCCCCCCGTCCTCCTCAGCCCCACTGGGCCGCCTTGCCTCCCGGCCCCCCGTCGCCTCCCCCTCGCCGAAGCCGCCATGGACGCCGCCCTGCTCGGCGCCCAGGCGGCGCCCTCCGCCGCCGCCGAGGCCGACCGCCAGCGCCGCCTGTGGCTCGCCTCCGTCCGCCTCCAGGCCGCCGGTGAGCGATCCCCCCCTGCATGGCCCGCGGCGGCAGCAAGACAGGAAGGAGGTGGGAGTTGGGTTACCACAAGGGAGTTGTGGGACGAACGCAGGAAGTAGAGGAGGACGGAAGGACGGGCAGAGGGGTGGAGAGAGAGGGGGGAGGCAGAGAGAAAGGGGGAGAGAGAGGGAGGAAGGGTGGGAAGGGGAGAGACACCCATGTCATGAACACCCTCTGTACGCACCTGGCTGGCCTCTACGGCCGCTCTTGTGTCACCAGCAGCCGCGTCTTCCTCACAGACGGAGTTCTGCGCTCGTTGCAGCCGCGTGCTGACGCTCACATGTGCCGTGCTCCCTCTCTCTGCCGCTGCAGCCCATGCGCGGATGGTCCAGGACCTGCTGCACCGGCAGGCAGCCAAGTCGGGGGCCCCCAGCGCCAGCCTCGCGCTGCCGCCAAAGGCGGCGAGCCGCGTGGACCAACTGGAGCTGGCCAGCTGCCTCACCAGGGTGAGCCCCTCGCCTTTACGTGCAGACCCGTGGTTACTGAGCGGGTCAATTTTCAGTGGGTATTGTATCTTTTGTCCGTCATCAGATGTGCTTGCCATTGTACTTGGCCACTTTGGCCTTCCATTATTTTCTCAATTCATGTAAGTTGTCGCTAGCCTGCACCGGTGCTCGAGCCAAGCCGCTGCTGTCCATGCCGCCGGTTGCGGTCATCTTGCTCGGCGCTGTGGTGACTAATAACTTTTGCTCGCCTGCAGGCCCTCGCCGCCGCTCGGCAGGAGCGCGCCAACCGGAAGCTCGCAGCGGGGGCCCACCATGGCAAATACGAGGCCCCGGCGATGGCCACGGCGACGCAGCAGGTAGGGAGGCCACCACGCTGGGCTCTGCTGCCGCTCTCAGCAGAGAACTAGTATGGTGTCTAGGAGTAGCAATCCTACTGCTTAAGATTGTACCCGCTGTTAGTGACTCAGCCAGTGGATGAGCGGCCATGCCATGGCGCTGAGGTTAGCAATTGGCACTCGCTGTCGGCGTGCAGGCGAGCTGGGCGGTGATGAGAAGCCTGGAAGCCGCGACGGCGAAGCAACGGCGCTCACTAAGTGCTTCCGACGGCAGCCCGCCCGTGGCCACAGCGCCCGCCGGGCATGGGGCGGGCCGCCACTGCCACAATGGCCTGCCGACGCCGCCGCCGCCGCCCTCGGCAGTGGTGACAGCCGCCGTCGGCGACCTGCACCTGCACTCCCTCGCCAGCCTTCTGGGCCGCTACGCGCCACCGCTGGCAGCTGCGAGCAGCGCCAACTGCGACGAGAAGACGGCGGTGGCGGCGCCGCCCTTTGCAGTGAACGTGGCCGGCGGCAGCCAACAGTCGAGCGGCGGCAAGTCGTCAGGGTGTACGACGGAGTCGTCGCTGCTCGCGGGGTGCTCAGAGTTCTCCAGCGGCGGCAGCCGCCAGCCGTCGCCGCCAACTGCAGAGGCGGACCTGCGCTGGCTTTACGATGCCAGCAACTCCGCCGGCGCGACTGTCTGCCAACCAATGGCTGCGGCTGCGCCGGAGCCGGCAGCAGTCGTCGCCAGCAAGCGGCGCCGCTCCAGCGACGTCGGCCATGGCACGATCCCGATGGTCGAGAGCAACCCCACTTCACTGCGCGTCCCGACTTATGCACCCTACTCCAAGCGGCAGCGCCACCAGGAGGTGCCCGCGGCGGTGCTTCGGCCAACCGCGGCGCCACCATCGCAGTCACCGCTGTGGACCTCCCTCCAACTCACACTGGCCGCAACCAAGTCCGCTGGCGGCGGCGGAGTCACGGGTCCAATGCTCGAGCGCCAGTCCAGCTTCGGGTCCTCTTGCGTCTCGAGTGCCACGCTGAGCAGCGGCGTCGAGGCCAGAGGCAAGACATCAGTGATGGTGGACAAGGGCGCCAAGACTGTGGAAGTGGATGCCAAGCGAAGGAAGACGGCTCTTACCACCGCCTCCGTGTGGGACGCCGAGACCGACGCCAGCGGCCTCGACCTCACACTGCGTCTGTGAATCTGCGCACAGCCTGTGCCTCCCATCCTTCGTGCGTTGTGGAAAGACTGCCACCTCTTTGCAACCGACGCTCGCCGCTGTGAGCCGTGATTTCGCAAACCACGGCCCTCCCCTCCAACGTGCCATTTTGTCCGAAAACTGGCCTTCCACAAATCCTTGGCTGCATGCTGCATGCATGAGCGCTCTGATCAAGGGCAGCCTCTCAGGAAGCAACTCGTGAATCACGCACCCAAATTGTTTGGTTATGAGCCAACACCCTGGTGCCCAGTTGCGACCCAGAATGCAAGCTCAGGTTACTTTCACGCGTCCTCGAGCAGAGCTGCCTTTTTTATTGTTTATTGCTTTGTAGGCTGGGAGACTCCCACCGGTCACATCCTGAGCCACATGCGATCCTTGTGCCTCGGTGTTTGAGACACATTCTCGCTAAGGTCCAGTGTGCTCGTTGAGATAGATCTGTCCCAAAGAGCAATTGTAGTGACCATTTGTCACTGAAGCCTTCCCTACCAATTGGCATATAGGTCAACGTCTCCTCTGAAAGCTTGCAGGCTAGTCTGCGCGCAGGCTACTTCTGAACTCAGCTTGGCAGTGTTAAGCCAGTGCTGTTGAACCAAAGCGTCTCTTCCTTGTGTAGCCATGACTTGCTCACGTAGTGTGACCAGAACCTGGATGATCCTTGGTGTTGAGCATGTGAGAGCCTCTTTAGAAGGCCCACATTTTGATGAGTCTCCAGCAATCTTATCATATCTGGAGGCGGCATGAGTTCCCATCAGCTCTGAAGCATAATCAGATCAGCGTAGATTAAAACAGGAAGCGGGTGATGCACACAAATGCATCAATGACTTTGTCATGCCAACTCCTTGAATGGTTCGTTGATACTAAAGTAAGTCTTGATTTGTTAGGCAGGAGTCAAATTACTAAGCAATACCTGCTTGCATGGTCACAAACCTCACTGCCATGCTTCAGATTACGCCTACAGAGAGGGTGCCCCTCTAAGTGCCCCTTCACTGGCATGCCAGGTTACCTGTGATCATCCCAACTTGCGCACAACGCGCCAATCTGATTATGAGATACTAGCTGATGCCTACTCATTGCCAAGCAGGGGTGTGGACGCAACTCAGATCCCTTGCTTCAGGTCGAAATCCCAATCCTGGCTTGCATTACCTCGTAAGAAACCCAGGTAACACCTGCTCGAACGCAGAGCTGGTGCCCCATTTGGGTATACACAGGTTTCCAACACCTTCGCCGTTGTGGGTGCAGAAGAGCCTGCATCTGCACATGTGCGCATCTATTTGCAGCAACCATCCTTGGATCCTGGCGTAGCAATGAAGCCAGCTACTGGCCGGCTTCCAGTAAGACAGAACACTCGTGAATCTTGCCAGCTTTTATCATCAACCTCCATGATTTCTGAATAAGAGCCTCGTGGCTTACAGGCTTTATCAGCTGATGCCAAAAGCCTTGTGCCGCTGCGGGGGCAGCTGGGCTCCAATCCAGGGGCAAGGGGTTTGCAACATGACCGGTTGAAGAGGGGAAGGTGAGGCGGGGTGAATGGTGGAGGTACTTCAGTGAAGATATAGGTGAGTGCTTGCTTCGGGAGGACGCAACAGGTATTGACTAAAGTACCACAAATGAGGTCTCATGAAGGAATCGCCATGAAGGAATTGCCAAGGGGGCATTAGCAGGAAATTGCCACTCCAATGAAGTTTGCTAATCTGATGGGCTGACTGCTGCCAGCAATGAGGAAGATGTTCGCAGACAAAACCCAAGTGCTTTTATCAGAGGGCACTCAAGTAGCATGCCGTTGATATGCTGGAGATATCAAGTACTGGCAAGATGGAATGAGCCTCCGCCCTCCTGCCGCTGCTGACGAAGTCCAGGCCCAGACCTTGAGACTCACAAGGCGAGGACCTGAGCGACTGCAGGGCCACCAGAATGAAGTGCTTGCCCACTGAATGTAGGGGCTGGGAAAGGCCAGCCCAGAACGGAAAAAGAGGGCAGGATGAACTTAACTCGTCTGATCATTCTAGGATACATCGGGTAGCCCAATTTTCTGGCCAAGGGGAAGCAAAGACTTTCAAAGAGACCGAGATGAGAGGAGAACGTCCAAAGATAGCGAGCGAGCTCCACTACTGAGAGCAATTGCTGTCAGCGGCCGTCCATGAAGATGGTACCAAGAGGTGGTGCGAAGGCAAAACAATTGGTCGGGCTTATCAATTAGTGTGCCTAATGATGGTTGACCTTTTATATCTGCAAAAGCAGGACGCAATGAAGGATAATTTGCCTTCACGCAATTGACAAGAATATTCGAGAAACCAGACTGTTCAAACAGAATCCTCGAAAGTACTATTGGGCCAAAGCCAACTGCAAAGCTTGCAATGTCGATTGCCATCTTGTAAACACATACAGACATACATAGTATAAATTTTATTTGCTCCTGCAATAGTCATAAGAGCACTGCAGAGGAAGAAGGTCTTTCAAAAAAGGGGCGATGTGTGCTTAGCTTCTCCTTCTGCTCTGGCCGTATTACCACTTTTCCGGCTTCAAGCTACTCTGTTTTCCGGCTGCTGATTAGGGCTTCTTGAGCTCCCACTTGCAGTAGCCACATGTCTAGCTGAATATTTGGCGCTTTTTAGCGCCTTCCGGCCCCTCGGGACCTTGTCCTTTCGGACAGGGCGACGCTTTCCCTTTTCCGTGCTTTTTCGTGCTGGTCGTGCACTCGCCCAGGCTAATGGCTTCCGTGGTGGTGGTTTGGCGCCTCAGTATAGCATGTCAGATATGCATGTGCTCACTCGGGGATATTATTGTCCCCCTTAGCCAGCTCATTACCCAGTTAACACGACATTTGTAAGGCTAGAATTGGCCTCCCTTTCAATTTCATGCGCACCGCGCGCCTTCTCTCTTTCCCGGCTCCTCTTTCTTTGGCTTTGGACATTGTCCATTCTTATTTGGGCTGGCTTTGCCAGCTCCTCTTCTCTATGGGCGAGCACTTTTCCGGCCCTCTACTTATTCCGATCTGCACTTGCTGACTAGATGACTGAGCGTCCATTCGCAGAAATCACGGATAAGCTTTTTGATTTTTGCGCCTCTCGGCCCTTCCAGACCTTGTTCATCCCTCTGGGCTGCCCTCTCACAGCCATTGCCTTACTTTATGGAAACTCTTTCTCTTTTGGGCTGGCTTTCCATAGCCCATCCCCCTTTGGGAAGAAGTTTTCATTAGGCCAGCCAACTGGAATCGACAAGGTCCGAAGGGGCCAGAGTGTGCAAATCATAGAGATGCAAAATGGCTACTACCACGAGGAGATAGGAGTGAGGTTCACAAGAAGAAAGACGCTTCCAGGAAGAAAGCACTCGCCCATACAGAGGAGAGGCTGGCAGCCAGCCCAAAACGAATGGACAATGTCCAAAGCCAAAGAAAGGGGTGCCGAAAAGGACTACACTACAAAACACGACACGATGCAGAGGGAAGCTCAGTACTTGCGAGTGAGCAAGCGAGGGCAGCGGCTGCGGATGGCCAGCCCAGCAGGTTGGCCAGAGAAGAGCGCCGGGCCAGGATGGCGCCAGCAGAGGCTCACCGCAGCGGAGTCGGCAGCCGGGGAAGATGGCGGGGTACACAATCTAGATGTAGGCTTCCTAGCTGTGGAATGAGGTTAATGAGCTATCATGGTTCATAGGGGTTCGGATCACGAGGTGTCACAGGGGGAAGTGAGATTGATGATCCTAGGAAAGAAGGAAGAACTACTTCAGTAGTGGGCGTTGGCTGTGATTGGACAGCCCAGAAATGAGTTAAGAAAGTTCGACGAGGCCAGGAAAGCGAGAAAGCACACAGCGACTCAAGTGGCCACTGGGTGCTCAATATCCCCTAGTGAGCAGGAAATGGAGTATGTATTGAGTGATGGAGGGCCTGGATTAGGTTAGGGATAGGATTAGGGATAGGGGGCAGCAGCAGGGCCCGAGGCTGCCCGCAAGCTCCAGCCTTGCCCCCTCTACAACCACGCCAACGTGGACCTCCCTCCTCTCCCTTGGGCTCCCTCCCTCCTCCCCGCCTCCCTCCTCCCTCCCTCCTCCACCGGGTGGCAACCCCCGGGCCTCCGGCGCCCTCCTCTCCGGGCTTCGTCCAAAACTGCTGCTTGGCAAGATCCTTCTGGGCCACCGAGGTGTACCTCCCTTCTGGGCTTGCCCCCCCACGCTGATTGCGCCGGAACTGCCTGCAGCTGCCTGCATCGTCCCCACAAGTGCGTGCGTGCTGACCAAAAGACAACACCCCCCCCCCCCTCTCCTCCTTCCCTCGTTCCTCCCTCCCTCCTTTTTTTTTTTTTTTTTTTTTTTTTTTTTTTTTTTTTTTTTTTTTTTTTTTTTTTTTTTTTTTTTTTTTTTTTTTTTTTTTTTTTTTTTTTTTTTTTTTTTTTTTTTTTTTTTTTTTTTTTTT
>WELB01000083.1:286576-313938 GCA_009602725.1 Spirogloea muscicola | reverse complement strand
CTTTGTTTCTGTTACTTAGCGCTTCCCCTGGCCCCCTTCTCGTACTCTGTTCATTCTTTTTCGGGCTGGTTGTTCCAGCCCCTATTCTCAATGGGCGAGCACTTTCTAGCTGCAGCCTCTAGCTTGTGTCAAGGGGATTGCTTCTCGGCTACTCTTTTGACTCGCGGCTACTGGGTGACTTATCCTGCATGTCCCTTCCTTACTCATGTCTTCAGAGCTTTTCGCCCCTGGGGACCGTCTCACTTGTTATCTGGCTGGCTGTTCACAGCCCGCGCATCTTTTGGGAAAGCCCAACTTTCCTCTTTAGGTGCAGTCCCTGTTGCTAGAAACAGACGGTCCTCGGCGGGGCCGCCTGTTGACATGCCGCCACCGGGCGCGCGATGCCCCCAAGGGGCTCCCCGTTGACCGGTGACGGCGGGTCCCACCGCGCCCAGCTTCCTGGCGCGGCCCGTGAGGCGGTCAACCTGACGCCTGGGGAAGTGAGCGGTGACGGTGACGCGGACCGGAGTGGGTGGGGAAGTCAGCGAGTGACGCGAGCCGGACAGGGAGATCTCCCCTGATTGATGACGCCGTAAGCTCCGGCCTGACGTGGTGATGCTTCGCTGACGCCATGACGCGGTGACGCGCCTTGCGGCGGGGCTCGCCAAGTGGCACACCGCTCTGCAGCGCGCACGTGCTTCTTCGGCTGCGGCGGCGGCGGCGGCGGCGGCGTCGGTGGCGCGCGGATGGTTCCTATCGCCGAGGCCTTGGCGCGAATCCGAGGGACGGCCAGCGGCGGCGGCAGCCACGACGCCATCGACGCCGCCGCAAACGGCTCGGGAAACGGCGCCGCAAACGGCGCGGGAAATGGTGCCGCAAACGGAACGACGAACGGCGCCGTGAGGACCGGCAACGGAGCCGTCAGGGCGGCTGCTGCGAGCCCCGGCGCGGTCCGCGTCAACGGCGTGGCGGTCGGGTCTGGCAGCGGCAGCGTTGCGCCGGCGGACCCGGCGACCCCGTTAGCGATAAGTGACCCCGTCAACGGCTCGCCGTCAGCTAGGCCGCGGCCAGCTTCGTCCAGCAATGGCGCCGCAGTAAACTCCGTCAACGGCTCGTCCCTGAGACCAGCCACAGTTACAAGAAGCTGGCCATCGCTGCCAATTGGGCAGCCGCCGTCTCCACCGCCGCCGTCTCCACCGAGGCCACTGCCACCACCTAGGCTGACGGTTCCCGTTAAGCCCACCCCCCAACGACAGCTGCCACAGCCGGCTCGCCCTACGGATTCCACGACCGTGGCCGCGCCTGGGTCCTCCGTCCTGGCGCCGGCGGTGTCGCGCTTGGCGCCCGTTGCCGGCGGCCTCCAGGACCTGCCGAGCGACGCGGCCTTCAAGTGGGCACGCGACAATTACAGCAAGCGGCAGCGCGCCGCCGACATCTGGGCGTTTGTGCTCTCGCTGCGCGCCCGCCTCTGGCTGCTCGATGCCAAGTGGACTTACCCCGGCGGCTTCTCTACCGAAGCCCAGGTTTGTTCCTGCTGTAGTGCACCTTTTAATTCCAACCATTTGTCCTGATCTGAGCTGATCCAGCCCTTAATACATGTCCTTAAGAGTAACGTGAGGAACTATCTTCGCTCCTGAACAGTGTGTAGTATGCACTCTCTTGAATGGCCAAGGCCTTTTGAGCCCTGGATGCAGAGGATTGCTTCGTTGAAGGATAACCTCAGCCTATAGTGCTGCTAGTTATTCATGACGTCATTCTGAAGCCAGAGTAATTCAGCAGTGCCTATTTCTGCCTGCCGCGCCGCTGAAGCTGTCAGCTTCTGGCCCCACACATGGCCGCCCACCATCTGACCACTTCTTGCACCACGCAGTTGAAGCGGCGTCGGGCACTGGCAGCGTGGGTGCGAGAGAGCATCCTGCAGCTGGGTCCGACATTCATCAAGCTCGGCCAGTTGACGTCCACGCGCTCCGACCTCCTGCCCGCTGAGTTTGTGGACGAGCTCTCCAAGCTCCAAGTAAGCCCTCCGCCCCCTTGCCTCTGCCATTCCCACTGCAAGCAGTCAACAATTTGTACTAGACATCGTTGTCCACTTTAATACATTCTGATATGTAGTCTCCGATGGTGTTTAATATCTAGTATCTGACTGAATGTGCAGTTTGCTTCTTCACACAAAGTTAGTAGACATACTTGGCTAGAGGCCAGCTGGTACTTACATGTTGCTCTTAAGGGTGACACCCAGGATCGCGTGCCAGCCTTCACACCGGAGAAGGCCACGGCGCTGATTGAGCAGGAGCTTGGGGCCCCGGTGTCGGAGCTCTTTTCAGAGTTCGAGCGCCAACCGATTGCTGCAGCGAGCCTTGGGCAGGTATGTTCAGCTTGATACCCATCTTGACGCTTGAGATCAGATTAATGTTTGTCATACTCTGTAGAAGATCACTGATCAAATGTGGAGACAACACGGTAACATAAAAAGCTCATCGTAATTTTGCAATATCAGCAGCAGTGGCCGACGGGAAAGGAGGGATGAGGGTTTCCCTTGTCTTGTAGCTATGCTAATTCAGTACATTATGAAGTATCCCCAAGTTGCATATACTCGGAAGCTGGATCTTTATGCTGATATTCTCATGAAGTGGGTAAACATTAAATGTAGGTCAAAGCTACCCTAAAGGCATCACTTGTGTACTTAAGGCATCTTCATTGCCCTCCCAATCTGAAAGTCAGATTTGCTTCCGAGGTCAAGCTTGGGTTGATCTGCCTCAGCCTGAGGTCTTCTTGGCCTTAAGGCAGGAGTTTAGGTGGATAAGACAAGTTGATATTACTGGAGGGAGTAAGACCAGCTCTCTGTGCCACCAGACTGACGCAATTCATTGACTTGATATCATAGGTGCACAGGGCAGTGCTGCACAATGGAGAAGTGGTCGTCGTCAAGGTCCAGCGGCCAGGCCTAAGGGAGCTCTTTGACATTGATCTAGGTCAGCATCTAGGATTTGCCAAGCTAAGATGGCCTGTTGAGTTGGTCAGCTGTAAAAGTGCTCTCCTGGCGAATTATGAATTTGCTTCTTTCTTGTCTTTACGCATCAATATGATCCAAGATTTGCTCTCCTTGCACTTGAAGGAAGCGCATGATGTAACAGGTAAATGCTCTACTGCAGGAAGGCTAGGGTTACCTCAACGATACAAAACAATTCACAAGATGTACAATCAAAAGCCCAACCTCATTTGATGAGCCTTCTTGCCTTGTGATTGGTATATCTGCAGGGCAGCTCAAGATCATAGCGGAATATTTCCAGAACAACGAGGCCTTGGGAGGCCCAACCCGTGATTGGATTGGCATCTATGAAGAGTGCTCAAAGTGCGTACAGCCGGTACCTTGGCCACCTCAAATTGCCTAAGGAGCAGAGATCTCTTCGTGCCATGCTTCGTACCATGTCGTTTGTTTGTTTGGTTATCAGTATGTCATGCATCCAAATGACAAATATTGGGCAATTTGAGCATTCACTTGTCAAGACTATGCATCTTGTGTGGTTTGGTGTCCTTGTACTTAGTTGTATTTTCTTGCTGGAAAATCATGCAAACTCTGGCAGGATCCTCTATCAGGAGATTGATTATATCAACGAGGGGAAGAATGCTGACCGCTTTCGAAGGGACTTCCGCAAGGTGCCTTGGGTAAAGGTGCCACAGGTCTACTGGGATTATGCATCCCAGAAAGTGCTGACTTTGGAGTATCTTCCAGGTACTATGTCTGACTACAATGTCAAGAGTAAATATGAGTCATTGCCATTTAACTGTTATGTGTTTCCTCCCTATTAACACTAGATTGACCATGCATTAGTGACAAGCACGTCTTGCTGACCCATCCAAGGGTGTCATTTACAGGTATCAAGATCAACAATGTGGGGCTGCTTGATGCCGGCGGCTTTTCCCGGCCCAAGTTGGCAAGCTATGCAATTGAGGCTTATCTCATTCAGGTGACAGTGCTTACTGACTGTATAGATTGCTGGGGAGGACATGCTGCAATCAAATAATATCAAATTGCATTCATTTGGGGGGTAATTCTAGAGACATGGCAAGGCCAACATCCATGACCATCTTTCATGGGCTACCCTACCTGCGATGATTGTCTAGTGGTTCTCTATCTCATTTCATGCATTCACGCTGAGGTAGTATCTGAGATTGCGGATGATGGCAGATTTTGCGGACTGGGTTTTTCCACGCCGACCCCCACCCTGGCAACTTGGCCGTTGACAGTGATGGATCGCTCATTTACTACGACTTCGGCACGATGGGTGAAATCAAGTCCTTCACAAAAGAGAAGCTCCTGGAGATGTTCTATGCGGTCTATGAGAGGGATGCTAAGAAGGTAGGAGACCAATGGTGTCCATAGTCGCTATCAGGTCAAATTGTCTACAGAGTGCAGAGGATGAGGTTGGTTATGTGGATGTGAGTGCTGACATACAAAAGCCACCCGAACTACTCCATGGCAGGTCATAAATGCACTTGTGGACCTGGGTGCCCTCGTCCCAACCGGTGACGTCTCTTCAGTAAGTGCACTGTCTAACCTGCACAATGCAGGTTAGAGAGCGCAAACAGCTTCTAGCTAGCTGGCTGCTAAACTTGGCTGCTTCATTGTTTCTGTGTCTGTCTTATTCGCAACAGAATTGGAGGTCAGCTGGCTTGCCGTTGATCACTTACAACCTGATGCTTACACTGTCCAGGTGCGCAGGTCAATTCAGTACTTTCTTGACAATCTCATGAACCAGACACCCGAGCAGGCCAAGACATTTGCAGCTATTGGAGAGGTACAGTGCTCAATCCACCCATAGATGCGATCCTTCAGAAGGAAGAAGAAGTATGTGCCGAAGACGACCAAGCCTTGCACATGCACAATACAAATGAACCAAAAGTACAAAGGGCATTCCATCCCGTATATGCATCTGGATAATCTGGCAACGAAGCATACTAACAACCTAAAGAATGCATGGGCAGAAGTGTTTCATTAACAGCCACAAATGTAGTACAAACATGGATCTGACCTAAAGTTACTGGATATTGAAGGCCCTATCCCTATCGGCTTATAGCACGAAGGTAATGACAAAGATTGCAACCGATCTTACTCATCATGATTCCAGCTTCTTCATTTGGCAGGACCTATTTTCCATAGCCATTGACCAACCATTTAGGTTTCCAGCTACTTTTACCTTTGTACTCAGAGCCTTCTCGACTTTAGAAGGTACAGCCACTGAGTCACCTTGATATGCGGCCCAACATATCTCAATGTGCTAAAGATTCATTCTGTAGTACCCTTGCAGAGATTATTACTAGGGTTCCTTGTCTCTAGTATGATGCTAAGATCCTGGTTTCTGGATTTCCATGACCTTGTGAAATTGCGTGAATGATGTAATACATGCATGCTGACATATTTGCAGGCATTGGTAAGACACTTGACCCCGACTTTGCCTTTGCCAAGATTGCTGCTCCTTACGCTCAGGTGAGGACTCCCTTGGACTTTGAAGTCTGGACAAACCTCATGACTCCAGTCTGATGCACATCATGGCCCTTCTCACCAGCAAAGGCATCAGAAGTGGTTATTAAGTGATACAAGCGCCCCGCTGGCTGCGCAGGAGCTGCTGGACCTGCGAGAAGCAAGCAGGGGGAGGGGCTTCTTCCTGGAGCAAGTGCAGAAGCAGGCTGAGGAGGCCAGGGACGCTGCCGTTGCTGTGCCCAGAAGGGTCCGGCGGATGGACGAGTTCCTCCGCCAGCTGGAGTCTGGGGACGTCAAGCTTCGCGTCCGCGTGCAAGAGGTACCCTGCATACTGCACTGGCAGGCGAAAGCTGTGTAGTTCCCCCAGCCACGATATGTTGTAACATGTTGTAGACTCCCTCTGCTAGTGAGAGGACTTCATGCTGACTTTGTATCTAGAAGATCGTGTGTAAGAGGTCATAGCAGGTGCCAACTTGCTTGTCAGCATTATGTGAGCGTACTGAGCTGTGCAACCAATCAGCAAGCAATTTGAAGTCAATCTGGTGCATACCGCTATCCAAGTAGCACGGTGAAGGAGTTGCCGAGGTATGGGCTTAGGGATGGGCTTTGATTTGTTGGGCAAGAATCTGACTTCTGCGAGTACCAGTCTTCGCAAGTTGATTTTATGCTTGATACTTAAAACTTCCTTGAGTGTTACACTGCTGACAGGCAGAGCGAGCAGCTAGGAGAGCCGGCATCCTTCAGGTTGTAACGATAAATACAATTGGCGCCGGCACACTACTGAATCTTGGGGTGACTTTCAGCACCCAAGGCCTGACCGCTCCGGCAACCGGGTGCTTCGTCTTAGCAGGTGCATGTCATGTTCTGTTGTAGCTGTTGTCTTTCACCACACTGTTGCTGTATGCTGTGATAGTCTGCCTTTGTATTGTTGGCCAGGATGTTGCACTTGGACATGACATGATGGACTTGTTAATCAAGTAACTCATGCAGAAAGCCGAGGTGCAGAACAGGTTACTGCAAGGACTTGTTGAAGGAGTATAAGTATGGACTCATCAGAAGCTACCTCTCAATTGTCTTGCAGGATTATTCAGCGGGTTGGTGTTCTTTGGCATGAAGAGGGTTGAACGCCTCGACAAATTTGAAAAAATGATATGAGACCTTGGGCTCATGCTGAGAGGCGCCAGAACTTTGGTGCTGGTCTTTGTCTCTGTCGCCCGAGGACAAGGTCCACAGGCATACTGTTGACCATGTAGCAGTTTGTATAGATTGAGTCCCTGTGATGTGCTTCACATTAGCTGCAAAATTTAGATAGCCTTACCGGACAAGCTTAATCGATTTAGGCTACTATTACTCTTAGGGCAGGCACAGGCACTTCTATAAGCAGTGTTGCCATTGCATTGGACGCATTGTCCACCTTAATGGTCCCCAACCGATTACTCTGAGAACCCTGGTCCAGCCAGGCCTAACATTCTCGACCAATCTCAGGCACTGACTGTGCTCTACTCTGCTGGGCCTCAATTGCGCCATAGCCCTTGTCGAGATGTGAGTCTAGTCGTACGAGGTTAAGCAGCACTGGGGGAGGGGCCCCTCTTAGTCAGATTTAAGTCTGTCAAGTATGAGTTTGTGCACAGTAGGGGCATCCACGGCCATAGCCACCTTCACGCTTGGCACACCAGTCCATGGGCTTGGCCCATTCCACCTGTGCATGATATCAAGCGGTCATTAGTAAATGCAGTCCAGTTCAGTCGTTTGTCAGGCATCAAAGTGATATCAATTTGGGCTTCAACAGAGACTGCCATTAGATGGTCCCCACAATAACCTCCAGAAGCTAAACTCTGCCAATTCACCTAAGTCACCTCGAGCATCTGCTTGTCACACCAAGATTTGCCCATTGAGCTGGAGCATGAAAATGAAGAGATTTAAGGCACATCCCTGGAATCAAGCTGCAAATAAAACTCCAAGTAGCGTAGTGAGGGATTGGGGGGCTTGCTTCTTGAGGCCCAAGTCGAGGAGGGTGTGACCAGTGCAGACACCGGCCGTCTCGACGCGCACCACACCTTCGCGCCACCGGAAGTGCGACGGTGCAATTGCCGCCACCATGCATGTTGGGTCGTGCACGTAAATGCCTGCACCCGGCAGGCTTATGTTAGCATGGAGCAGGTGGTGCAGCATTCTGGAGTTGTCACATTCTTAGGAAGCTGGAATGCAGACTTCAAGTGCAGGCATCTGAGAAAATCCACCGGAAAGATGACTGAGAGGAACCCTGAAGCCCGAAGCCCAAGCCCGAAGCCCAAGCAACCTTACGCCTTCAGAAACTATGACCACAGACCAGACCCTGCCGCATAACAACGTCGTGGACCTCAACTTGCAGTCCAAGGCTTGCCACGAAGCAAGTTGAGTCGTCCCTAGGCAAGAGGGGCCTGCTGATTATTCTATCATGTGGCCTAAGTGACCGAACCAGGAACCTTGAACTGCTCATTGCTTCATTGGATATGAAGTCATGCACCCTGAACTAGCCCGCAGGCCACTTGCTTGGAGTGCATGCTCACCGTCAAGGCCGTCAGACTCACTGTGCCACGCCTTGTAGAATTGGCAAGCCTTGTGAACGTAATCACCGAAGCGGCCATTGTCAAGCAGCCCTCGCAGGTCCTCATCTGCGCCGGCGTAAGGCCAAGCAGGTCAGCATGCTCCGCCAGTCAGAGGATGTTATAGAAGCACCACATGTAAGAATCAACAATTTAAGCTACAGTTGAGGCCTAAGTACCTGTGAAGACAACCTGGGTGGTGACATTGATGCCAACAACAAAAACTTCGGCACCGCATGTGAAGACGATGTCAGCTGCCTCAGGGTCGCACCACACCTAGGGGTGTGTATGCAGTCTCAAGTCAGGCCACGACCATGTCAGCTCTGCAGGAGGGGCCAATGGTCCTCCCCCGGCGCGCAATCTTACGTTGGCCTCGGCGGCAGGGTTGACATTGCCGCTGGAGAAGAAGGCGCCTCCTAGGACGACGATCTGGCTGACCTTCTGCACAAAGGTGGGGTCCTTCTGGACAGCCTGTTGAAATTGGGGCAGCCACGGTGAGGCAGACAGGCTTTAATTAACAAAATCGTGTCAGAAGTCACAAATCAAAAGCTCTGCCTTGTAAAGTAGCAGCAGCGATAGAAGCTTTGGCAAATCATCTGGCGACAGGCGGAAGTAGCTTTCAGGCAAACTATCTGGCATTATTGCAAGAGGGAAGGGTTTGGGGGTTTGGTTTAGGGGCGAATGGGGGAGGGATAGGGGGGGGAAAGTGAGGAGGGAGGGAGGGAAGGAGGCAGCAAGAGCGAGCAGGCAGAGGGAAGGAGGAGGGAGGGCAATAGGCAGGCCGGGAGGAAGAGGGTTTAGGGTTTAGGGGCTAGGGCTTCAGGTCTAGGGTTTAGGATTCGGGGTGCAATCATGGGCAGGCTCACCAGGGCCACGTTGGTGAGCGGGCCGAGCGCCACGACAGTGATGGCATTGGGCCGCTGCGTCACGGCGTCGAGGATGAAGTCAACGGCGGACGCCGCAATGGGCTTGCCCTCCGGAGGCGCGGGGAATGTGTTGCCGAGGCCGTCATGCCCGTGGATGAGCGCCGCCGCGCTTGCCTCACCACCCTGACAATTGAAGATAATAGTTGTGCATCAGCATGCAGATTCAGCAGATCATATTAGGTTGTGAAAAGACGCCATTAACAATCAGTGCTGCGCCAGAAGTAGCAAGATGGCACTGACTGGGCACTAACTGTACATTGTCATCTAAAAACCCGGGGCTTAATGAGATCTCTTGGCAATTATGTCCTTGAATACTATCGATGCTCTGAAATTAGGTGGGGGGCAATCGGGAGCAGCAGCTGCGCACATGATCACCTTCAGTGGCCCGTGCGCGCCCTCAGCTACGGGAATGTCCTTCCGGCCCGCGAGCTCACACTGTGAGCAAAGGGACATTACTGTCACTTAAGTCCTGCACTTAGCCGGAGGACCACTGTACCAAAACCTGCAAGGGCCAGCTGCGGCGAGGGTGGCACCCGGGCCCGCACGAGGTGGAGGGCGTTGGAGGTGGCCAGCGGCGTGAGCACGTTGCCGAAGACGGTCGTGAGGCCGATGATGTCGAGCTCCCGGGACTGGAACGCCAGCAGGATGGCCATCGCGTCATCTGCAGCTTCGGCAGCAGGAGCGGCTCATGCTTGGAGCGTCGTGCCACTGTAGGTCTTGTCTCTAATGAATCTCATGATCAAGAAAGTTACAAAAAGCAGGACAGAGTAGATGCTTAAGTAATCAATTGATACTTATGTCAGCATTATCACTCCTCTCCTTGCTGGCCACTAAACCCTAATCTTGACCTTGCACCCTAAAGCGTAAAAGGTATACTGTTGACCCTCACTTAGGCTGCACTCCTGGGCCCCACTCCTCACCACGCCTCATGGGCGGCCACGCCGGACCACCCACGGCATTGGCAGCGGAGGCGGCGTCAGCAGCGGCGCATTGCTAGACCCAAAAGCCTACATTATAAATAAGTTGACCCTCCTCGGATCGGCGAGACCCACAAACCTGAAGAGTTAATTGTAGACCCTCCTCGGATGGGCGCATTGCTAGAACCAAATGCCTGAAGTATAGATTGGTTGACCCTCCTCGGGGCCTCTGATCCGCTAGACCCGCAAACCTAAAGAGTGAACGTAAGACACTTATGTCAAGTGGGTGCTCACCAATGCCGGGGTCGGTGTCGATGATCACGCTCTTGCGCTGCGACACGCCGCCGCCGCCGCCGCCGCCGGCGCCGCATGCTGTCGCATACATGCATGCGGATGGAGCTAGCATAAGGTCTGCTGTTGTTTACCATCACAATCCTTGCGGTCTTCACTGTGGAAGTTATACTAGTGCACGAGCACTAGTATAGTGTCTAGGAGTAGTAGTCCTACTGCTTATGCTCACTACCTCCTTTCACTGGTTATATGTTAGCATGGGGTCCTCTCCGCAGGCACAGGAGCCGCGGCGGCGGTCGCAGGGCGATCGGCGGGACCGGAACCCTAAACGTAATGTGCTGACATAAACCTAATCTGCCCTAGACCTGGCCCTGGTCTACGGCGCGGGGGCGTGGGTGCGAGGGGGAGGAAGGCGCACGCTGGCTGGCCGAGGGCGCCGGCGCCAGCGCCCCCACCATCGGCGGGCCCCGCGACGACGGCGCTGGCTACCGGGTGCTGCCGCCGCCGCNCAATGGAAGCAAGGAAAGTACATCATCAAGTGTGAGTCAAGAACCGTCCAAGCGCCAATTTGTAAAGCCGTCACTTTATTATATCGTCAAGTGAAGCTTGACGACTAGCTTACTTTGGCCTTGGTCCTGCCATAGAGCTCGTAGTCGTCGGGACGAAGCCCGACAGCCTCGGCGACTTCGGCAATTGGCAGCGGCTGCAGCGACTGCGCAATGTCGATGTCCGCCGGCACGGGCGACAGAACCTGCAGCCTTCGAGCTGCCACGACGGTGGCCATAGAACGGCGGCGGAACCGGCGCCGCGTCAATTTTCTCCTCCTCACAACTCCGGGCTCGGACAGCGGCGAGCGTCTCAAGCTGCGGTGGTTCCTGGTCGAGCCGCCGAGCAGCTCCGGAAGGCTTCACCGAGATCCAGTGCACGTCTCCTGCGCGCGCCGCGGCGTCGGCGGCGGCCGCGGCGGCGGCAGCGGCGGCAGCGGGCGTGGGAGCCTCTTCGAGCAGCTCTGGACGCGGCGCAAGTTCGACGTGCTCGGCAAGAAGGTACTGCCTGCCGCCGCCCGGCCTTCCTTCCGCAGCCCGCCGGAGCCGCTGTCGCCGCCGCCGCCGCCGCCGCCGCCGCCGCCGTTTCCTTTGCGCTCAGCCTCACCGCCGTCTCTGCCGCCGCCGCAGCGCGGCCGCGGCGAGCAGCCGAAGCGCGTCGGGCATGCTCGGGCGGACGCCCTCGACAAGGTGCGGCCCCCCTGCCTAAACCCCAAACCCTCCCCCCACCCGTCTTCCGCGGCGTCCATGGCGCCGTCCTGGCCGCCCATGGCTCTGCGACGTCGAGCGCCGGTGCAGCCGTCCGCCGCAGCTGCTGGCGCTTCCGCTGAAATGGCGCTGAGATGGCCGGGCGCAGAGGAAGGCGACGCTGCTGCCGGAGTTCCGGCAGCGCGGCACCGGCAACGCCTTCGTCGACCGGCGCTTCGGCGAGAGCGACGCGTCGCTGGGCGAGGAGGACAAGGCCGTCCTCCGCTTCCAGTGCGAGCGCCAGGTCCGCCGCCGCGCCTCCACAGCGTCGCCCCTCCCAGGGTTTAGGGGAGGGTTAGGGTTAGGGTGTAGGGTTGAGGGTTCAGGTTTTAGGGAGCCTTAGCTGGTGGCTCGTCAACTGCCGTCCGCTATTCGGGCATCAGGTAGCGACCTCTATGTGCTATCTCGCGGTTACTGGGCTGGTCAGCTCAGCAGCAGGTGCCGTCCATCTTACAGTGTGCTTGCCTTTGTATTTGTACTTGGCCACTTAGGCCCGTCATCACTCAATACACACTCCACTTTCTCCACAGCTAACGCGCAACTAGTCACGCAAAACAATGTAGTCTCTTAAATCACTTATGAAGTGCGTAAGCCAGGCTGTAGCCTTTACTTAGTGACTGATTGAAAGTTCAGTCCATGGGCATAGTAATGCATGCATCAATGTGTTGTTGCGATGGGCTGCGGGGAGTCTATCCATTCAATCTATGAGTCGGGTGAGCCAGGTTGTGGTCACAACTTAGGCTTGAATTGGGTCCATTAGCGTGGCCCATTAAGCAATAGTATGTTTTTGTGGGTGGCGGCGGTTGTGGCGCGGCACAGGCACAGTTCAGCCGCCGGAGCAAGTTTGCGCTGGGAGACGACGACGACGACGGCAATGGTGGTGGCAGAGGGAGGGAGGACGTGCTCACGCACGGCGGCGCCGCGCTGGCCCACCTGGACGACTTCAGGGAGGACGTCCCGGGCAACAGCGACGACGATGGCGACGATGCCGCCAATAGTGGGTGCTCGAGCTCGTCGCCTGACAGTGGTCATGTCCAGAGCTTCAGTGTTTACTCACAATGGCGCCGCTTCCACCTCCCTGACCTGAGAAGCTGAGCTTCCGTCTGCTGTCTGGGTGCCCAGTCGATGTGCTCGCGACGCGGGAGCTCAATTTCGGCGGCGGCGTTGCTAAGAGCGGGCCAGCGGCTAGCGCTGATGGTGGCGATGAACGAGCGGAAAGTACGCAGGTGACGCTCCTCCCATCCCTCTTAAGTCGGTGAGGTTGTCAGACTTTAGTGATGACAGCCATGCCGTGCTTCTAGTGATATTATAATGTTAAGAGGAATCTAGACCTGAGGTTAGTATGTTAGCAGCCATTATTGGAATCAGGACTGGTGTGAGGACTTGCTGTCGCTCATGCGCCCTGGCGCTGCTGCAGCACCCCAAGACACGGCGGGAGGTCATGGAGGAGGTCATCGCCAAGAGCAAGCTGCACCGCGCGCTGCGGGCTCGCGAGAAGGAGGCCGACGAGGGCTCGGTGCGTGCGCTGGACGACGAGTTCCGCATGCTCGCGGGCTCCGGCGCGCTCGCTGGCCTTGCGCGGCCTCGCAAGGGCGCGCCGGCAGTGGCGGCGGCAGAGGCAGCGGGCGTCGACGATGGCCAGGCGGAGGTGCAGCAGGACAACTACGACCGGCTTGCGCGCGAGATGGGCCTCGAGATGCGGGCCCGAGCTGGTGAGCGGCTGCGCACGCCGGAGGAGGTAGCACGAGAGGAGCGAGAGAAGCTGCTCGAGCTTGAGGTGTGCCGCCGGTGGCCATCACCGCAACCTGCAATGGACCCCTGTTTGGCAGCAAGCATAATCAATTAGTGGAGCTGCGAGGGCTTGGTGACGTGGTACTATGGCGCTGCTCGGCCGCATACCCCATGCAAGCTGGCATGGCTAGTGGTACTTACTTCTCATATTGCCCATGCAGCCTAAACCCTAAACCCTGATTCCTAATCCCAAAACCCTAAACCTATACCCCAAAACCTAAATCATAGTATCTTCCAAAGGTTTAATACGCAAATTAGAGGTCCAGGTTTGGCGCTTGGCCTTTGCTGCATTGCCTCTGACTTCTAGAGCGGCGGAATTTAGAGCGGCGGAATTTGCCTTTGTACTTAGCACTCAGGCCCTCCATTACTCAATACACGCACTAAATTAGTGTCAGCAGCACTTCATTCACAGCACCGGCTGCTGCGCTCGTTTGCAGAAGCGACAGCAGAAGAGGATGGCTGGGGACGCGAGCTCCTCGGGCGAGGAGGACGAGGACGAGGCGGATGCAGGTACTGCTAGCACGAGTCGGCAGCAGAGGTTTGCCTCCGGCGATGACCCCGGTGAGAATTTTGAGCTCGAGGGCAGCAAGAGCGAGGACCATGGGGCCACCGGGTGGGCGACGGACGTCCTCGCCGGGCGAGGCGGCGCCGACGAGGACGGCAGCGATGGCCAAGACAGCGACAGCGATGATGCCAACGAGGAGGAAGGTGGTAGCGACCATGGCAGCGAGGAGGACGTTGGCGAGGACGAGGAGGGCAGCAGCGGTGACAGCCCTGCGGCTGAGGAGGACGAGAGCGCGCACGAGGAGGGCAGGCGCAGGAAGACAAACGGCAGCGCCGCAGCGCACTGCTTGGCGGGCCCCGACTGGGAGCAGGACAGTGATGAGGGGGGTGCAGAGGAGGGAGGTGCAGCTGCGTCGTCATCTGGGCTGAGCGGCAGCCGGGACGAGAGGGGGCGGCGGGGCAGCCATGCCGGCGCCAGCACCAGCGGCGGGGCACAACCCATCGCGCCGCCTCTGCCGTATGTCATCGACGTGCCGATGACGCTGGAGGCGCTGCAGACGCTCGTGGCTGGCCGGCCCGCAGCAGAGCTCGCGGTGGCTGTCCAGCGGATACGGGCGTGCAATGCCATCTCCCTGGCGGCTGGCAATCGCCTCAAGATGCAGGTTATTACTGAAACATGCCCCTTAATTTAGGTATAGCTTGCTAATACTTTCACCCCGCCCTGGAGTGGTCATCACATAGCTGGGAGTGGGTCATCACGCAGCCAGTGGTCATCAGCTGGGACTTGCTTCACGGGATTGTTGTGCAAAAGTACTTGGTCTAGGTCCAGGAGATAGGTGAATGGCTGATTAGACTATTTAACATGCATGTGGAGGCTGATAGACATAGGCGTGGCTGAGTGTGGCTGCATCATTTTGTAAACCCACGGTCTACAAGATGATTGTGAAGTCACTTCTGTGGACGTTCGACCACCCCGGGTAACAAGAGATTGTACCGAGCAAATCCTGATGCAGTCTAATCAAATAATATCAAGAATTATGCAGGTTGACAGTATGCATCACGAGGAACTGCTTATAGAATTTCTTTGTGGCGGTCCTGCCTGCAGGCATTTTACAACATTCTCCTTCAGTACTTCTCGTCGTCCGCCGGCGAGGTGCCGCTGCCCATCGCGCACCTGGACATCCTCGCAGCGGCGCTCATCGGCATGAGCTCAGACATGCCCGCCATGGCTGCACTCTGCGCCCGCCAGCGCATCCTCCGCATGCAGCACCAGCTGTCTGCCAAGCTTCGAGCCAATGGTATGCACTTGTCCTGCCTTTCATCTCACACTCGGCATTGTCATACTCTTTGTGCTTGAAGAGGGATGCTCTCTTACTGACAAGGCAATACTCTTAGACTGTCATTTGGTCACTTCTTGGCGTGGCCTGCTCACTCCCAGCACCATCGGCAAACATTGTGACTTAATTGGTTGTATATCCGTATTTGTCAACTGGTGCAACTCTCTCACTACATTCGTCTTAGGATCTTGATTGCTTATGGGTGGAACGACATGGCTACTTGGCTGCTGCTACAACAGATGGGTCGAGTACGTGGCCGCCGCCGCGCGTGCTGCTGCTGCTCCGCCTCTGGTCGCTCGTCTTCCCGCCGTCCGACTTCTTGCACCCCGTGATGACGCCCGCAGCCCTACTGGCTGGCCAGTACCTCGCCCGCTGCCCTGTGACGTCCGCCAAGGACGCTGCAGTAGGCCTGTTCTTTACTGCTCTTGTTGCAAGTGTAAGTACATTCGACTACATGCATTGCCTTTCTTGTAGTCTTTCTTGTAGCAAAGAAATATCAAAAACAGAAGATTCGACCTCTGAGACCCTAAACCTTGCATTCGCTCTTCTACGCTCTTCTTCGCTCTTCTAAGTGGTCTTCGGAACTTGCGTTCATTTGACTCAATGCCCTTGTTTGCATTGAGTAATATTACCACGTACTTCACCTGCACGGAGCGACGATCAGATGACCGTCTGCCTATGCCTTTCAAAGCGCGCTTTGGCAAACGAGAGGCCCCTTCAGAATGTTAATGACATCTGTAGTATGTCGCCAGTCTTTCTAGTCAAAGTGTAGTGACTGATGTCATATTAAAATAGTATTGCAGATGACTGAGCAAAGCAGGCGGTACTTTCCAGAAGCTATCTCCTTTCTGCATGCACTGCTTATTACGGCTCTCCCTGCAGAGCAGGCAGCTGAGCTGGAGCTGGTAAGATACCAAGTCTTTCTTTTTGTAGTGTGGTATTTGGTGTCTAATCACAGATGGCTTCACATTGTGCAAGAAATGATGTGAAGATGGCAGGCAATCGGTGACAGTTTTTAATACAATTTGTTTGCATTTCTATGGATTGCATCGCATTGCTATCAATAAACCCAGGTTGCAGCTTAGTATGTACATGTCATGCACTGCTCAGGGAGGAGTGCAGCACCTGCGAGCCCAGGTTGGAGGTGGCCCATGGCTGAGGACGCTGCGTGACGAGCTCGCAGCTGCAATCAGCACGCCTCTCAGCTTCCACCGCTGCATGGCTACAGAGCCCGACGATCCATTCTTCACATCCAGCACATTCAGGTACACTCACAGCACAACTTGTATTGTTTAGACAGAATGTCAGTAACATTATCATGTGTTTGTTGTTGTTGAGGTTGTTTGATCCTAGTCATGAAAGCGCGGAGTGTAGCCATGGCAACATTGGCATGAGCAATGCGAGCAGGCACAGCAAGCAGACAAGGGTAATTACATGAAGACTGACACAAAGGCATGTCTTTTGCAGACCCTATTCGACATGTTTTCAGATTGTGTCACACATGCACATGCTAGGCAGTCATTGTACCTAAACAACTGTCGGCCTCTTGCATTCTTTCAGGCTTGGAGCCCTCCAAGCCCTCCTCGTCACGCTATGGAACTTTGCATCGAGGCTGGTCACCCTGGCTTCATACTGCGAGATCTTCGGACCCTTTGTTCCAATCATGGAGGCCTTGCTGAAGGTCAGCTGTGAAAGCCAGCACAGGCCATCCGCTCAGGCTCCGGGGCCAACTCTGCATCATCTGCTGGACGAGGTGACTGGTCTTATTAGGTCCAACAGTGAGCAACAGGAGTCCCTGAGGCAGCCGCTGAGGATCAGGGCAAAGCGAGCTGTTCCAATCAAGCAATTCAACCCCCGCTTCGAGGAGGGGTAAGCCGCTACCTGATTGTTGTGTACTTACTGAGTAACAGCATTTGGGCTTCCATGCATAGGGCTTCATGATGGTCTAATGCATGGTCAAGAAGTATATAGCTGCTATACAGATGGCGGGCTTGAAGGACGCATCCAGGAGTGTGTCTTAGTAAGCTGATTGATGCTTAGGGAGGCCTTTAGCCACATTCAGAGTGAGGAGTTCTTAGTGGAGAACAGCGTGTGGTCCTCACAGAGTCCTCACACCCTTTGTTAATACTTTTTTCTGGGCTGGCCAATCACAGCCATCGCCCTCTACTGGAAGAGCCTTCCTCCTTATAGCCGTTTGCTTGTGATGTACCAGCTTTGTGCTCGGGAGAGACTACGACCCCGACAAAGAGCGGTCGGACCGCAAGAAGCTCCAGCGGCAGCTGAAGAAGGAGGCTCGCGGCGCGGCGCGCGAGCTGCGCAAGGACAACCACTTCCTTGCTGCCGAGAAGGACCAGGAGAAGCGCGCGGCCGAGGACGAGCGGTCAGAGAAGTACCGCCGTGCTATGGCATTCTTGCAGGAGCAGGAGGCGCAGTACCGCTCTGGCCAGCTCGGTGGCGGCGGCCGGAAGAGGCGCCGGAGCAAGCGATAGTGTGTCCAATGTCAATCACCTGAAGTGTTTTTCTTGGACCAGCATGCTCAGAATTCTAGGCATGTTTGTGTCATTGCATACGTATCTCAAGTATGTAAGATATTGTCTCCAATTGCCCCTTGCATCTACTGCTGCCTCCTCGCTTTCATCCCCTAAGGGCCATCACTTGAAGCAATGCTCTTTGCATGCTCCTGCACAAAACATGGATGAGCAGTGCCGTGTACCATCACCTGAATGAGCGCGGTCCAATGGATAATTCCTGTGCAGCATTGCCAAAGCTTCAGCTGATGACATTTAGATTCAGCAATGACTTGTCATCTTAGTTCAACACATTCGCGTGCATGCTCAAGCTCAAATCACAAGCGCACCTCAACATCCTTCTGCCAGATGACGCTGACCGTCAGCAAGCCAAGCGGGCCTCCTTTGCATCAAGTGTGTTTCGACATGCAAGCAAGTGGCTCTTTGTGAACCCTTTCGATATCGTCTTCATTGGTGCTTATGTATTCTTTGAGCCTGGCCTTCCAACAGCCATCGCCCATTTTACTTAAGGCTTCTTCTCTGTCCAACATATGCGTCAACTTGCAGAAGCTGACTATGTGTGGCTACTGCACTATTTTGACCAGTCAACTATGCTTTGCAGAAGGAACACTCTCAGTGTACAGGTACATGGTTATGTGGGGCTGGTTGCCGCTACTGTCGACTCCTTCAGTGAAGCAAACAACTCGGGCCAGTCGCCACTTCCCTCGTCGCTGTTGATAGCCTGCATGACCTGACACAGTTGCTGAGGCATTTCTGCGGGTGGAGTTGAAGAGGTCATTCGGAAAATGGTAGCCTTATGAGCAACCACTTATGTACATCTATAGTGCTTCAAAGTGGGCTTGCGTCACAGAAGAAAACAGCTCCTCCAAAGTACGGCAATGGCTGTGAGAGAACCAGCACAATTTGAGCCCCAGCAACTTACAATACAAGGGACAGAAGTGCTTATGGTACACTGTATCTGAGGGAGCTACCTCAAAAACAAAAGACTGCTGCGGGGTGAAGTCAAGTGCCTTGACACACAGGTTGGCGGCATCCTCCCGGCTGATGGATCCCCTCAGCTCATCTCCCTATGACACAGGCTCCTTGAGTTGAAGTTTCACTGAGCAAGGTGTAATGAACACACTCTCACCAGTCTGATTGACTAAGCCGACATACGTTTAAGGTGGCATGAGACAGCATGAAATAGCAAGTAGCATGGACTAACATCAGGCAAGGGTTGCAAGCAGCAGGACGAGGCAAGGAGGAGCAAAGTCAGTGTCCCTCCAATAATTCAGTCACGGCAGACCTGGCCAAGCCTGAGGCCTCGTTGCCCGCCTGGCTCGTCCTGCAACCGGCCTGCCCGGATGATTGTAACAGGCAGGTCAGCTTTGAGGACCGCTTCCTCGTCAGCCTCATGCTGCCTCAATGATAAGCCAGCAAAAATGCCCCTGCCTGCCTTCCGGGACACGCCAACCTGCAAATAATCACTTGCCCATAAGAGAGGTGTCAAATGTCAATGAAGCCTCAAGGTAAAATTGAGTGAACACTGTTGCAAGATTCAGATGGGTGGATGAAAGTAGCGCAATTGTCTCAGCATACCTGCTTGGACTTCAAGGTGGCAGAATTTCTGTAACTATTCCATCTGCGAGTAAAGTACTGGGGCTGGGGTAATGGAAGTCAACTTCTTAAATGAAATGGGGGGTGTAGAAGATGTGAGAGTTGAGCTTTTGCCTGTGACAGGTATACGAGGTGCTGCACTCCCCGGGCCTTGGCTCTTGATGCGACAACGCCGAGCTGGTGATAGCACAGCCGAGCGAGAGTCCATGGCACATGTCAGCACCGGGCCATCAGCATGCGCTCATCGGCCTGGTCCCGTCTGCTGCAACTTCATGCCCAAGATGAGGAAGGATGCTCACAGGGTGCAAGTGACATGGCACAAGCTTAGACAACACTTCATGCATTGTACAGGATATTATATGCTGCAGAGGCACAAGTCTGCTCCTAGATGCCCTTTGTTAGGTCGCTCTAGGCTTTTAAGTGTCAGCAGCAATTGGGTGGACGATTTTGGCAGGTCTGCGGTGGAGCAATAGGTCAGGGCCTACTATTCTCGCTTGGGCATTGTCACTATATGGTACCTTGGCAGGACAGATGACCGCTCTGGTGCCTCGTAGCCCCTTGTCCACGCTCGCAGGATCGTCAACTGTGCCCTCAACAGCCTGGCTTCAAGCAGGAGTGTTCTTAGCTCATGAAGAACCATGCGCCAGACAGCTGATCACAGGTAGCAATTCAACTTCAAAGGTTCCAATGTTAGGACTATCGCGTCACGCGCAGGGTAGAAGCATGTAGGCATGGGTATAATCTCAAGCTTCAGGCGCAGGCCGTACAGACAATGAGCGAATGTAGTCTTTCCTGTGAGCTGCATTACTGCTCTTGGTGCAAGGCAGCACAAGAGTAGCAATTTGTGTGCACCTCAACGTACGGCCCAAATGCGCTCTCAGCAGATTTGACGCTCTTCACCAATGCCCGGATGCGCTCCCTCTGCAGAATGAGCGCCAGCACGACCAGCTGGTAACCACCGCAGCACAGAAGAGCAGCAGGGTGATGAGCAAACGGGCTAGCCCAGGAGATCCACCAGGACAATGCCGCAAGATTGCTTCGCTGGCAATCCCAAAGCATCACCTTATACTGAATCGGAGCAAGGAAGCTGGTTGCCAGACCCTTTGCACGTTATCAAATGCCTACCAGGAAGTATAGCAAGCTGTGCCTAGACATCCAGCTACACGGCTAATTGTCTCAGAAACGTCAACATTGCTGGGCTGTGGTGTGGAGGCATAGAGCAACGGGCTGACCAGAGTGTGCGTCGGGCCAGGGTGGTCACACCTGCCCGGTCTCGCTGTCGGCGTCACAGACCAGCACCGCAGTCCTTTCGTCACCACCTGCAGGGCCAGTTGCGGGCCCAGGACCGCCGGCCCGACGAAATACTTGAGTAAAGTGAGGGCCGAGCCTTTCCAGTTGTCATTGAAGAGCACACCAGGACACTGACTGTAGCTTAGGCTGTACAACCAGACACCTTCTCCTTGGGGTCCGGCTCTATATGGTAGTATTGCCCGCATTGGCGGCGGCTGATGGGCATCAGGGAATGCAATGGAGGCTCAAGGCTGTGACCTCTTGAGAGGTCGAGGTCTTCCTCCTCGTCGGCGTCACTGTCTCCGCGTTGCTCGCCACCGTCGCGGAGCAGTTGATCGGGCGCGCCGTACCATTTGCGCAGCTTCGGGCCGCCTGTGAGACGGCCATTGCGGCGCCATGAGGCTCCAAGACCCTCTCTGGCGGCTCGGCACTGGCGTCGGTGGCAGCGGCGGAGACCACGGCGGTGCCTGAGCCCCGTGGGGGCCTCACCTTCGATGTAATCCAGAAGCCGGTCGCCAAACGACACGCCGCCGTCGCCGCGCCTGGCCCTCGGCGGCGCCGCCGCACGCCGCCGCGGCGCCGGATTTGCGAGTGCCGCACTTGTCCCAGCCGCCGCCGCCGCCTCTAAGCCCCGCCTGGCATTGCAGCCGAGCTGAGAGACTGCCATTCTGGGGCCTGCGGCGGCGGCGGCGGCGGCGGCGCAGCCGCCGCCGCCGCACGGGAGGCGCGCCGCGAGCATGGCCAGCGCGGGGCTGGCGAAGAGTCAGCCGTTGGACTGGAATGGCGGAGTTGCCCCAGCCTTGCCGGAGGGGCTCGGTAGAGATCTGATACCTGTAGTATTATGCAGTGTTGTTCCATTTGCCTGGTCCGATATAGGCCCTCTTTGGTAAGCACTGACATGTATTTGCCCTGCTACTCGCACAATAATCCGCTGGACGCCTGATTCTTGCAGCCCCACTTCAGCTTTCAAACCCCAGGTACAGGAGGCGCAAGTTGTGGTCCTGCGCAGGTGGCGGCGGCAGCGGCGGCGGCGGCGGCGGCGGCGGCGGCGCGATCCGCGGCTGCAGCGGCGGAGGAACGGGGATTGGCAAGAGGGGAGAGTAAGCAGGCAGGCAGGCTCGGTGAGCGCGTCGTCGGCGCCGCAACTATGGCCCCGCAGCCGCCGCCGATCAAGCCAATCTATTGCGGCAACTTCGAGTACGACGCGCGGCCGTCGGAGATTGAGCGCCTCTTCCGCAAGTACGGCCGCGTCGAGAAGGTGGACATGAAGACCGGTGCGTGCGAGCCCCGGCCGCCGCTGCGGCGAGCCCTGGCCCCCCCCATTGCCGCCTCGCCCTTGGCCTACCGAGCCGCTGCTCGTCGTTGCTGCCGGCGGCGTCCCATCATGGCGGCCCGGGCTGTCCTGGACTCGGCGAGCTGAGGCACGGGGGTGCTGTGGCGGCAGTAGAGGTCGCGTGTACGGTGCTGGAGTCCAGCCCCAAGGGTGCCACCACTATCTAGAGCTTCCACAATGATGTCATGCCTCCGGTCATCGCTTCGTCGGCACGCTGGCGACGGCGGTGCTCCTTCCTGTCATCAATCCATCCGTCGGTCATCGCCCGCATCCTTCGGTCATCGCTCGCTCGTTCCGTTCGCAAGCAACCACCTGTGTCAACCTTCTCCCAACCGTCCAACCTTTCTGTGACGTCGTCCTGACAACCTGCTCACATCATGACATCCGCACAACGTAGCCTGGCCTCCGTCGCCAGACAGGTATTGCAAGCCGTCGCTGGTAGTGGCATGTCAAGGATGTGCAGGGTTGGCAGGATTTCCCTGCACATTCGGCTATCGTGGAGCTCTGACGAGGAACCTGACTTTACCGCGTGCTGAGAACCGCTGGCTGACGTTGACAAGGGTTGGTCAACTTCAGCTTAGACGAAGTAGCGTATGAATTTACAAGTTCTTCTTGTTGCAGGCTTCGCATTTGTCTACATGGAGGATGATAGGGATGGAGAGGACGCGATTCGAGCCCTGGATCGTTCTGAATTTGGCCGCCAGCGGCGTCGTCTGTGTGTGGAGTGGGCGAAGGTGACTTACCTGCAATCAGTACCTCTTTGCAGCCAGTTTACTCCGTTAGCGAACTTTCCAGACAACCAAAGCCCTGCTCACAGCTTTCTCAGAAAGATCCCCAGGTTTACAGCCTGCCATTGGGACTTTGGCCATTGTGACAGTCACCCTATTAGATGAATAATGCTAAAAAGGTTTGTTGTGGCAATTTATGCCCCTGAGGCTTTGCAAGGTCAGGTTGTTATCCTAAGACAACAGTGTGGCTGTTGTTCAGAGAGCTGATATGGCTTGGACAGGTTCAGCTCTCATTCTCTTCTGTCTTGTCTTGTGACTGCATGAAACAGCAAAGCGACAGCGCAATTAAGCGACGGGAGGAGGAGCGGAGGAGAATGACCAAGGCACAGCCATCCAAGACTCTCTTTGTGGTCAACTTTGATCCTATCAACACTCGTGTGCGCGACCTGGAGAGGATATTTGAACGCTTTGGCAAGCTCGTTCGTGCTCAGATCCGTAAGAATTTTGCTTTTGTCCAATATGAGAACCAGGACGAGGCAACAAGGGCCTTGGAGGAGACAAATAACATGTAAGCATGGTTCTTAGACACTTGTACTGACATGACTAAGCCACTGCCAAGGACATTATATGAACATGAGAACATGAAGCTTGTTATCAGAAGTAGTATATTTGTCAAGGTGGCAATACATGGAGCCATGAGTGGGACAGGGGGACAGCCTAGCGTTGTCCTACGTTCAGTATCTTGTCTCTTAACTTGTCTCCTCTGGAAGGTGGAAGCTTGCTGAGATTGTCTATAGATTGTCTCTTGGTTTGCTATTTGCAAGACTTACACAACTGCTCAAGTAGCCCCTGATGATGTAATCATGTGGCTCTGGGCTCTCAGGGAGCTGGAGGGGAGGGTTGTGACTGTGGAATATGCTGCCAGGGAGGTTGGCACTGCAGCCGCAGGTTATGACAGAGAAGCAGGTGACAGCTCGCCACCAAGAGGGCGTGACCGTGATCGCAGCCCTGTGTATAGCCGCTACCGAAGGTGAGTGGTATTGATGCTACTGATATGTGATCATGCAGACCACAAATACACGGGGATGCTACTCACAGCTCAAGTGCAGAGTTCTTATATGATAAGCTTGTGCTTCTTAATCGGGGCCCCAACAGTATGAAACTGCCGTGTGCTTCTTTACAGCTAGTACTGCACCTGCATTGATGGCAATGGATGCTGGAAATGACTATAACTACTTTTGACTGCAGCGCATCGCCTCCTCGCCGGCAGCGGAGCCGGTCGCCAGACTACAAGCCATATGACCGCCACCGTTGAGTACGATAGTGAAGCTTGTCGGGCAAATTATGTTCTTGTGACCAAAAGCAAGTCCTTTGGCAGTCTGCTCGAAAGTTGCTGCCATAGAATGTTTTCAGGGCTGAGTGCAAGACTTTAAATTGCCAACAGTTGCTACACTTGCCAAAGCTTGTGACAAAAGGAAGGAAAGCCTGTTCAAGTTGTCGAGCCTTCACCCTGGCGGTGCATATGGCGCCGCACTACCCTAGGCCCTGCTTGCTCTCCATGTTACAGAAGTGATGTGCCGACAGGGACGCGCTCCCAGTACTGCAGCGTGTCCTCGGCGATTGGGGGCACGGCAGCTCGCCAAGACCGGAAATCAATGGCTGGGCCAGTGAGCGCCATGGTATTGCTCGCCTCGCCGTTTTCCTCCAGGTCAATACGCCAAAGCTGCCCTGGGAACACCTCTGTTGGCACCAGTGCAATGCAGGGTTCAAATGGTCCAGGCAATGCAGGAATGTCTAGGTATAGTGGTCACAAACCCCTAAACCCCTGAGTTCTAAACCCTAAACTTTAATTCCTAAACCCCTAACCCGATTTGACTTGCACAATTGTGTCCAAATCTAGCAAGAGTGCGTCTCATGGCATAGACTCCCAGCTTCTGCAGCGTCAGAAACTTAGATCTCCTGACACAAAGCCATAGGCTTGCTTCATCGTGAGCTCGCATAGCTTGCCACAACTGCTCACCGCCCATCGCTGCAAGGGTCTTGGTCATGATGACTTGGCCGCCTGCAGAGTCGCCAGTCTCCGGCAACACGCATGCGCCGCCGATGTTTGCGAGCACGCGCCCTCCCGGCTGTGCAGTCCGAGAGCACCTCATTACTTGGCGTTGGCAACATGACTTAAACTCTCGCAGGCGAGCAAGCGAGCCTTGGCGCTATACCGGCAGCTACACACTAATGTATGGTGCTCAGGTTCCGACGTGACTACAGGTTCTAGAGTAGGAGTAAGGTCTAGGTTCAGCTTGCGCTTGAAACCCAAATCTAGGAACAAGGTCAATGTCCAAAGTTTAGAGCATGAAGCAGATAACAGTTCCTCTCAGAGTTAGCAAAAAATTTGCGATAACATTAACATTACCCGCAGCTTGGCCTTAATGGCGCGCCAAGTCGACGCCTCCTGCAGTGGCGGGATGACAACGCCCTTTGCGAACAGGTCGACGATGATGCCGGCGAAGCCACCCTCGAGGGCCGCGTCATCAGCGAGTGCATCGCCCACATGCACTACCAGCCGGCCCAGCTTCTTGCCGTCCTGGGTAGGGCAGCTGCTGCCCGTAGATGGCTTGGCAGCAGCGGCGTCCTTCATGAAGCCGCTGTAGCAAGCGCGGTGCTCAGGGTGCTCCAGGTCGCCGAGGTCAAAGTGGCGGCGCGCCACCGCCACGACCTCCGGGTCCAGCTCCCATGCGTGCATGTCCACCTCAGGCCACTCGCTCTGGATCACTCTGCATAGACGCGCTCCGCTTTGCAAAGATGAAGCGTTCAGATTGATGTGGGTGGCGAGCTGGATGTCGTCTTCTAATTGGAACTATGTGTTTAGGCAACACTGGTGAGGAAGTTGATTCCTGGTGCGCCGACACAAACCTCGCGCCGGTGCCTGCGCCAAGGCCGAGGATGGCAAGCGGGCCCTCTGTCAAGGCGGAGGTCTCGGTGTCAGTGCTGCCAACAAGGACCATAGCAACCTAGCTCCGTTGTGAGGCATGGCAGCCAGGCAGGCCGCTTCATGCTTGCCACTCTGGTTGTGGTGGGCAGGATTGCCATTAAGGGGTGACCGAAATTGACAAATTGTAAGGCCTAGCTGAGGCTAGACCTTACAAGGAGAAGGTTCAGTGTGAGCAGATTTTGACAAGCTTGAAGTCAAAAGGCTTGGCAATCAGCCCGAAAGTATACGTGCTTAGGCGACGATTTAATAAGGACATAAGGGCACGTCAACCAGGTCCAGAAGCCAATGCATACTTTTGCATGACAAATATAAGGTTTCTGAAAGAATGATTCAGAATACATACGGCTAAGGTCGTGGAGTACAAGGCCTTCGAGTAAGTCTAGAAACTGAGAATGTGTTCGCACCTGGGAGAATGGGAGGCAAGGTCACGAAGAGGTCATAGTAGGACGCGGTCCAGACGTGCGGCTGCAAGCACGGCCGCCACCAGGCCCAGCAGGCAACACCAGCAGCGTCAGTGTGCAAGCTGGGGGCAAAGCTAGTGACTATCTACACACACTGTTGACACCGCCGGCCCCCATCCTTTGACGACGCGGCTATGAGTGGCACAAGTTGAGCATGTGCAAAACAAGGGCAGAAGTGCTTCAATTATAGAAAATGATATCGGGCTTTGGGACCAGTGCTCAGGGGGCCACCCCCACGAAAGATGCGATCTGAGGATGTAGAATGAAGGCCTGAGAGACTACTGGAGTCTGTAGATAGGTGGGGTGGTTTTGAGATCAGCGAGAGAGCCAAAATTCTGCAAGTGGTTGTGTCTAACTAGGGCCATGGAGATTGCTGCTTCACTTGCAGAGCGCCGGGTTTGTCAACCAGTCATTTACTGCTGAGGTCTCAGCTGTGGACATAATCAATAACTGCATCCTGTGAAGTCAAGAATAACATGAGGACCCATTGGTCAAGGGAAAGGGCTAAGGCGTCAGGCGGCGGGCCTTGTAGCGGTAGTACAGGCTGTGGATGTTGCTGCTCTTGTCAAGCAGCAGCACGGTGGCGCCAGCCAGGCTATGATGTGCGGAGCGCCGGTACTCGATGACCTGCCCGCCCCCACCGCCGGCGCCGGCCTCAGGACCGTCAGTGCAACATTCAGGAGTCGAGCTTCAAGGTCTGTCTCTCCTTCTCTTGTGCATGCTTGCTGAAGGAATCAGGGAGCAGGAGGGTTGACTACTTAGCTTAACTTAGGGTTTATGGAATCAGGGTGTAGGGGTTAGGTTAGACATTCAGGGGCTTAGGGTTTAGGGTTTAGGGCTGTGGATCCTGATTCTGAGAAATTCAGATTCTGATATTCAACTGGCGTGCAGATACAGTATCTGGTACTTGGTGGTGGTATGGTAACGGTGTAGGGTTTAGGGTTTAGAGTTTGAGGAAATAAGGGTGTAGGGTTTAGGGTTTAGGGTGCTGGACTGCCTGGACCTGGATGTCGTTGAACGGCGTCTGGACGTGGGCCAGCCGGGTGATGTCTTTGTCTGGCAAGGCGAGAGGAGGGAAGGAGAGGAGACTGGCGGCAGTGAGAACCTGGCCTGGCAGCCGCCGGCCGGCCAGCGCCAGTACGGCGGCGGCGGCGGAGGCGGGGCGACTCACTTCCGACATCCCACGCGTCCTTTGCTGCGGTGACAAGGCCCTCCAGGCCGCCATTGCCGGCGGCGGCGGCGGCAATGGCGGCGGCCGAGACGGCGCCCAGCCCAAGGCCGACGCTCAGCCCAACGCTAACGAGAGCCAGGCCCGCCGCCGCGCCGCCGCCGG
>WELB01000083.1:270632-282549 GCA_009602725.1 Spirogloea muscicola | reverse complement strand
CCCCCCCCCCCCCCCTCCCTCCCCTCGCTAGCTCTCTCTCTTCCCCGCCCCCCACACAGTGATCGATCTCGTCATGCCCTCACCCTCCTTTCTACCTGGCTTTCACAGCCGCTCTTTTAATATCAGCAGTTGTCCTCTGCCACTTTTTACCTTGTCCATCCTTTGGGCATCAGTTGTCGACCTCGACGTGCTGACTCGTGGTTAGCATTCAGTGTAGCAGCAGGTGATGTAAACCTGTCAATGTGCTTGCCTTTGTACTTGGGAGAGCCACATAATACTAAACTTGGCCGCTCAGGCCTCCATCAAAAGAAAGAACCTCCATCACTCAATGCACACTCCATTTCCTATGAAGAAAGATTACCGTGTATTTGAAACAAACGAGGCACAATGGCCAAGTACAAAGGCAAGCACATCTAGAGACGTACATCACCTACAGCAGATTGACCCGCTCAGAGCGCTTCCCCCGGCCCCTTCGAACCTTGTTCATTTTTTTTGGCCGGCCGTTCCCAGCCCCTATCCTATGGGCGAGCACTTCTTATTCTGCTGCCCCTTTTACACTGTTGAGGAAGCTTCATGCGGAGACATGGAGGTGGGTGGACAGTCTTGCCGACCTTGTCCATTCCTTTGGGCTGGCCTCTCAGGGTTGTTGCCTTGAATTGAAGGGCTGTTTCTGTTCTTCTTTTGGGCTGGACTCTCACCCACCTTACATTAGAAGAGCTGTTTGTCCTCTCTTTTGAGGAAGCCTCTTCTTTTCTCTTGCTTTTCTCTCTACTTAAAAGAGCTTCTTCCTCAAACTATTGTCCATGGTCTATCTATGCTTTTGGGCTTTTCACAGCCATAACCCTCCTTGGAAGAAGTGGCCCTTCCTCAAGAAGAGAATGCTTTTCCAAGAAGGGGCCAGGGGAAGTACAAAGAACAACAAGCACAGCATCGCCCCTCTTCTTTCCAAGAGGGGGCGATGGCTGTGAAAAGGCAGCCAAAAGGAATGGATGAGGTGAGTGGATGGGGTCCAAAGGGGCCGGGAAAAGGAGAAGTGGCTATCCCAAAAGAAGCCAACGGTTAAGCAAACGGGAAGGGCTCGCCCATAGAAAGAGAGGGGCTAGCAAAGCCAGCCCAGAAAAGAATGGACATTGTCCGCAGGCCTAAAAAGGCCACAAAACAGTGCCAGGAAAGACAAAACTACACACCAAGACGCGAAATGATGCAGATGGATGCTCAGTAACGACAAGCGAGCAACAGCATACCAGAATAACTCGAAGCAGGAAAAGCGGCACTCTGCCGAGACCCTGAGGCAGCAGCCATAGCGCGGCCAGCGCGCGTGTGGACCGCATGAGCCTGAGAGAAGGGCTTTTTTTGTTTTGTTTTGTGAGAGAAGGGCAAAGAGCGCTGGTGCGAGACCGCCAGTCTCATTCGAAAGACCTGAGCGAGGGAGCCGGCAGCATTGAAGCCTGGCGAACCCGGCCGCCGCTCGATGGCCCGCCAGGCAAGCCGCTGGAGGAGATCCAGCCAGCCAGCCGAAGGCCCCGTGCACGTCAATGGCCAGGGCCGCGAAGGCATCGCCTGGAGGGTGGTCAGCGTACTTGCGCTCCTAACTCCGAGCCGCCAAGGCGACCGCGTGCCCAGCGAGCGTCGCCGACGCGAAAGCAAAACACACAATCACATAAGTTGCTACAATAAATTGGTCCTCAATGAAGCCTAGTCGGCAACCGCAAGTCAGAGTAGCCTGCAGCCGGTTGCAAGCTACTCTGGCTACATAGCAGCTACTCTGACGTTCGGCTGCTGCCTGGAAGAAGCAGCTTCTCGAGAAAGGAAGAAATTGCTCGCTCATAGAGAATAGGGGCTGGGAAAGGCCAGCCCAAGAAGAATGGACAAGATCCAATAGTAGGAAGTAGCGCTTTGAAAAAAGAAAGAGAGTGGCTCTCCAAAGGGGCTAGAAACACAACTAGCCAGCCCGACAAATTTTAACAAGGTCCGAAGGGGCCTAAAAGAGAGAAAGCAAGAAGAGGAAGTAGGAGTGTGTATTAAGTGAGAAGAGGGAGGGAAGAGCTGGAAGAGCTGTATTTACCAGAGCCACTTCGTCTAACAGGAGGGGCGAGTGCTACAGAAGAGAAAGGCGCGCGGGGCGTATGAAATGAAAAGGGAGGCCAATTCAATACAGAAGATGTCAGGGCGGAGTTGGTGAGAGCCGATGGCACGAGAAGAGCGACGTGGAAGAGCTTCGTCTTCGTCTCGTGCCTTTCCCCCCTTTCCGTCTCTCTTCCTTTCTGCCCTCTCTCCCCTCTCCCGATCTCCTCTCCTCTTTCTCCTCCCCCCGCCCCTCGCCAGGACACGACCACCCACGTCGGCGCCCCCGCAGCGAGCACGTCGGCGAGAGGCCACGGCGGGTGCGCACGCCCCCTTGGCGGGCCGCTCGTCGCAAGGGTACGGTCATACTTCAAAGTCCAAGAAGCATGGTGGGTCTGGTACCCGCAAGGCAGTTGAAGGACTGAAGGACTACACGCAGATCGACGTGAGGAGATGTAGATGAATGTGGGCACTCTCGAGGGTACGGCCGTCGTTATGGTATGAGCGATGCTCTTCCGAAAAGAAACTGGCTCTCCCGAAGGGGGGGCAAGGCTGCTGTTCAGGGCTGTGAACAGCCAGTCCGGATGAATTGACAGGAGGGGGGGGGGGGCGTGAAAGAGGGAGAAGGCGCTCGGTGCGCCTGAAAATGAAAGGGAGGCCAAATCCGAGCCCTATATCCTGGTAAAGAGAAGTCGCTCTCTTGACTGGAGCAAGGGCTGTGAAAAGCCAGCCCAGAAAGAATGGCCAAGGTCCAAAGCGCGAATGGCGCCAAAAGCACACAGCTATGCAAGAGACTACAGCAGATATGAGCTTAGTAACCGCTATTCAGCAGCCGCAAGTCGGAATTATTTGCAGGTGGAAAAATGGCACCCACGAGACCCAAAAGTAGCAGCCAAAGCGCGGCTCAATGTGACCTTGTGTTTCTTTCCCCTTTCTACTGGCGGCTCCTTGCCCCACCGTTACCCGCCGCCGTCAACCGCGCCGTCAGAATTATATGGGCTGCGCACGAGGCCGGCACGAGAGGGCCTCCGTTCCGCGCGGCGCGGGCCGGCCGCCACGTGGTGACCAGACTTAGATCTCCGACAGGTCCGATCCCCCCGCCCGATGGGCGCCACGTGCCCCCGGAGGCTGAGCCAGGCCGCCCCATGGGGGGGCCCGCCATCGCATCCCCTTGTAACCGCGCACCCTCGCGTCACCGCCGTGCCCGCCCACCGCCGCCCGCCCTTGGCCCAGCACAAGCTTCCCCACGGGGGGGCCCTGCTGACTAGTGTTTAGTGAGCGCCCACTTGGCAAATGCCACTTGGCTCGTGGAGTGTTAGTTATAGTGTCCTCCATTTTGCGCCCTTTTCCCCCCCGTCCATCATAGTCCTCAATGGTCCTGGCTTAGTCTTGTCTTTTAGCGCATTTTGGCCGCGCAATGGCTGCTGCCTCAGGGTCTCGGCGTAGTGCCGCTTTTCCTGCTTCGAGTTATTCTGATTTGCTGTTGCTCACTCGTGGTTACTGAGCATCAATCTGCATCATTATTGGTGTGTAGTCTTGTCTTTCCGGCACCGTTTTGTGGCCTTTGAGGCCTGCGGACATTGTCCATTCTTTTCTGGGCTGGCTTTGCTAGCCCCTCTTCTCTCAGGGCGCGCCATTCCTTTTCGGGCCCCTTTGGACCTTGTCAACGTTTTTCGGGATGGGCTGTTCAGCCCTCGCCCCCCACTAAGAGAGGCCAACTTTCTCACTTTCGTTTGTACGTTCCTTTTGGGCTGACCATTAACAGCCATTGCCGTATATTAATAAGCCGTTCCGCCCGGGCGAGGCTTCTCCCACCCTGTCCCCTCCCTCCCACCCACTCCCCGCTGCCCCGACGCGCGGCTTGCCTGCCTTGCAAGAAGCAAGCGCGGCCAGATTAACTGGTGGCTGGGAGAGGCCAGCCCAAAGGAATGGACAAGGAGGTCTGAAGGAGCCGGAGTGCTAAGGACTGAGACAGCAGCAAGCGGACTCTCAGTAACCTCAAGTCAGTAGATGCAAGTCTGAATAGCTAGCAGGCGAAAGACGTCGCCCTCAGGGCTCCCGGACCTTGGTCAATCATTTCGAGCCGACCTTCACACATTGTCCGTTCTTCTCGAGTTGGCCTTCCACACTGCGGCCTCCGGCTTTCGTTAGGGGGATAATTTACCGGCAGCTAGTCTGTCGGATGTGAGGCTCCTCACTCGTAACTACTAAGTGGTCCATCCTCCCCCGTTCTGCCATAGCCTCTTCAGGCCCCGCAGTCGCTGCTTAGCTCGTAGTTTGGCCCCTTCGAACCTTGTCAATTCTTTTCGGGCTGGCTTCTCACAGCCCTTGCCCCCATTGGGAGAGCCACTTCTTCACACTGGGCTGGCCAATTTACAGCCATGGCCCTCTACTGGAAGAGTCTCTTTCTCACACAGCTGCTCCGAGCCTCACATTATAAGCTTCCGACTCTTCTGGATTCTGTATGGGGCGGGCCCTCCACAACCCTCGCCCCCTTTCCTTTTTCGTTCCACATAGCCCCACTGATCGCACGAGCATTTGCCTGAACAATGATCAATGTAAAGGCTTGAATGGCCACCCTTGGCACCGCGCGCCTTCTTTCTGGAAGGACGAGCAGCTGCTCCTCACAGCCATCGCCACCCCTAGACCCATCGTCTAGCGCTTTTCTGGCACAATCGTACTTTGTGACCATTCTATCTCTTGGCTGGCCAATCAGCCCTCGCCCACTTTGGGAGAGCCCGTTCCTCTTCTATTACAGCCATCGCGCTCTACTTTGTTCATTCTTTTTCCTGGGCTGGCCTCTCGAAGCCACTGCTGTCATTTGGGAGAGCCACATTTTCTCACAGCCACCGCCCTCTACTGAAAGCGTCTTCTATTCTACTGAAGTGTCTCTCTTCGCAATTACCTCATTCTTTCCATCGTCTCCGCTTTTCGCCTGACCTGCGAGCCTATGCCACGAGGGCGCGCGCACTATACGGCGCGCGGCTCGCCATGGGGTCCCTAGCTGGCTGCCGCCTTCGAGGCCGGCGGCGCCGGCGGCGGCCGCCGCGGCCGCACGGTGAGGCGTGCGCGTGGCTGGTCGGCGGCGCCATGGCCCCCGGGCGGCGGCGCGCCCCGGTTGGGCCGCCTTGGCGGCCGGATTCCCAAGATTTGCGGGAAGTGGCTCTCCCAAGATTTGGGTTGAGGATGGGCCGCCCCCATCTCCAACTGGGCTGGCCTGTCGTCCAGCTGCAAGTTACTCCGACTTGCTGCTGCTAAGTCTCTCTCTTTCTCTCTGCTAACTCGCGGTTAGGGTTTAGGTTCCTTCACCCCAAACACCATACGCTGTAGTCTCTGGCATTGCTGTGTTGTTTAGGCCATCGTAGCACTTATTACCTGGCTTTCTCGACATCCGGCTTTAGACCTTGTCCATTCCTTTGGGCTGGCCTCTCACAGCCACCAGTCAATTTGGAAGAGCTGTTCTCTTTTAGGCCCTTTGGTCCTGTCCATTCCTTCTGGGCTGGCTTCTAAAAGCCCCTGCCTACTGTTGGACGAGCTGTTGTTGGTTTTGTGCTTTGAGTGGCTGTGCTTTGGCGCTTCTCAGGCCCCTTAGGAAATTTGTTCATTCTCATTTCCGGGCTGGCAATCACAGCCATCGCCCTCTACTTCAGCAGGGTCGCTAACGCAGGTGTACCGCATGCGCTTGGCCGTCTCGCTGCAGAGGTCTATGGCCCGCGCGCTGCACCTGCGTGTAGGCAGAGCCCTCGCTGCTGCCTCTGGCTCTGGCCAGGGGACCCGCTTCCAGGAACCCAGTCTCTCTGACCTGAGGCTGCTAAGCAGGGGTTACTGAGTGCTTCGTAGCTGCTTCGTTTCTTTTCTGTGCTTGTTGTTCTTCGTACTTCCCCTGGCCCCTTCTCGTCCTTTGTTCATTCTTTTCTGGGCTGGCTTTTTCCAGCCCCTATCCTCAATGGGCGAGCCCTTCTCTCTACTTGAAGAGTGTCTCTCTCTAAGCTGGCCGCTGCCAACCCTCTTCTCTATGGGCGCGCAATCTCTTCTCACCGCCACTGCCCGCTCCTGGAAGCGTCTCTTCTTCTTTCTCTTCAGCTGGGCTGGCCTCACTTTCTCGCACGCGGCGAGCAGGTCGACTCCAACTCCGCTGGCTCGCTAGCGCAGATGTTCTGCATGCGCCTGTCCTTCGTCGCTCGTCCAGCGGTCCATGGCCCACGCCTTGCATCCGAATGGGGGCAAGGGCTGTGAAAAGCCAGCCCGAAAAATTGACAAAGGTTCGAAGGGGCCAAACGATGGAGGGGCCTACAAAGCGCTAATTGCATCTGCGTGCTGGCCGTGCTTTAGCTGCAGCCTCTGGCCTTCGTCAGGGGAATTGCTTTCCGGCGGCTAGTCTTCCTGATTTGCGGCTCCTAGATCTAAATCAAGTGATTACTCTACCAGGAAAGCTTTGGGGAAATCTTCTTGGCCCCTCGAGATTCTTGTCAACTCTTTTCGCTTGCTGTTTACAGCCCTTGCCCCCTTTGAGAGAGCCACTTTCATTTCTCTTTTCATTTCACAGCTACATGCCTTTCACAGAAAGAAGTGAGCTCTTCCAGAAGAAGCGGGGGCTGTGAAAGCCAGCCCAGAAACAATGAACAAGGTCCAAAGGGCCGGAAGGCGCCCAAAACAATAGCTATGCAAGAGACTACAGCACTGGAAGAGCTGTTTCGGACCTTGTCATTTCTTTCCGGGCTGGCTTTCCACAGCCCTCGCCCCCTTTGGATGAGCTTACTCTTTCTGTTTCTTTGTTTCTGACTCTTCTGAATCTTGTCACTCTGCTGTGGGCCCCGTAGTAGCCACTTGTGCAGCTGTGTGGTCTAGCGCTCAATTCTCAATGGGCTGGCCTTGCTTACCGCTTTCCGTCTCTGTGGACCCCGTCATTCCTGGAAAGGCAGGGCCTTCGAAGCCCTCGCCCCCATTGGCCCTTCTTGGACCTTCTTCAGATCTTTCGGGCTGACCTCTCTTAGTCATTGCCTTCTTGTAAAGAGCTGTGCTCTTGGACAGCGCTACTTCGTCTTTCTTAACCATCGCTTATAGCAAGAATTGCTGTTTGGTATGCTGATCATCCGGCGAACATGTACATCGTCCTCCTCGCCATCGACGTCCATGGGGGTTTGAGGCTCAGTTGCTTGACCTGTTGCGCCGGCCTGCACGACACGTGGTATTTCAATGGCACGAATGGGAGCAGGAAGACCCCAACGCCACGAGCTCTCAGGCCTGGTGTATATCAAGCGGCTTGCCATCTCCCCTGCAGCGTTCCCTGGCACACGCCTCGCGCGCTGGTAGTGCCCTGGCTGCCGCCTCAGGCAGGGTGGATCCTTTCCAGCTGCAAGTCACTTCAATTTGCGGCTGCTGACTAGGAATCATTGCACTGGGCCAGGCAAATGGCTTGCGTGGTGGCTCCTCAGCTTAGCTTGTCGGGTTTGCATGTGCTCACTCGTGGGTTCTAGGCCCCCTTAGCCAGCTCATTACCACGTTACCAGGACTTTGTAAGGCCCGAAATGGCCTCCCTTTTGTTTCATGCTCACCGCGCGCCTGTCTTCTTATTGATCCCAAACGCTGTAGCTACTTGCATAGCTGTGTATGATATAACGCCTTCGGCCCTTTCAACCTCTTTGTCAATTTCTCTATTGGCTGGCCTTTCACAAGCCCTCGCCCCCTTAGCGAGAGCCACTTCCAATTTCTCTGGCTGGTTTATTTTTAACTTGTGCAACTCATGTAACGCACGCCAAACAATGAATATACTACGTGGAAATTTAACAACATCATATATCGGTCAATCACCTGCCGTGCTAGCTTGTATGTCAATGAAGATTCATGTTTCAATTACTAGCTAGAGATTCTCGGCGCTTTCATAAGGCACTTATGCCGAGATGCCAACATCCTTCTGACTTTCTCTACACCTGGCCACTTGTATAAAGGCTTGTGCGTCTTTCATTCGGGATGGTCATGTCGCTTTCTTTCTGTAAGTGCCCGATCCCAGTGAGTGGCACTGTAAGGAGAAGAAGTGAAATTACAACTTACATTGCTGGATTGCCAAGGCCACAGAAAAGGGTTGACTGATGCCTGGAGACAAGAAACCTCACAAGGCTGACGGTCATTAGGACTGTTGGTGCAGCAGGCCAAGGCTGGACAGCTTGTCTGGAGACGAGTCCACCAACCAGGCTGACGACCGGGGCTTTGGTTGTGCTTCCTTGAGCTGAGAATGTTGTGACCCGGAGTTGTGGCACGAGGAGCCATTGTAACTTGCTCTTGCCAGATTACATCAATGGGTCACTCATCATGAATGGCTGATAACACTTCTACCACCAACTGGGGCAAGCTGCCACAGATGCCCATAGATATCCACACTGTTCAGCTGAACAAAACCTACATCCAAGAAAGTTACAAGGCATGGTGTGTGAAGTTTTGACATTGTCACGATGTGTGGGAGTTTCGAAGATAGTAGCTTGACATGGCAGCATTCACTGACACTTGCAATCCTTACACACATATACAGTAGGTCTAAAGGACTAGTCACTCGCTACGTCTTACCCTGCACCCCTGCAGAACGTGACTTTAGGACCTCTGCAAAAGGGCAGCTCATGAGAGGAAGCACTGAACCTTTTGCAATCTCAATCGTCAGAAGTACATCCCAACAGAACACCTAGAAGGAGACTCTTTCTCCAAGAGCCACACGAAAAGGGCGAACATGTGCAGTGCCAGCTGTCAGAAAATCAATAACCATTGTATATGCTACTCAACCATTTGCTCGCCGATAAATTGTGCATCACGCTTGGAAACCCCAGGCCATCAGAAGTCGTCTTCGTCCTCCTCTGCCATGTGCTTGGCCAGCTCCTGCTCCTGCTGCTGCCGCTCCCGCCGCTTCTCTGCCGTCTCGACGTCCTTCTTGTGGGCTCCCGGAGGGAAGCGCATGGCCTGTGAGGGAATAAGAGTAAGCAAATCGTTGTGTAAAAGTCCGCCGAATGAGCATCTAATGAGGGCGATTACTAGTGGCGCACTCATGTGAGTAGGAGCTACAGATAATGATATGAGCACAGATATAAGTCAAAGCAACTTCTGGAGGAGGAGATCAAAAAACAGTTCAGCATGCATTATTACACTATGTGAGGATGTGTACAGCGGCCTTTGTTACTTCTGGCTTGGGCTTTAGACTCTCGTCACTGTAAGGAATGCTTGCATATCTCATTGTATCACTTGCATCACCTTGACGGCATCATTGTGGATGCCCAAGCAGAAGGCAATGCGGGAGTGGAATGCGGCGAGCGGCTCGGCGGTGGTGTAGACGTCGCCCATAGCCATGGAGCGCATGAGGCCCTCCTGGCCCTTCGTGTGGCGCTCTACGACGGCGTCGATGCCGCCATCGCGGATGGCCTTGGTCACAATGCTCTCCGTGTCGGCCACCGGCGAGCTCCCCGTCAACCGCAGCTTCGAAGTGACGTCGGACAGCGAGATGCGTGAGTAAGAGGCGTTGATGCGGCGGAGGCCCGTGCGGATGACGTTGTGGCGCAGGCGCACGATGAGGTTGCGGCACTTGTCTGCCCGGAACGTCAAGTCGTGGCGCTCAGCCACCATGCGGAAGGCCTCCAGATCACCAATGCGCACCGCCTGAGTACATGCCCAGGCGAGTAAATCAAGACTCATGCATGGCATCACAATTTGTCAAGAAGTGCTGCACAAGCATGATTAGCGCGGCTCATTCATGTCCATGTAGCAATTACTGAACAAAGAGCTGGACAGAGAGAAAGACCTCAAGATGGTAAAGGGAGCAAATGGTAACAGCGAGTGTCCAGCAAAGGAGGAATCCAAATTGAATGTTGGTACAAATCTGCGGTACATATGATGTATGTCTTGAATCCAGTGCAGTCTTTTATCTCACATTTGTCAGCTCGAAGTAAGGGCGGAGGGCAGTGCGCATGCCGGGCGCGAAGAACGTGACGCGCTCTGGGATCTCGCCCAGGAGCAGCTGGACGATGACGGCCCACTTGTTACAGACGATGCGGAAGCCGCGGGCAGCGGCTGGCGCCTTGCGTCCTGCCTGCAGCAGGCTTTCCTTGGCGTCCGTGTACTCGAGCTGCGTTGTGCGAATCTGGCCGAGGTACAGCAGATATCGGCAGTTCTGCACGGCCACCAGAGTCAACCTACTTTGACTGAGCCTGCAAATTCTTCTGATTAGAATAATTGTTGTTCAATAGTAGACAATGACATCATCAAATCATTGCACTTATTGAGCTTGAGCTTTGAGCCCTGGTCAAAATCCGTCAATGGGCAGCATCACGGACGTTCCTGCACGTCAGAATAAAGGGGAGTGCATGAGCTATGGCCTGCATCTGCAGACAGCTGATTGCTCACCTGCTGGTTGGAGTGTGACTCAGGTCGCTGCACCTTGGAGCGCAGCTTCTCAGCCTGGTCATACAGGTTATAGTGCAGGTAGTTGCGTAGCAGCAGGTTCAGCAGCATCTCCTGTGCAGCAAGCGGCACGGCATGCACTTAATCCAAGCCACTTTGACAGCTACATGATGCAATTTACTAGGCCGAAGCACAGCCTCTTAAGGCTACACACCCAAAGAGAAGATTCCTGTCTCTTAAACATTCTACGCCTTCTTTTTCATACTTCAGCCGATTATATTACATAAATTTCCGGAGCTTAGTCAGGCATGACGAGAAGGCCTAGGAGCCAGACTATGATACGATGCACACCTGGCTCGGCTCGTCATGGCGCAGCGTTGCTGTGCGGTGCAGCGCCAGCAGCTTGCTGCACATAACAAGTGGTCATTCGAGTGATGTGTCAAGCAAGTCTCGGCTAAAGTAGGAAGGGGCAAGGGTAGGTGCTTGCACCAGATGATTGCCCATATGTTTTGGGTTTCCCCAGAGGCACACCTAGTCAGTCATGACATGGAGCCTAACCAAAGCCTAGTCACAGCAAGCTGAAGCAGATACTGATATCCGTTGGTGCTGGAAGTGCAGGTCTGAACCAGCAAAACGGGCCAGCAGGCTGGCGTCTGGGCCCGACCTGCGGATCTCTGCCAGGCGGCCCGAGCGCTCGAAGCTGAGGGAGTAGTAGAAGTAGATGCGGGCGGCGAGCAGGTCCATGGACCGGCGGTTCCAGGCCTGCATCTTCTGCACGGCGGCCACAGTGCACTCTCGCGCCTGCGGACACGGCCACCACATCTCCTGGTCATTATTAGTCTGCGACGATGGACTTATAGATAACTCTCTAACTGGTGATCTCGCCTGCTCTGAACAACCTTGATTCTTTACAGTACACAACCATCTCACCGATTATCCTACTCCAAGTAACATTAGCTTTTGGGTGAAATTTTCGGTCTTTAGCAGGGATTTGCTTGATCAATCAACTAGCTACCGGTGTCTCCTTGGCTGTGCACTATACACCTCATGTGGGTCTTGTTTCCTTAAGCATAAGGCATATGCAGTGTTCAGCAGCGTTGTACAGCAGACTGCGGATCATAGACCTAGGGGTTAACTTGTTTGTAACAACATAAGCAAAGTAAAGTCTACAGTCTACCCAAATTCATACTACATCCAACTTGAACCTCAGACCACCCGATGAAAAAGCGGGAGTGTGCATCATACTACTACATCTGACTTGAACCTCAGACCAGCCGATTGGGAAAGGGAGACCTCGTCCAGGTGCTTGTGGTCGAGGAGGAAGATGATGGTGAGGAGGTACGCCAGCGCCTCCGTCTCTGGCAGGGCGTGCGACGGCGGCGCCCGGAAGGCCGCCAGCTGTGCCGGCGCCGCCGCCGCGGCCTTGCCGCCGCCGTTCCCAGGCGCCTCGGCGTCGTCGTCCTCCATGGCGGAGCCG